>JAVIAB010000088.1:66012626-66380126 GCA_032433765.1 Megaustenia siamemsis
GTATTTGTAGTAGTAGTAGTAGTAGTAGTAGTAGTAGTAGTAGTGGATGTAGCAGTAGCAGTATTAGTAGCAGTATTAGTAGCAGTAGTAGTGGATGTAGCAGTAGCAGTATTTGTAGCAGTATTTGTAGTAGTAGTAGTAGTAGTAGTGGATGTAGCAGTAGCAGTATTTGTAGTAGTAGTAGGGGATGTAGCAGTAGCAGTATTTGTAGTATTAATCGGGGATGTAGCAGTAGCAGTATTTGTAGTAGTAGTAGTGGATGTAGCAGTAGCAGTATTTGTAGTAGTAGTAGTGGATGTAGCAGTAGCAGTATTTGTAGTAGTAGTAGTGGATGTGGCAGTAGCAGTATTTGTAGTAGTAGTAGGGGATGTAGCAGTAGCAGTATTTGTAGTAGTAGTAGTAGTGGATGTAGCAGTAGCAGTATTTTTTTTTCTTTAGAGGGTGAAATAAAAACTCAAACTCGAAAAGCTAGCGGAGACTGCTCTGGACAAGTGGCCTTTATCTTGCGGCCATATAAGTCTCTGGGGCAGGCCCCAGTAATGCGAAATCTAGATAATAAAGAATGGGATATACGTCTAGATATCACGGTCATCATCATGTGCCATACCGTTGGCGTAGGCGATCATTTCCTTCCACAAATTTCTATAGACTGTAAGGTAAAGTAAAGAGCCCCCGTCACGCCAAGTGGCGTATAGAAAATATGGTGTTAGTGACCATACATTTTACAGACTTCAGCACATAATTTTTTGGGGTAATATGGTCGATATTACGCCCGCGCCGCTTTACTTTCCCAGAAAAAAATCCGGTACCCCTTTAAGGCTGGGTGAACCCGGAAGCCGTCGGTTGCGATCCAACCCAACCTCGTGTCTATTGTAGTCCAGTTCACTAACCACTGAGCTATCGCGGCTCCCTCTATAAACAGTAAAGTAAGTAAAGTAAAGAGCCCCCGTCACGCCAAGTGGCGTATAGGGAATATAGTGTTAGTGACCATAAATTTTACAGACCTTCATCACATGATTTTTGGGGTAATGTGGTCGGTATTACGCCCGCGCCGCTTTACTTTCCCAGAAAAAAATCCGGTACCCCTTTAAGGCTGGGTGAACCTGGAAGCCGTCGGTTGGGATCGAATCCTACCCTTGTCCTTTGTAGTCCAGTTCACTAACCACTGAGCTATCGCGGCTCTCTCTATACGCAGTACATCGTATCAATTCTGTTGTTGGCTGTTTCCCCATGACACGACACCAAGCGATCTAGTATATTCTCTCCTTATAGTCGATAATCTTTCTCTCCCAGTATTTTGCCTGTTGTAACCAAGTATTCCAACTTTCCTCTTCTAGTGATGTGTCCGAAAAATGTTGATTATTTCTGTCTAATTCTTTAGATGCTATCTTTTTTTTGTGTTGGCCTCTCTGAGAATGCTCGTTGGTCTTATTCCAGGGAATTTTAAACATTCTTCTGAGAAATCCCGTCTCGGTGGGCTATAATCTTCAATTTTTTCTTTTGTTTTGTTTGTCTACTGCGTATCATTCCCTTCCATAGGTCAGAGTAATCTCTCTCTCTCTCTCTCTCTCTCTCTCTCTCTCTCTCTCTTTAATAATATATATATAGACTTGGTGAAAGAACGAAATAACCGCCATTAAAACGGGTTAGGAGAATGAGGTACAGGTCGGAGTAACATGTTGGCGTACACTAGCAGCCGCTGACTTGTTGCTGACGCTGACTTGTTACTGACGCTGACTGACACGTCACTAAAGAGAACGATCTGCGACATTGCTCTTGGTAGCGATGGTGCTATAGAGGAGTGGTCGGGGTCTCCGACAGAAAGATAATAACTGCAGACAGACATCGGTGACAGACCGATGGTTAAGCGGTCGGAAGGACGGGCGGAAGGATAGAAAGATAAGATAAAGCGATAAGACAAGGCATCACAAGTCAGAACTAGAATTAGATTCAGACAGACAGACGTGACAGACAGACAGGCAGACGTGACAGACAGACAGACAGACGTGACAGACAGACGTGACCGACCGACAGACAGACAGACGGGACGAACGGACGGTCGTACGGATGGACAAACAGACAGACAGACATGACAGACAGAGAGAGATGGACAAACAGACAGACGGGACGAACGGACGGTCGGATGGACGGATAAACAGACAGACAAACAGACAGACACAAAACATCGATCAAAGGTGATGAGAAACAAACATTCTGGCAGAGAAACAGACGGACAAACAGATGTATAAATGGACAAATAGTTAAATAGGCACAGGCATGCAGCAATAAACAGACAGAAAACAGTAAACACAGACATACAGACAGACACATAGATAGTCTATACTCATAAAAGATAGACACTAATATTGATCGAGACCTGCAGAGCCGAAAACACGAGAAATTAACACCCATGGCCGACTTTCAATGCTGGAAATATGACGAGCCAATGGCCGCCAGAGATTGATGTATTGCTCTCGTTGGTAAAAAAAAATGACAGCCCTCGTCCAGACCTCGGCTTTTGGCATGAACTATTTTGCGCTGAATCAGAAACAAAACAAAAATGGATTCTAGTAACATCGTAGAGCAAAATGAATATTTCTGACTTTTTATTTGGTTCATGTTTCTGTCATCTTCAGTTGGATGATGAATCCGAATTTGGTGTTAAGCATGGCACAAGTAGGGAAGATTGTTTGAAGAATTTGAGATAGGATTTTTAGATGTTATAGTCGTCTTTATTGTTGTCGATGTTGTTATATTTGTTATAGATGTTGTTGTAGTCGTCTTTGTTGTTAATTATGTTATTGTATTTGTTATAGATGATGTTGTAGTCGTCTTTGTTGTTAATTATGTTATTGTATTTGTATGTATAAATGTCTAAGGAAAATACTTGGTATAGTATGGAACGAATTCAAAACAAACGAGGAAATTAGAGAAATCGCCAATCAAACACTAATATCTTCAGTAATAAAGAAAAGACGATGGTCATATGTTGGACATGTGATGAGAAGAGATAATAACCGAATAGCAAAGCAAGCCCTCATATGGGAAACAACAGGTAAAAGAAAAAGAGGAAGACCCAGGAGACACTGAGAAGAACATTGATGAGAGAGGCAAAAGCAGCAGGAATCGGCTCCCTCAATGAGATAGAACTGCTTGCACAGAACAGAGACAGATGGCGAGATTTGATAAAATATCTTTAAAAGAAAACTGCTAGAACAAAAAATTCATATAGGAGAAGGTGTATCTTGGTCTACGCCCTATGGGCCGGTTACGGCTCGAAAGGTCAATAGATAGATAGATTTGTTATAGATGTTGTTGTAGTCGTCTTTGTTGTTAATTATGTTGTTGTTTTTGTTATAGATGTTGTTGTAGTCGTCTTTGTTGTTTATTATGTTGTTGTTTTTGTTATAGATGTTGTTGTAGTCGTCATTGTTGTTAATTATGTTGTTGAACTTGTTGGAAATGTTGTAGTCGTCTTTCTTGCTATTGTTATTGTTTGTGTTGTAGTTGTAGTTATAGTGGTCTTTGTTGCTGCTGCTGTTATTGTTTGTTGTAGTAAATGTCATTGTAGTGGTTCTTGTAATTGTCTTTGCTGTTGTAGTAGTAGTAATTGTTGTAATAGTTGTAATAGTTGTAGAGAAAGTAGTGGTTGTTGTTGTAGTAGTTGCAGAGATAGTAGTAGTTATTTCTGTAATAGTTGTAGAAATAGTAGTAGTAAGTAAAGTACCCCAAGTCACGCCAAGTGGCGTATAGGGAATATGGTGTTAGTGACCATAAATTTTACAGACCTTCGGCACATGGTTTTCGGGGTAATGTGGTCGGTGTTACGCCCGCGCCGATTTACTTTCCCAGGAAAAAAATCCGGTACCCATTAAAGCCTGGGTGAACCTGGGAGCCGTCGGTTGGGATCGAACCCTACCTCTAGTCCTATGTAGTCCAGTTCACTAACCACTGAGCTATCGCGGCTCCCAGATATTAGTAGTAGTTGATGTAATGGCAGTTGGTGTAGTTATAGTAGTTATAGCAGTTGTTTGTAGTAGTAATTATTGAAGTGTTATTTTCTGTAGTAGCAGTTGTTGTAGGAGGTATAGGGATTATGTTGTAGTAGCTGTTGTGATGCATGTAATATGTAGTAGATGTATCGGCGGTGGTTCTTTGTAGCAGTAGTTGTAGTAGTTGATGAGGTAGCGATCGGAGTAGCATGTATTAGTACAAGTTAGAGTAGGTGTAATAGTTTCAGTTAAAATGTTCGTAGCATTAGTAATGGTTGTTTTAATAATGTTAGCATATGATGTACAAGTAGTTGTTGTAATATTTGTAGTAGTAGTAGTAGTAGTAGTGGTGGTAGCAGTAGTAGTAGTAGCAGTAGCAGTAGCCGTATTTGTAGTAGTAGTAGTAGCAGTATATGTAGTAGTAGTAGTAGTAATACCAATGGTGGTAGCAGTGGTAGTAGCAGTATTTGTAGTAGTTGTAGTGGTGGTGGTAGCAGCAGCAGTATTTGTAGTAGTAGTAGTGGATGTAGCAGTAGCAGTATTTGTAGTAGTAGTAGTGGATGTAGCAGTAGCAGTATTTGTAGTAGTAGTAGTGGATATTGCAGTAGCAGTATTAGTAGTAATAGTAGTGGATATAGCAGTAGCAATATTTGTAGTAGTAGTAGTAGTAGTAGTAGTGGTGGTTGTAGCAGTAGCAGTATTTGTAGTAGTAGTAGTAGTGGATGTAGCAGTAGCAGTATTTGTAGTAGTAGTAGTGGATATTGCAGTAGCAGTATTAGTAGTAGTAGTAGTGGATGTAGCAGTAGCAGTATTTGTAGTAGTAGTAGTAGTAGTAGTAGTGGATGTAGCAGTAGCAGTATTTGTAGTAGTAGTAGTAGTAGTAGTAGTAGTGGATGTAGCAGTAGCAGTATTTGTAGTAGTAGTAATAGTAGTTGTGGACATAACAGTAGCAGTATTTGTAGTAGTAGTAGTAGTAGTAGTGGATGTAGCAGTAGCAGTATTTGTACTAGTAGTAGTAGTAATAGTGGATGTAGCAGTAGTAGTATTTGTAGTAGTAGTAGTGGATATAGAAGTAGCAGTATTTGTAGTAGTAGTAGTGGATGTAGCAGTATTTGTAGTAGTAGTAGTAGTAGTAGTGGATGTAGCAGTAGCAGTATTTGTAGTAGTAGTAGTAGTAGTGGATGTAGCAGTAGCAGTATTTGTAGTAGTAGTAGTAGTAGTAGCAGTAGTAGTGGTAGTGGTTGTAATAGTAGCAGTATTTGTAGTAGTAGTAGTAGTAGTGGATATAGCAGTAGCAGTATTTGTAGTAGTAGTAGTAGTAGTAGTAGTAGTAGTAGTAGTAGTAGTAGTGGTGGTGGTTGTAGCAGTAGCAGTATTTGTAGTAGTAGTAGTAGTGGATGTAGCAGTAGCAGTATTTGTAGTAGTAGTAGTGGATATTGCAGTAGCAGTATTAGTAGTAGTAGTAGTGGATGTAGCAGTAGCAGTATTTGTAGTAATAGTAGTAGTAGTGGATGTAGCAGTAGCAGTATTTGTAGTAGTAGTAGTGGATATTGTAGTAGTAGTAGTAGTAGTAGTAGTAGTAGTAGTGGATGTAGCAGTAGCAGTATTTGTAGTAGTAGTAGTAGTAGTAGTAGTAGTAGTAGTAGTAGTGGATGTAGCAGTAGCAGTATTAGTAGCAGTATTAGTAGCAGTAGTAGTGGATGTAGCAGTAGCAGTATTTGTAGCAGTATTTGTAGTAGTAGTAGTAGTAGTAGTGGATGTAGCAGTAGCAGTATTTGTAGTAGTAGTAGGGGATGTAGCAGTAGCAGTATTTGTAGTATTAATCGGGGATGTAGCAGTAGCAGTATTTGTAGTAGTAGTAGTGGATGTAGCAGTAGCAGTATTTGTAGTAGTAGTAGTGGATGTAGCAGTAGCAGTATTTGTAGTAGTAGTAGTGGATGTGGCAGTAGCAGTATTTGTAGTAGTAGTAGGGGATGTAGCAGTAGCAGTATTTGTAGTAGTAGTAGTGGATGTAGCAGTAGCAGTATTTTTTTTTCTTTAGAGGGTGAAATAAAAACTCAAACTCGAAAAGCTAGCGGAGACTGCTCTGGACAAGTGGCCTTTATCTTGCGGCCATATAAGTCTCTGGGGCAGGCCCCAGTAATGCGAAATCTAGATAATAAAGAATGGGATATACGTCTAGATATCACGGTCATCATCATGTGCCATACCGGTTGGCGTAGGCGATCATTTCCTTCCACAAATTTCTATAGACTGTAAGGTAAAGTAAAGAGCCCCCGTCACGCCAAGTGGCGTATAGAAAATATGGTGTTAGTGACCATACATTTTACAGACCTTCAGCACATAATTTTTTGGGGTAATATGGTCGATATTACGCCCGCGCCGCTTTACTTTCCCAGAAAAAAATCCGGTACCCCTTTAAGGCTGGGTGAACCCGGAAGCCGTCGGTTGCGATCCAACCCAACCTCGTGTCTATTGTAGTCCAGTTCACTAACCACTGAGCTATCGCGGCTCCCTCTATAAACAGTAAAGTAAGTAAAGTAAAGAGCCCCCGTCACGCCAAGTGGCGTATAGGGAATATAGTGTTAGTGACCATAAATTTTACAGACCTTCATCACATGATTTTTGGGGTAATGTGGTCGGTATTACGCCCGCGCCGCTTTACTTTCCCAGAAAAAAATCCGGTACCCCTTTAAGGCTGGGTGAACCTGGAAGCCGTCGGTTGGGATCGAATCCTACCCCTTGTCCTTTGTAGTCCAGTTCACTAACCACTGAGCTATCGCGGCTCTCTCTATACGCAGTACATCGTATCAATTCTGTTGTTGGCTGTTTCCCCATGACACGACACCAAGCGATCTAGTATATTCTCTCCTTATAGTCGATAATCTTTCTCTCCCAGTATTTTGCCTGTTGTAACCAAGTATTCCAACTTTCCTCTTCTAGTGATGTGTCCGAAAAATGTTGATTATTTCTGTCTAATTCTTTAGATGCTATCTTTTTTTTGTGTTGGCCTCTCTGAGAATGCTCGTTGGTCTTATTCCAGGGAATTTTAAACATTCTTCTGAGAAATCCCGTCTCGGTGGGCTATAATCTTCAATTTTTCTTTTGTTTTGTTTGTCTACTGCGTATCATTCCCTTCCATAGGTCAGAGTAATCTCTCTCTCTCTCTCTCTCTCTCTCTCTCTCTCTCTTTAATAATATATATATAGACTTGGTGAAAGAACGAAATAACCGCCATTAAAACGGGTTAGGAGAATGAGGTACAGGTCGGAGTAACATGTTGGCGTACACTAGCAGCCGCTGACTTGTTGCTGACGCTGACTTGTTACTGACGCTGACTGACACGTCACTAAAGAGAACGATCTGCGACATTGCTCTTGGTAGCGATGGTGCTATAGAGGAGTGGTCGGGGTCTCCGACAGAAAGATAATAACTGCAGACAGACATCGGTGACAGACCGATGGTTAAGCGGTCGGAAGGACGGGCGGAAGGATAGAAAGATAAGATAAAGCGATAAGACAAGGCATCACAAGTCAGAACTAGAATTAGATTCAGACAGACAGACGTGACAGACAGACAGGCAGACGTGACAGACAGACAGACAGACGTGACAGACAGACGTGACCGACCGACAGACAGACAGACGGGACGAACGGACGGTCGTACGGATGGACAAACAGACAGACAGACATGACAGACAGAGAGAGATGGACAAACAGACAGACGGGACGAACGGACGGTCGGATGGACGGATAAACAGACAGACAAACAGACAGACACAAAACATCGATCAAAAGGTGATGAGAAACAAACATTCTGGCAGAGAAACAGACGGACAAACAGATGTATAAATGGACAAATAGTTAAATAGGCACAGGCATGCAGCAATAAACAGACAGAAAACAGTAAACACAGACATACAGACAGACACATAGATAGTCTATACTCATAAAAGATAGACACTAATATTGATCGAGACCTGCAGAGCCGAAAACACGAGAAATTAACACCCATGGCCGACTTTCAATGCTGGAAATATGACGAGCCAATGGCCGCCAGAGATTGATGTATTGCTCTCGTTGGTAAAAAAAAATGACAGCCCTCGTCCAGACCTCGGCTTTTGGCATGAACTATTTTGCGCTGAATCAGAAACAAAACAAAAATGGATTCTAGTAACATCGTAGAGCAAAATGAATATTTCTGACTTTTTATTGGTTCATGTTTCTGTCATCTTCAGTTGGATGATGAATCCGAATTTGGTGTTAAGCATGGCACAAGTAGGGAAGATTGTTTGAAGAATTTGAGATAGGATTTTTAGATGTTATAGTCGTCTTTATTGTTGTCGATGTTGTTATATTTGTTATAGATGTTGTTGTAGTCGTCTTTGTTGTTAATTATGTTATTGTATTTGTTATAGATGATGTTGTAGTCGTCTTTGTTGTTAATTATGTTATTGTATTTGTATGTATAAATGTCTAAGGAAAATACTTGGTATAGTATGGAACGAATTCAAAACAAACGAGGAAATTAGAGAAATCGCCAATCAAACACTAATATCTTCAGTAATAAAGAAAAGACGATGGTCATATGTTGGACATGTGATGAGAAGAGATAATAACCGAATAGCAAAGCAAGCCCTCATATGGGAAACAACAGGTAAAAGAAAAAGAGGAAGACCCAGGGAGACACTGAGAAGAACATTGATGAGAGAGGCAAAAGCAGCAGGAATCGGCTCCCTCAATGAGATAGAACTGCTTGCACAGAACAGAGACAGATGGCGAGATTTGATAAAATATCTTTAAAAGAAAACTGCTAGAACAAAAAATTCATATAGGAGAAGGTGTATCTTGGTCTACGCCCTATGGGCCGGTTACGGCTCGAAAGGTCAATAGATAGATAGATTTGTTATAGATGTTGTTGTAGTCGTCTTTGTTGTTAATTATGTTGTTGTTTTTGTTATAGATGTTGTTGTAGTCGTCTTTGTTGTTTATTATGTTGTTGTTTTTGTTATAGATGTTGTTGTAGTCGTCATTGTTGTTAATTATGTTGTTGAACTTGTTGGAAATGTTGTAGTCGTCTTTCTTGCTATTGTTATTGTTTGTGTTGTAGTTGTAGTTATAGTGGTCTTTGTTGCTGCTGCTGTTATTGTTTGTTGTAGTAAATGTCATTGTAGTGGTTCTTGTAATTGTCTTTGCTGTTGTAGTAGTAGTAATTGTTGTAATAGTTGTAATAGTTGTAGAGAAAGTAGTGGTTGTTGTTGTAGTAGTTGCAGAGATAGTAGTAGTTATTTCTGTAATAGTTGTAGAAATAGTAGTAGTAAGTAAAGTACCCCAAGTCACGCCAAGTGGCGTATAGGGAATATGGTGTTAGTGACCATAAATTTTACAGACCTTCGGCACATGGTTTTCGGGGTAATGTGGTCGGTGTTACGCCCGCGCCGATTTACTTTCCCAGGAAAAAATCCGGTACCCATTAAAGCCTGGGTGAACCTGGGAGCCGTCGGTTGGGATCGAACCCTACCTCTAGTCCTATGTAGTCCAGTTCACTAACCACTGAGCTATCGCGGCTCCCAGATATTAGTAGTAGTTGATGTAATGGCAGTTGGTGTAGTTATAGTAGTTATAGCAGTTGTTTGTAGTAGTAATTATTGAAGTGTTATTTTCTGTAGTAGCAGTTGTTGTAGGAGGTATAGGGATTATGTTGTAGTAGCTGTTGTGATGCATGTAATATGTAGTAGATGTATCGGCGGTGGTTCTTTGTAGCAGTAGTTGTAGTAGTTGATGAGGTAGCGATCGGAGTAGCATGTATTAGTACAAGTTAGAGTAGGTGTAATAGTTTCAGTTAAAATGTTCGTAGCATTAGTAATGGTTGTTTTAATAATGTTAGCATATGATGTACAAGTAGTTGTTGTAATATTTGTAGTAGTAGTAGTAGTAGTAGTGGTGGTAGCAGTAGTAGTAGTAGCAGTAGCAGTAGCCGTATTTGTAGTAGTAGTAGTAGCAGTATATGTAGTAGTAGTAGTAGTAATACCAATGGTGGTAGCAGTGGTAGTAGCAGTATTTGTAGTAGTTGTAGTGGTGGTGGTAGCAGCAGCAGTATTTGTAGTAGTAGTAGTGGATGTAGCAGTAGCAGTATTTGTAGTAGTAGTAGTGGATATTGCAGTAGCAGTATTAGTAGTAGTAGTAGTGGATGTAGCAGTAACAGTATTTGTAGTAGTAGTAGTAGTAGTAGTAGTGGATGTAGCAGTAGCAGTATTTGTAGTAGTAGTAGTAGTAGTAGTAGTGGATGTAGCAGTAGCAGTATTTGTAGTAGTAGTAATAGTAGTTGTGGACATAACAGTAGCAGTATTTGTAGTAGTAGTAGTAGTAGTAGTGGATGTAGCAGTAGCAGTATTTGTACTAGTAGTAGTAGTAATAGTGGATGTAGCAGTAGTAGTATTTGTAGTAGTAGTAGTGGATATAGAAGTAGCAGTATTTGTAGTAGTAGTAGTGGATGTAGCAGTATTTGTAGTAGTAGTAGTAGTAGTGGATGTAGCAGTAGCAGTATTTGTAGTAGTAGTAGTAGTAGTGGATGTAGCAGTAGCAGTATTTGTAGTAGTAGTAGTAGTAGCAGTAGTAGTGGTAGTGGTTGTAATAGTAGCAGTATTTGTAGTAGTAGTAGTAGTAGTGGATATAGCAGTAGCAGTATTTGTAGTAGTAGTAGTAGTAGTAGTAGTAGTAGTAGTAGTGGTGGTGGTTGTAGCAGTAGCAGTATTTGTAGTAGTAGTAGTAGTGGATGTAGCAGTAGCAGTATTTGTAGTAGTAGTAGTGGATATTGCAGTAGCAGTATTAGTAGTAGTAGTAGTGGATGTAGCAGTAGCAGTATTTGTAGTAATAGTAGTAGTAGTGGATGTAGCAGTAGCAGTATTTGTAGTAGTAGTAGTGGATATTGTAGTAGTAGTAGTAGTAGTAGTAGTAGTAGTAGTAGTAGTAGTGGATGTAGCAGTAGCAGTATTTGTAGTAGTAGTAGTAGTAGTAGTAGTAGTAGTAGTAGTGGATGTAGCAGTAGCAGTATTAGTAGCAGTAGTAGTGGATGTAGCAGTAGCAGTATTTGTAGCAGTATTTGTAGTAGTAGTAGTAGTAGTAGTAGTGGATGTAGCAGTAGCAGTATTTGTAGTAGTAGTAGGGGATGTAGCAGTAGCAGTATTTGTAGTATTAATCGGGATGTAGCAGTAGCAGTATTTGTAGTAGTAGTAGTGGATGTAGCAGTAGCAGTATTTGTAGTAGTAGTAGTGGATGTAGCAGTAGCAGTATTTGTAGTAGTAGTAGTGGATGTGGCAGTAGCAGTATTTGTAGTAGTAGTAGGGGATGTAGCAGTAGCAGTATTTGTAGTAGTAGTAGTGGATGTAGCAGTAGCAGTATTTTTTTTTCTTTAGAGGGTGAAATAAAAACTCAAACTCGAAAAGCTAGCGGAGACTGCTCTGGACAAGTGGCCTTTATCTTGCGGCCATATAAGTCTCTGGGGCAGGCCCCAGTAATGCGAAATCTAGATAATAAAGAATGGGATATACGTCTAGATATCACGGTCATCATCATGTGCCATACCGGTTGGCGTAGGCGATCATTTCCTTCCACAAATTTCTATAGACTGTAAGGTAAAGTAAAGAGCCCCCGTCACGCCAAGTGGCGTATAGAAAATATGGTGTTAGTGACCATACATTTTACAGACCTTCAGCACATAATTTTTTGGGGTAATATGGTCGATATTACGCCCGCGCCGCTTTACTTTCCCAGAAAAAAATCCGGTACCCCTTTAAGGCTGGGTGAACCCGGAAGCCGTCGGTTGCGATCCAACCCAACCTCGTGTCTATTGTAGTCCAGTTCACTAACCACTGAGCTATCGCGGCTCCCTCTATAAACAGTAAAGTAAGTAAAGTAAAGAGCCCCCGTCACGCCAAGTGGCGTATAGGGAATATAGTGTTAGTGACCATAAATTTTACAGACCTTCATCACATGATTTTTGGGGTAATGTGGTCGGTATTACGCCCGCGCCGCTTTACTTTCCCAGAAAAAAATCCGGTACCCCTTTAAGGCTGGGTGAACCTGGAAGCCGTCGGTTGGGATCGAATCCTACCCCTTGTCCTTTGTAGTCCAGTTCACTAACCACTGAGCTATCGCGGCTCTCTCTATACGCAGTACATCGTATCAATTCTGTTGTTGGCTGTTTCCCCATGACACGACACCAAGCGATCTAGTATATTCTCTCCTTATAGTCGATAATCTTTCTCTCCCAGTATTTTGCCTGTTGTAACCAAGTATTCCAACTTTCCTCTTCTAGTGATGTGTCCGAAAAATGTTGATTATTTCTGTCTAATTCTTTAGATGCTATCTTTTTTTGTGTTGGCCTCTCTGAGAATGCTCGTTGGTCTTATTCCAGGGAATTTTAAACATTCTTCTGAGAAATCCCGTCTCGGTGGGCTATAATCTTCAATTTTTTCTTTTGTTTTGTTTGTCTACTGCGTATCATTCCCTTCCATAGGTCAGAGTAATCTCTCTCTCTCTCTCTCTCTCTCTCTCTCTCTCTCTTTAATAATATATATATAGACTTGGTGAAAGAACGAAATAACCGCCATTAAAACGGGTTAGGAGAATGAGGTACAGGTCGGAGTAACATGTTGGCGTACACTAGCAGCCGCTGACTTGTTGCTGACGCTGACTTGTTACTGACGCTGACTGACACGTCACTAAAGAGAACGATCTGCGACATTGCTCTTGGTAGCGATGGTGCTATAGAGGAGTGGTCGGGGTCTCCGACAGAAAGATAATAACTGCAGACAGACATCGGTGACAGACCGATGGTTAAGCGGTCGGAAGGACGGGCGGAAGGATAGAAAGATAAGATAAAGCGATAAGACAAGGCATCACAAGTCAGAACTAGAATTAGATTCAGACAGACAGACGTGACAGACAGACAGGCAGACGTGACAGACAGACAGACAGACGTGACAGACAGACGTGACCGACCGACAGACAGACAGACGGGACGAACGGACGGTCGTACGGATGGACAAACAGACAGACAAACATGACAGACAGAGAGAGATGGACAAACAGACAGACGGGACGAACGGACGGTCGGATGGACGGATAAACAGACAGACAAACAGACAGACACAAAACATCGATCAAAAGGTGATGAGAAACAAACATTCTGGCAGAGAAACAGACGGACAAACAGATGTATAAATGGACAAATAGTTAAATAGGCACAGGCATGCAGCAATAAACAGACAGAAAACAGTAAACACAGACATACAGACAGACACATAGATAGTCTATACTCATAAAAGATAGACACTAATATTGATCGAGACCTGCAGAGCCGAAAACACGAGAAATTAACACCCATGGCCGACTTTCAATGCTGGAAATATGACGAGCCAATGGCCGCCAGAGATTGATGTATTGCTCTCGTTGGTAAAAAAAAATGACAGCCCTCGTCCAGACCTCGGCTTTTGGCATGAACTATTTTGCGCTGAATCAGAAACAAAACAAAAATGGATTCTAGTAACATCGTAGAGCAAAATGAATATTTCTGACTTTTTATTTGGTTCATGTTTCTGTCATCTTCAGTTGGATGATGAATCCGAATTTGGTGTTAAGCATGGCACAAGTAGGGAAGATTGTTTGAAGAATTTGAGATAGGATTTTTAGATGTTATAGTCGTCTTTATTGTTGTCGATGTTGTTATATTTGTTATAGATGTTGTTGTAGTCGTCTTTGTTGTTAATTATGTTATTGTATTTGTTATAGATGATGTTGTAGTCGTCTTTGTTGTTAATTATGTTATTGTATTTGTATGTATAAATGTCTAAGGAAAATACTTGGTATAGTATGGAACGAATTCAAAACAAACGAGGAAATTAGAGAAATCGCCAATCAAACACTAATATCTTCAGTAATAAAGAAAAGACGATGGTCATATGTTGGACATGTGATGAGAAGAGATAATAACCGAATAGCAAAGCAAGCCCTCATATGGGAAACAACAGGTAAAAGAAAAAGAGGAAGACCCAGGGAGACACTGAGAAGAACATTGATGAGAGAGGCAAAAGCAGCAGGAATCGGCTCCCTCAATGAGATAGAACTGCTTGCACAGAACAGAGACAGATGGCGAGATTTGATAAAATATCTTTAAAAGAAAACTGCTAGAACAAAAAATTCATATAGGAGAAGGTGTATCTTGGTCTACGCCCTATGGGCCGGTTACGGCTCGAAAGGTCAATAGATAGATAGATTTGTTATAGATGTTGTTGTAGTCGTCTTTGTTGTTAATTATGTTGTTGTTTTTGTTATAGATGTTGTTGTAGTCGTCTTTGTTGTTTATTATGTTGTTGTTTTTGTTATAGATGTTGTTGTAGTCGTCATTGTTGTTAATTATGTTGTTGAACTTGTTGGAAATGTTGTAGTCGTCTTTCTTGCTATTGTTATTGTTTGTGTTGTAGTTGTAGTTATAGTGGTCTTTGTTGCTGCTGCTGTTATTGTTTGTTGTAGTAAATGTCATTGTAGTGGTTCTTGTAATTGTCTTTGCTGTTGTAGTAGTAGTAATTGTTGTAATAGTTGTAATAGTTGTAGAGAAAGTAGTGGTTGTTGTTGTAGTAGTTGCAGAGATAGTAGTAGTTATTTCTGTAATAGTTGTAGAAATAGTAGTAGTAAGTAAAGTACCCCAAGTCACGCCAAGTGGCGTATAGGGAATATGGTGTTAGTGACCATAAATTTTACAGACCTTCGGCACATGGTTTTCGGGGTAATGTGGTCGGTGTTACGCCCGCGCCGATTTACTTTCCCAGGAAAAAATCCGGTACCCATTAAAGCCTGGGTGAACCTGGGAGCCGTCGGTTGGGATCGAACCCTACCTCTAGTCCTATGTAGTCCAGTTCACTAACCACTGAGCTATCGCGGCTCCCAGATATTAGTAGTAGTTGATGTAATGGCAGTTGTGTAGTTATAGTAGTTATAGCAGTTGTTTGTAGTAGTAATTATTGAAGTGTTATTTTCTGTAGTAGCAGTTGTTGTAGGAGGTATAGGGATTATGTTGTAGTAGCTGTTGTGATGCATGTAATATGTAGTAGATGTATCGGCGGTGGTTCTTTGTAGCAGTAGTTGTAGTAGTTGATGAGGTAGCGATCGGAGTAGCATGTATTAGTACAAGTTAGAGTAGGTGTAATAGTTTCAGTTAAAATGTTCGTAGCATTAGTAATGGTTGTTTTAATAATGTTAGCATATGATGTACAAGTAGTTGTTGTAATATTTGTAGTAGTAGTAGTAGTAGTAGTGGTGGTAGCAGTAGTAGTAGTAGCAGTAGCAGTAGCCGTATTTGTAGTAGTAGTAGTAGCAGTATATGTAGTAGTAGTAGTAGTAATACCAATGGTGGTAGCAGTGGTAGTAGCAGTATTTGTAGTAGTTGTAGTGGTGGTGGTAGCAGCAGCAGTATTTGTAGTAGTAGTAGTGGATGTAGCAGTAGCAGTATTTGTAGTAGTAGTAGTGGATATTGCAGTAGCAGTATTAGTAGTAGTAGTAGTGGATGTAGCAGTAACAGTATTTGTAGTAGTAGTAGTAGTAGTAGTAGTGGATGTAGCAGTAGCAGTATTTGTAGTAGTAGTAGTAGTAGTAGTAGTGGATGTAGCAGTAGCAGTATTTGTAGTAGTAGTAATAGTAGTTGTGGACATAACAGTAGCAGTATTTGTAGTAGTAGTAGTAGTAGTAGTAGTGGATGTAGCAGTAGCAGTATTTGTACTAGTAGTAGTAGTAATAGTGGATGTAGCAGTAGTAGTATTTGTAGTAGTAGTAGTGGATATAGAAGTAGCAGTATTTGTAGTAGTAGTAGTGGATGTAGCAGTATTTGTAGTAGTAGTAGTAGTAGTGGATGTAGCAGTAGCAGTATTTGTAGTAGTAGTAGTAGTAGTGGATGTAGCAGTAGCAGTATTTGTAGTAGTAGCAGTAGTAGTGGTAGTGGTTGTAATAGTAGCAGTATTTGTAGTAGTAGTAGTAGTAGTGGATATAGCAGTAGCAGTATTTGTAGTAGTAGTAGTAGTAGTAGTAGTAGTAGTAGTAGTGGTGGTGGTTGTAGCAGTAGCAGTATTTGTAGTAGTAGTAGTAGTGGATGTAGCAGTAGCAGTATTTGTAGTAGTAGTAGTGGATATTGCAGTAGCAGTATTAGTAGTAGTAGTAGTGGATGTAGCAGTAGCAGTATTTGTAGTAATAGTAGTAGTAGTGGATGTAGCAGTAGCAGTATTTGTAGTAGTAGTAGTGGATATTGTAGTAGTAGTAGTAGTAGTAGTAGTAGTAGTAGTAGTAGTAGTGGATGTAGCAGTAGCAGTATTTGTAGTAGTAGTAGTAGTAGTAGTAGTAGTAGTGGATGTAGCAGTAGCAGTATTAGTAGCAGTAGTAGTGGATGTAGCAGTAGCAGTATTTGTAGCAGTAGTAGGGGATGTAGCAGTAGCAGTATTTGTAGTATTAATCGGGGATGTAGCAGTAGCAGTATTTGTAGTAGTAGTAGTGGATGTAGCAGTAGCAGTATTTGTAGTAGTAGTAGTGGATGTAGCAGTAGCAGTATTTGTAGTAGTAGTAGTGGATGTGGCAGTAGCAGTATTTGTAGTAGTAGTAGGGGATGTAGCAGTAGCAGTATTTGTAGTAGTAGTAGTGGATGTAGCAGTAGCAGTATTTTTTTTTCTTTAGAGGGTGAAATAAAAACTCAAACTCGAAAAGCTAGCGGAGACTGCTCTGGACAAGTGGCCTTTATCTTGCGGCCATATAAGTCTCTGGGGCAGGCCCCAGTAATGCGAAATCTAGATAATAAAGAATGGGATATACGTCTAGATATCACGGTCATCATCATGTGCCATACCGGTTGGCGTAGGCGATCATTTCCTTCCACAAATTTCTATAGACTGTAAGGTAAAGTAAAGAGCCCCCGTCACGCCAAGTGGCGTATAGAAAATATGGTGTTAGTGACCATACATTTTACAGACCTTCAGCACATAATTTTTGGGGTAATATGGTCGATATTACGCCCGCGCCGCTTTACTTTCCCAGAAAAAAATCCGGTACCCCTTTAAGGCTGGGTGAACCCGGAAGCCGTCGGTTGCGATCCAACCAACCTCGTGTCTATTGTAGTCCAGTTCACTAACCACTGAGCTATCGCGGCTCCCTCTATAAACAGTAAAGTAAGTAAAGTAAAGAGCCCCCGTCACGCCAAGTGGCGTATAGGGAATATAGTGTTAGTGACCATAAATTTTACAGACCTTCATCACATGATTTTTGGGGTAATGTGGTCGGTATTACGCCCGCGCCGCTTTACTTTCCCAGAAAAAAATCCGGTACCCCTTTAAGGCTGGGTGAACCTGGAAGCCGTCGGTTGGGATCGAATCCTACCCCTTGTCCTTTGTAGTCCAGTTCACTAACCACTGAGCTATCGCGGCTCTCTCTATACGCAGTACATCGTATCAATTCTGTTGTTGGCTGTTTCCCATGACACGACACCAAGCGATCTAGTATATTCTCTCCTTATAGTCGATAATCTTTCTCTCCCAGTATTTTGCCTGTTGTAACCAAGTATTCCAACTTTCCTCTTCTAGTGATGTGTCCGAAAAATGTTGATTATTTCTGTCTAATTCTTTAGATGCTATCTTTTTTTTGTGTTGGCCTCTCTGAGAATGCTCGTTGGTCTTATTCCAGGGAATTTTAAACATTCTTCTGAGAAATCCCGTCTCGGTGGGCTATAATCTTCAATTTTTTCTTTTGTTTTGTTTGTCTACTGCGTATCATTCCCTTCCATAGGTCAGAGTAATCTCTCTCTCTCTCTCTCTCTCTCTCTCTCTCTCTCTCTTTAATAATATATATATAGACTTGGTGAAAGAACGAAATAACCGCCATTAAAAGGGTTAGGAGAATGAGGTACAGGTCGGAGTAACATGTTGGCGTACACTAGCAGCCGCTGACTTGTTGCTGACGCTGACTTGTTACTGACGCTGACTGACACGTCACTAAAGAGAACGATCTGCGACATTGCTCTTGGTAGCGATGGTGCTATAGAGGAGTGGTCGGGGTCTCCGACAGAAAGATAATAACTGCAGACAGACATCGGTGACAGACCGATGGTTAAGCGGTCGGAAGGACGGGCGGAAGGATAGAAAGATAAGATAAAGCGATAAGACAAGGCATCACAAGTCAGAACTAGAATTAGATTCAGACAGACAGACGTGACAGACAGACAGGCAGACGTGACAGACAGACAGACAGACGTGACAGACAGACGTGACCGACCGACAGACAGACAGACGGGACGAACGGACGGTCGTACGGATGGACAAACAGACAGACAAACATGACAGACAGAGAGAGATGGACAAACAGACAGACGGGACGAACGGACGGTCGGATGGACGGATAAACAGACAGACAAACAGACAGACACAAAACATCGATCAAAAGGTGATGAGAAACAAACATTCTGGCAGAGAAACAGACGGACAAACAGATGTATAAATGGACAAATAGTTAAATAGGCACAGGCATGCAGCAATAAACAGACAGAAAACAGTAAACACAGACATACAGACAGACACATAGATAGTCTATACTCATAAAAGATAGACACTAATATTGATCGAGACCTGCAGAGCCGAAAACACGAGAAATTAACACCCATGGCCGACTTTCAATGCTGGAAATATGACGAGCCAATGGCCGCCAGAGATTGATGTATTGCTCTCGTTGGTAAAAAAAAATGACAGCCCTCGTCCAGACCTCGGCTTTTGGCATGAACTATTTTGCGCTGAATCAGAAACAAAACAAAAATGGATTCTAGTAACATCGTAGAGCAAAATGAATATTTCTGACTTTTTATTTGGTTCATGTTTCTGTCATCTTCAGTTGGATGATGAATCCGAATTTGGTGTTAAGCATGGCACAAGTAGGGAAGATTGTTTGAAGAATTTGAGATAGGATTTTTAGATGTTATAGTCGTCTTTATTGTTGTCGATGTTGTTATATTTGTTATAGATGTTGTTGTAGTCGTCTTTGTTGTTAATTATGTTATTGTATTTGTTATAGATGATGTTGTAGTCGTCTTTGTTGTTAATTATGTTATTGTATTTGTATGTATAAATGTCTAAGGAAAATACTTGGTATAGTATGGAACGAATTCAAAACAAACGAGGAAATTAGAGAAATCGCCAATCAAACACTAATATCTTCAGTAATAAAGAAAAGACGATGGTCATATGTTGGACATGTGATGAGAAGAGATAATAACCGAATAGCAAAGCAAGCCCTCATATGGGAAACAACAGGTAAAAGAAAAAGAGGAAGACCCAGGGAGACACTGAGAAGAACATTGATGAGAGAGGCAAAAGCAGCAGGAATCGGCTCCCTCAATGAGATAGAACTGCTTGCACAGAACAGAGACAGATGGCGAGATTTGATAAAATATCTTTAAAAGAAAACTGCTAGAACAAAAAATTCATATAGGAGAAGGTGTATCTTGGTCTACGCCCTATGGGCCGGTTACGGCTCGAAAGGTCAATAGATAGATAGATTTGTTATAGATGTTGTTGTAGTCGTCTTTGTTGTTAATTATGTTGTTGTTTTTGTTATAGATGTTGTTGTAGTCGTCTTTGTTGTTTATTATGTTGTTGTTTTTGTTATAGATGTTGTTGTAGTCGTCATTGTTGTTAATTATGTTGTTGAACTTGTTGGAAATGTTGTAGTCGTCTTTCTTGCTATTGTTATTGTTTGTGTTGTAGTTGTAGTTATAGTGGTCTTTGTTGCTGCTGCTGTTATTGTTTGTTGTAGTAAATGTCATTGTAGTGGTTCTTGTAATTGTCTTTGCTGTTGTAGTAGTAGTAATTGTTGTAATAGTTGTAATAGTTGTAGAGAAAGTAGTGGTTGTTGTTGTAGTAGTTGCAGAGATAGTAGTAGTTATTTCTGTAATAGTTGTAGAAATAGTAGTAGTAAGTAAAGTACCCCAAGTCACGCCAAGTGGCGTATAGGGAATATGGTGTTAGTGACCATAAATTTTACAGACCTTCGGCACATGGTTTTCGGGGTAATGTGGTCGGTGTTACGCCCGCGCCGATTTACTTTCCCAGGAAAAAATCCGGTACCCATTAAAGCCTGGGTGAACCTGGGAGCCGTCGGTTGGGATCGAACCCTACCTCTAGTCCTATGTAGTCCAGTTCACTAACCACTGAGCTATCGC
The DNA here is from genome assembly GCA_032433765.1 of Megaustenia siamemsis. NCBI lineage: Eukaryota > Metazoa > Mollusca > Gastropoda > Stylommatophora > Ariophantidae > Megaustenia > Megaustenia siamemsis. The sequence continues at coordinate 66,032,858 of JAVIAB010000088.1, forward strand.
GGCTCCCAGATATTAGTAGTAGTTGATGTAATGGCAGTTGGTGTAGTTATAGTAGTTATAGCAGTTGTTTGTAGTAGTAATTATTGAAGTGTTATTTTCTGTAGTAGCAGTTGTTGTAGGAGGTATAGGGATTATGTTGTAGTAGCTGTTGTGATGCATGTAATATGTAGTAGATGTATCGGCGGTGGTTCTTTGTAGCAGTAGTTGTAGTAGTTGATGAGGTAGCGATCGGAGTAGCATGTATTAGTACAAGTTAGAGTAGGTGTAATAGTTTCAGTTAAAATGTTCGTAGCATTAGTAATGGTTGTTTTAATAATGTTAGCATATGATGTACAAGTAGTTGTTGTAATATTTGTAGTAGTAGTAGTAGTAGTAGTGGTGGTAGCAGTAGTAGTAGTAGCAGTAGCAGTAGCCGTATTTGTAGTAGTAGTAGTAGCAGTATATGTAGTAGTAGTAGTAGTAGTAATACCAATGGTGGTAGCAGTGGTAGTAGCAGTATTTGTAGTAGTTGTAGTGGTGGTGGTAGCAGCAGCAGTATTTGTAGTAGTAGTGGTGGTGGTAGCAGTAGCAGTATTTGTATTAGTAGTAGTAGCATTTTTGTGTTGTAGTAGTAGCAGTGGTGGTAGCAGTAGCAATATTTGTAGTAGTAGTAGTATTAGTAGTAGTAGTAGTAGTAGTAGTAGTGGTTGCAGTAGTAGTATTTGTAGTAGTAGCTGTAGCAGTATTTGTAGTAGTAGCAGTAACAGTATTTGTAGTAGTAGCAGTAGTGGTGGTAGCAGTAGCAGTATTTGTTGTAGTAGTTGTAGTGGTGGTAGCAGTAGCAGTATTTGTTGTAGTAGTTGTAGTGGTGGTAGCAGCAGCAGTATTTGTTGTAGTAGTTGTAGTGGTGGTAGCAGTAGCAGTATTTGTTGTAGTAGTTGTAGTGGTGGTAGCAGTAGCAGTATTTGTTGTAGTAGTTGTAGTGGTGGTAGCAGTAGCAGTATTTGTTGTAGTAGTTGTAGTGGTGGTAGCAGTAGCAGTATTTGTTGTAGTAGTTGTAGTGGTGGTAGCAGTAGCAGTAATTTTTGTAGTAGTTGTAGTGGTGGTAGCACTAGCAGTATTTGTAGTAGTAGTAGCAGTGGTGGTAACAGTAGCAGTAGTAGTAGCAGTAGTAGAAGTAACAATAGTGGTGTAGTAATGGTATTAGTAGTAGTAGTAGTAATTGCAGTAGTACTTGTAGTTGTAGTGATAATATCAGTTGTGGTAATAGTAATTGCTGTTGTTATAGTTATTGTAGCACTAGTAATTGTTGTAGTAGTGGTTGTTTTAATAGTTGTAATTTTTATTCTAGTTCGTTCGTTCGTTTTCGTCAGCTTTGACCTCTGACGAAGTCCCACCCACTCAATTTTGTGGGACTGAATTTTGCGTGTAAAGTCTGTTTTATCCCATTACAGGATGCCCCTCGCCATGCAGGCAGATTTACTCCGACTTCAGAGGTACTAATTTTTAGGAATTAGTAAAACCCAGGTGTCCTCGCCAGGGTACGAACCCCGGCTGTTGCTGTGGTAAGCCAACCGCCTATCGATTGCGCTAACTGGACACCCTTTATTCTAGTTATTGTAGAAATAGTTTTTGAAGTAGTAATGGTAGTAGTAGTAATGGTAGTAGTAGTAATGGTAGTAGTAGTAATGGTAGTAGTAGTAGTAATGGAAGGAGCAGAAAATAGAGAGATTAAGCTGACCTAATGTAAAATACAGTAAAGTAAAGTAAAAGTAAAGTAAAGTTTTTAAAAAAATTAAAATACCCCAGTCACGCCAAGTGGCGTATATTGAATATGGTGTTAGTGACCATACATTTACAGACCTTCGACCCATGATTTTTGGGGTAATGTGGTCGATATTACGCCCTTGCCGCTTTGCTTTCCCAGCAAAAAATCGGATACCCATTAAAGGCTGGGTGAACCTGGAAGCCGTCGGTTGGGATCGAACCTACCTCTTGTCCTTTACAGTAAATTAAGTAAAGTAAAATAATTCGAGACTTGAATCTGCGTCTCAGCACGTGAGTTTTCACCCAGATGTGCTCGGCCGCCTATCCAGAAGTGTTCTGAGACGAACACAGGGTGTCCGAAAGTCAGTAGTTTAGTCGAGAGGTTTTTCCAACTAGGCAACCGAGGTCCCCTAGGTCACCGAGGTCCCCTAGGTCACCGAGGTCACCGAGGTCCTCTAGGTCACCAAGCTGACCTAATTGTAAATTACTGCTAGGGGCCGCATTAAATGCGAGAAATAATTAGTAACGATAACACGTGATGTATCTTCTTTTTTACTTTCTCACTGATACCAAAAAACGTGTCGTGGTTATATCATTTGTCGTTTTTGAGCTGCTCGAACTGTCTGAATTAGTGATTTTCCTTTGTTGTTACATGTCTCTAGCCATCTTCTTCTAGGTATTCCTATTGGTCTTTTCCCATGCATTTTCGAGAACGCCCTTGATGGTGATTGGTGAGGATTCATTCTGACCAGGTCGCCCAACCATTTAAGTTGTTGTTGTTCTATATATTCTTGGCTGGGTTTTGTTCCTACCATTTTTCTTATGGTTTCATTTGGTATTCTATCTCTTCTTGTGTTGTTTGTTACTTTTCTTAAGCATCGCATCTCACATGTATGATCTTTCTTAAATGTGATTTAGAAAGGGTCTATGTTTGACTTTCATAGCACAAAGTTAGTATGAAAATGCTATTTTCTCGTGATATATAATTCACCATAATCGGAATATGTAAAGAAGAAATGAAGGCTCCATATTGGGAATGGGAGACACAAGAATCAACGGGGAAGACAGGTTGGGATGTAAGATCAACTTGATTAGATTGAGTGAAGGAGGAAAAGGCAAATAGGAGGAAGGAAAGAGCAATTTTGGTGGGTGCGAAATATGGCTTCATGGGAGAAAATACTAAACCTGTAGGAGATAAGAAAGATAGAAAATAAAAGTCAGAAAGAAAGAAAAAGAAAGAAAAAGAAAAAAAAGGAGAGAAAGAAGAAAAAGAAAAAAAAAAAAAGAAAGAAAGAAAAAGAAAAGAAAGAAAGATAATGAAAGATAAATACAAATTAAGAATGTGAAGAAAGAAAGATAGGAAGATATTGAGAGATAAATACAAAGTAAGAATGTGAAAAAAGAAAAAAAAGAAAGAAGGGTAAGAAACTTAAAAGAGAAATAGATAGAAAAAAAAATGAAAAATAAAGAAAGTTAGAGAGAAACACAGATTGAAAGAGATTAAGACAGAAATAAAGAATTAAAGAAAGAAAAAAAGAAAATTTAAAATTGGCATAAGAGTTGAAAGTGGAGAGTGAAAAAAGAAAGATAGATAGGCAGAGAAAGACGAAGCAATATAAAGATAATGAAATCTAAACATGACAGATGTAAAACACGAATGAATGAAGGAATAACAGAAATGAAAGAAGAAAATACAAACTGTAAGTAAAAGAACAAACAAATTACTTGAGAAATAAAATAAATCTGAGCTCATAAAGAGAAAGAGCTATTGTTGGAAAACGGTAGGGAAGAAAGTTAAGACAAAGGAAAGATAACTGGAACTTCTCCAATGCATACATGACGAGGAAATGATGAGGGCAGTATTTTCCGAGAGCTGAAGTGATCTTTTCAAGGAAGGACACGAGTGCATGATGTAGAAAGCAAACGAGGGGAACGCGAGGGTATGTCACTCCTAGTGGTCGGTCGGATGAGAAGTAATAAAGAGAGAGTCGGTGGGAGTGAAAGAATTAGAAAGTAAGGAAGGGATAAGATGTGTGAAATATAGAAAATGAGTGTTTTTTTCCAATATTATCATCATCATGTGCCATACAGGTTGGTGTAGGCGATCATGTTCTTCCATAATTTTATATCAACAGAGCGGCGTATCAGTTCTATTGGGGACTGTTTTCCATGCCAAAACACCGAGCTATCCAGTATCTTCTTGCTCTGTCGACCGTGATCTCTCTTTCCTCTTATTTTGCCAGTTGTAACCAAGTATTCCAACTTTCATCTTCTCATGACGAGCCCGAAAAATGTTGATTGTTTCTTTTGATGTTTTTTAGGAGTTCCTTTTTGTGTTGGCCTCTTTGAGAATGTCCAGGTTGGTCTTCTTAGCTGTCCAGGGAACTTTCAACATTCTTCTGAGAAACCCCATCTCTATGGCCCTAAAATAATCGTTTCATTTGTTTGTTTACTGTCCATGATTCGCTTCCATAGATCAGAATTGGTTCAATATAGAACCGATGAACTCTCTTTCTCACTTCTATGTCAATGACTTGTTGCATGTGTCGTTTTTCATTTTCTGAAATGTTATTTTGGCCGGAGCTATTCTGCTTTTTATTTCTGTGGTGCATTTCCCATCTGATGTTATTATTGTGCCCAAGTATTTAAAACGTTGAACTTGTTTCAGATTTGTCTTGTTTATTTTTATGCTGCATGATGGTGGTGATTGTTTCTTCAATATGACCACTACTTCTGTTTCTTACTATTCAGACTGAAACATTTTTTATTGTTTCTTTCTTTTCAATATAAGTGCAGAATGGGGCAAAGAAACAAAAAGAGTGATACAGGTTTAGTGGTCTGGAAATGAGAGAAAGAATGTGTTAGAGAAAGATAGTGAGAAGGACAAAGAAACTGAAAGAAAAATCAAGTTATGTGAGGTAGAGATAGAGAGATACAAATAGATAGAGGTAGAAGGAAAGAAAGTGATAGTGGAGTTGAAGAGACAGGTATTGATAGAGGGAGAGCGAGAGAGAGGTAGAAGCAGATAGAGGGAGAACGAGAGAGAGGTAGAAGGAAAGTGGGTGATAGTGGAGTTGGAGAGACAGATATATTTTAAAGGGAGAGTGAGAGAGAGGTAGGAGGAAAGAAAGTGATAGTGGAGTTGGAGAGACAGGTATTGATAGAGGGAGAGCGAGAGAGAGGTAGAAGCAGATAGAGGGAGAGAGTGACAGGTAAAGAGAGAAATAAAGAGAGACAGTAAGAGGTACAGCGATAGAAAGATGTTGATGGCATAGAAGATGGTCACAATTAGCCGAGCGGATAAACAGGGACAGACAAACAGGTATGCAGTTAAGCAGACTGGCGACAAACCATTAAGTAGATGGGCAGAAAGAAAGAAAGATGGGCAGAGAGAAAGAAAGATGGGCAGAGAGAAAGAAAGATGGGCAGAGAGAAAGAAAGATGGGCAGAAAGAAAGAAAGATGGACAGGCAATGAGGACAGATTGATAGACAGAGGGGACAAGACAGGCAGACACAGCGAGACATTTGAATAGACCAGACGGACGCATAGACAGACGAACGGACGAACGGACGAATTCACGAGAAGGTAGATAAGTAGATAGGTATGTAAAAGGGTAGATAGGCAGACGGACGGACGGAGAGGCGGACGACGGACGAACAGACAGGTAAATAGACGGACGGACGGAGGGACGGACGGACGAACAGACAGGTAAACGGACGGACGGACGGACGGACGGACGGACGGACGGACGGACGGACGGACGGACGGACAGACGGACAGACGGACAGACGGACAGACGGACAGACGGACAGACGGACTGACGGACTGACGGACTGACGGACAGACGGACAGACGGACAGACGGACAGACGGACAGACGGACAGACGGACAGACGGACAGACGGACGGACAGACAGACAGACAGACAGACAGACAGACAGACAGACAGACAGACAGACAGACAGACAGACAGACAGACAGACAGACAGACAGACAGACAGACAGACAGACAGACAGACAGACAGACAGACAGACAGACAGACAGACAGACAGACAGACAGACAGACAGACAGACAGACAGACAGACAGACAGACAGACAGACAGACAGACAGACAGACAGACAGACAGATAGATAGATAGATAGATAGATAGATAGATAGATAGATAGATAGATAGATAGATAGATAGATAGATAGATAGATAGATAGATAGATAGATAGATAGATAGATTACTAGCTGCTACCGTTAGTGCACTTACCATATCCCATCGATTCAAGAACGAGAGAAAGAGAGACAGAGAGAAAGAGCGAGACTCCTCAAACATAAACTAAGGTGCCCAAACCTGGACAAACGTAACGTAGCGATCTTATATAGATAATCGCAGCTTTTTCTGTTACAACTCATCAGGGAACTACTATCTCATTCCTGTACAAAGTAGGCGCTACATGCTCCGACATGTTTCTACACTACGACAGTCGTAGCTTTATGCGATGCCAAGAGATTTGTCAACATTTGGTAATCCTAAATCGCTGACTGACCCGGTTACAACCGAATTAGCCAACACTTAGGTTATCGCGTACACCAGATTATCGCCTGTTTGCAAAGACAATGGGGACCTCTCTGGCGTGAATTATTAACTCTTTTCATACTGAAGCTTTTTATCAACACAACGGAAGAGATTCATCATCATCATCATCATCATCAAGTACCGGGCCTAGTGGTGTAGGTGATCATGTCTCTCCACAACTTTCGATCTCGGCAGCTATTTATCATTTCTGTTGTTGACCTTCTGCCAAGCCATTCTCTTAAGCTGTCTGCTATTTTTTCTCTTTGCTTCCCTCTATCTCTTCGTCCTTCATTTTTTCCAGTTGTTACAATATATTCCAGTTGTTCTCTTCTCATTACATGGCCAAAAAATGATGATTGTTTCTTCTAATATTGGAAATTAGCTCTCTTCTTGCTTTGGCCTCTCTCAGAATCTCTTCATTACTCTTCTTAGCTGTCCATGGTACTCTCAACATTCTTCTGTAAAACCACATTTCTACAGACTCCAGTGATTTTCTTGTCTGTTGTCCTATTGTCCATGATTCGCATCCATAAGAGATTACAGAGACAATATTTCTTATGATTTTAAGAATCAATCTACATATTTATATTTATCTAACATATAACATATTATATATATAGATTTTTAGATAATTGAACAAGGTATTAGATTTCACCAATAACAAGATGATACAAGACATGTAAAAAGAATATGGTTTGATGGCGTTCACACTAATCAAATTGAGCGTGGCGCCAGAGCCGACTTTACACCATTTTGGGCCCCTGGGCATAGAAATAGTGTTGGGCCCCTGGGCATAGAAATAGTGTTGGGCCCCTGGGCATAGAAATAGTGTTGGGCCTCTGGGCAAATAAATAGTGTTGGGCCCCTGGGCATAGAAATAGTGTTGGGCCTCTGGGCAAATAAATAGTGTTGGGCCTCTGGGCATAGAAATAGTGTTGGGCCTCTGGGCAAATAAATAGTGTTGGGCCCTGGGCATAGAAATAGTGTTGGGCCTCTGGGCATAGAAATAGTGTTGGGCCCCTGGGCATAGAAATAGTGTTGGGCCCCTGGGCATAGAAATAGTGTTGGGCCTCTGGGCATAGAAATAGTGTTGGGCCCCTGGGCATAGAAATAGTGTTGGGCCTCTGGGCATAGAAATAGTGTTGGGCCTCTGGGCAAATAAATAGTGTTGGGCCTCTGGGCATAGAAATAGTGTTGGGCCTCTGGGCATAGAAATAGTGTTGGGCCTCTGGGCATAGAAATAGTGTTGGGCCTCTGGGCATAGAAATAGTGTTGGGCCTCTGGGCAAAGAAAGATTGCTGCCGCCCCCCCCCCCCCCTCATCCCCCATGCAGGAATAAAAAATAAATGGTTGATAATATAAAAAATGATGTATTATTTATTTGATTGTCACTAATTTCAACAAAATTGTTGTTAAAGCATGCTATACAGCTGCAACTGTAATCAACATTAAACATGAAAAAACAGAGAAAAGAGATTTTATTTGCATGTTTTATAGTACTACACAAGTTTCCGAAACCCTACAACAGAATCGCATGCCCTATGATCGTGGGCCCCGGGCAAATGCCCAACGGGCCTATGCGTTAAGGCGGCACAACGTGGAGCACAATGCGGCGAAACGTGCGGAAAGAGTCAACTCCGTTTTCTTTCTTTCTTTCTTTCTTTCTTTCTTTCTTTCTTTCTTTGTTTTTCTTTCTTTCTTTCTTTCTTTCTTTCTTTCTTTCTTTCTTTCTTTCTTTATTTATTTCTTTCTTTCTTTCTTTCTTGATTTCTTTCTTTCTTTCTTTTTTCTTGCTTTCTTTCTTTCTTTCTTTCTTGATTTCTTTATTGCTTTCTTTCTTTCTTGCTTTCTTTCTTTCTTTCTTTCTTTCTTTCTTGCTTTCTTTCTTTCTTTCTTTCTTTCTTTCTTGCTTTCTTTCTTTCTTTCTTTCTTGCTTTCTTTCTTTCTTTCTTTCTTATTGCTTTCTTGCTTTCTTTCTTTCTATCTTTCTTTCTTTCTTTCTTTATTGCTTCTGTCTTTCTTTCTTTCTTTCTTTATTGCTTTCTTTCTTTCTTTCTTTCTATCTTTCTTTATTTCTTTCTTTCTTTCTTTCTTTCTTTCTTTCTATCTTTCTTTCTTTCTTTCTTTATTGCTTTCTGTCTTTCTTTCTTTCTTTCTTTCTTTCTTTCTTTCTTTCTTTCTTTCTTTATTGCTTTCTTTCTTTCTTTCTTTCTTTCTTTATTGCTTTCTTTATTGCTTTCTTTCTTTATTGCTTTCTTTCTTTCTTTCTTTCTTTCTTGCTTTCTTTCTCTTCCATTCTTCCTCATTTGCCTTCCAGCGTCAAGGGAAATATGGTCCACACTTTCTAGCTCCTCTATTGCCCTCTTATGCTGTTTATATCTCCGAGTGTTTCTAGTATTCCGTTTTTTCAACCTTTTTCTTGGTCGGTTTCTTGGTCTAGCGTTCTCGTGTCGTTTGTGGTAACTCGTTGTGTTAGATGTAGTTCTTTATGTCTTATCACATGCATGAACCACTTAAAGTGATATCGCTTTATGTATTCAATAGCTGGTTCCGTTCCAAGTCTTTTTTGTAACTCTTCATTTCTTATCTTTCTCCAGGCTGTTTCCTGTCATGCATCTAACACATTTCATTTCTGTGGTGGTTATTTGTCTAATAGTTCTTCAGTCTATGGTCCATGTCTGGCACTGGAGCACGGGAGTGTATGATAGAATGGGATAAAGAGAGTGTAGAATAGAATGGCACAAAGATAATGTTTAATAGAATGGGATAAAGAGAGTTTATGTTAGAATGGGATAAAGAGAGTGTATGTTAGAATGGAATAAAGAGAGTGTATGTTAGAATGGGATAAAGAGAGTGTATGATAGAATGGGATAAAGAGAGTGCATGTTAGAATGGAATAAAGAGAGTGTATGTTAGAATGGGATAAAGAGAGTGTATGTTAGAATGGGGTAATGAGAGTGTATGATAGAATGGGATAAAGAGAGTGTATGATAGAATGGGATAAAGAGAGTGTATGTTAGAATGGAATAAAGAGAGTGTATGTTAGAATGGAATAAAGAGAGTGTATGTTAGAATAGGATAAAGAAAGTGTATGTTAGAATGGGGTAAAGAGAGTATATGATATAATGGGATAAAGAGAGTGTGTGTTAGAATGGAATAAAGAGAGTGTATGTTAGAATGAAATAAAGAGAGTGTTGTTAGAATGGGATAAGAAAGTGTATGATAGAATGGGGCAAAGAGGGTGTATGTTAGAATGGAATAAAGAGAGTGTATGTTAGAATGGGACAAAGAGAGTGTATGATAGAACGGGACAAATAGAGTGTATGTTAGAATAACACAGAGAGTGTATGTTAGAATGGGACAGAGAGAGTGTATGATAGAATGGGACGAAGAGAGTGTGTGATAGAATCGCCAAAGACAGTGTATGGTAGAATGGGACACAGAAAGTTTTGATAGAATGGGACAAAGAGAGTGTATGTTAGAATGGGACAAAGGGCCTGTATGTTAGAATGAGACAAAGATAGTGTATGTTAGAATGGGACAAGGAGAATGTATGTTAGAATGGGACAAAGAGAGTGTATGTTAGAATGGGACAAAGAGAGTGTATGTTAGAATGGCCAAAGGAGTGTATGTTAGAATGGGACAAAGAGAGTGTATGTTAGAATAGGTCAAAGAGAGTGTATGTTAGAATAGGTCAAAGAGAGTGTATGTTAGAATGGGCAAAGGGAGTGTATGTTAGAATGGGACAAAGAGAGTTATTAGAACTTGTGACAAAGAGAGTGTATGATAGAATGGGACAAAGATAGGACTTGAAGTACAAAGACGATTAACTTCATTAAATGCTGATCCTGTGGCACGGCGGAGCATGCTTGACGTCAAGTCAATCTTAATCTAACAACCGTCACTCATTCTCACAACTACCTTTTCTCAAAAATTGACTACTATATTTTACCTCTTCTATATTTACTTGTCATATTTTATCTGATATATTTTTATCTTACCTAATTTGTTTTACATTTTTTGGCTGACCCTATTTTTTTCTACTTTATTTTTTGTTGGGTTCCATTTTTCTAGATCTAGTTTTCCCACAACCATTTATAAAAACCCTGCCCTATATTTCCTTGCTCTTTTTTTGCTTGCCTTTCTTTTTTCAAATTGCAACATTATTACCTCCCCTGAAGCCGTTTCCGACGGCATTCTTCCAGCCGACTGTCATGGCTACAAGGAAACCTCTCACGCTAAAGCAAGTGGACAGATTCGAATATCTGGATAGCCTGATGCCTTGCAACTGTTGGCACATCAATCTCTGCATCATCCTGTGCCATTCCGGTTGTCGGTTGTAATCATAACCGTCCACATTTTCGATCCACAATATATCGTAGTTCCGGTGCGTGACTGTGCTGGCAACACGATGCAATTTTAGATGGGAGTCACATTTAAATTATAAATGATTTCATTGCAGGTAGTAAAAAAGAAATTCAAGTGTTCTTGTGTGTGATTTCGAACTGATTTATTTGTGATTTAATTCTGACAGCTTGTGCGATATAAGTAGAATTGCCATCTATTGTGCTATTACGATCACGAACGAAAATGCGAAATGAAAGCGGGAAAATCTACAACTACAACAACAACTCGTTCTAAATAACATTTAAGAAAGATCAATACATGTGAGATGCGATGCTTGAGAAAAGTAACAAACAACACAAGAAGAGATAGAATACCAAATGAAACCATTAGAAAAATGGTAGGATCAAAACCCTGCCAAGAATATATAAAACAACAACTTAAATAGTTGGGCCACCTGGTCAGAATGAATCCTTACCAATCACCATCAAGGCGTTCTTCTTGAGAATGCATGGAAAAAGACAAAGAGGAAGACCCAGAAGAAGGTGGATAGATGCAGCGATAGAGACATGTAACAACAAAGGAAAATCACTAATTCAGACAGTTCGAGCAGCTCAAGAACGACAAATGATATAAACCACGACACCTTTTATGTATCAGTGAAAAGAGAAAAGAGGAAGAAAAGAAATACATCGGATCAATTCTGTTGTTGACTGCTCGCCACAAAGCTAACTATTATCTTCCCTCTATGTCGTCCGTGATCTCTCTTTAATCTATGTCAATAAAAGTGAGAAAGAGAGTTCACCGGTGCTATATAGAACCAATTCTGATCTATGGAAGAGAATCATGGAAAGGAAAACAAACGAATGAAGAGACGATTAGAGGCCACAGAGATGGGATTTCTCAGAAGAATGTTGAAAGTTCCCTGAACAGCTTAAAAAGCCCAATGAGGACATTCTCAAAGAGGCCAACACAAAAATGGAGCTACTAAAAAACATCAGAAAGAAACATCGACATTTTTCGGGCACATCATGAGAAAAGAAAAGTTGGAATATTTGGTTACAACTGGCAAAATACCGGGAAAGAGAGATCGCGGATGACAAAGAGAGAAATTAATAGATAGCTTGGTGTAATGGCATGGAAAACAACCAACAACAGAATTGATACGATGCACTGTAGATAGCCGATTGTAGGAAGGAAAAGATCGCCTACGCCAACCGGTATGGCACATGATGATGATGATGACTTCTCCTTCCCTGTATTTTGCCAGTTGTAACCAAGTATTCCAACTTTCCTCTTCTCGTAATATGCCCGAAAAATGTTGGTTGTTTCTTTCTTATGTTTTCTAGAAGCTCCCTTTTTGTGTTGGCCTCTTTGAGAATGTTTTGTTGGTCTTTTAGTCGACCTGGGATCTTTCAATATTCTTCTGAGAAATCCCATTTTTATGGCTTTTAAATATCTTTTCATTTGTTTGTCTACTGTCCATGATTCGCTTCCATAGGACATAATCTCTATACAGCACCGATGAACTCACAGCAACCAAGCACCTAAAAATAGACTCAAGTCTCAGTCAAGACTATTGGACAGTTGGTAGGAAATCTCAACAGAAACAAAACGAGCACTCCTTAATATATTCGTCATTACTATCAGTGATATTGTGACTGTCTGTCATGATGTCGCATATGGTATATGTCATTGACCTCCTGACTGTCTGTCCTGAGGTCACAAATCCTATATGTCAGTGACCTTCTGACTGTCTGTCCTGGGGTCACATATCCTATATTTCAGTGACCTTCCATCTGCCCTGAGGTCACATATCCTATATGTCAGTGACCTTCCGTCTGCCCTGAGGTCACATATCCTATATGTCAAATACCTTCTGACTGTCTGTCCTGATGTCACAAATCCTATATGTCAGTGACCTTCTAACTGTCTATCCTGAGGTCATATATCCTATATGTCAGTGACCTTTTAACTGTCTGTTCTGAGGTCACAAATCCTACATGTCAGTGACCTTCTGAATGTCTATCCTGAGGTCATATATCCTATATGTCAGTGGCCTTCTGACTGTCTATCCTGAGGTCATATACCCTGTATGTCAGTGACCTTCTGACTGTCTGTCCTGAGGTCACATATTCTATATGTTATTTCTCACTGTTTGTCCTAATTTTGCTTAGCCACGTGTTGTACAGCAGGTATCTCATCTTCGATGGAAAAATTCCTTAAACCCATCCGGAAATTCGGCCCGAAACCGACGGTTTGTAAATGTACAGGTAACTACTGCAGCATCGACCAAATTTAAAATAGAAGCAAAAATATCCAATCAACCATCCGTCAGTCTAAAATAGAAGCAAAAATATCCAATCAACCATCCGCCAGTCTAAAATAGAAGCAAAAATATCCAATCAAACCATCCGCCAGTCTAAAATAGACACAAAAATATCCAATCAACCATCCGCCAGTCTAAAATAGACACAAAATATCCAATCAACCATCCGCCAGTCTAAAATAGACACAAAATATTCAATCAACCATCCGCCAGTCTAAAATAGACACAAAAATATCCAGTCAACCATCCGCCAGTCTAAAATAGACAAAAATAGAAACAGCCATCCTCCAGTCTAACTCAGAAAAACAAATATCCATTCTCCCCCTTCTTCCTCCATCTCCTCTTCCTTTCCTCCACATTCTTTTTCCCCTCCTCTTCCTCAACTTTCTCTACCTCCACCTCTTTCTTTTCCTCAACTTTCTCTTCCTCCAACTCTTCCTTTCCTCAACCTCTTCCTCTTCCTCAACTTTCTTTTCCTTCACTTCTTCCTCTTCCTCAACTTTCTTTTCCTCCACCTCTTCCTCTTCCTCAACTTCTTTTCCTTCACCTCTTCCTGTTCCTCAACTTTCTTTTCCTCAACCTCTTCCTCTTCCTCAACTTTCTTTTCCTTCACCTCTTCCTCTTCCTCAACTTTCTTTTCCTCCACCTCTTCCTCTCCTCAACTTTCTTTTCCTTCACCTCTTCCTCTTCCTCAACTTTCTTTTCCTTCACCTCTTCCTCTTCCTCAACTTTCTTTTCCTTCACCTCTTCCTCTTCCTCAACTGTCTTTTCCTTCACCTCTTCCTCTTCCTCAACTTTCTCTTCATCCTCCTCTTCCTCCTTCTCTCTTCAACTTTCTCTTCCTTCTCTTTTTTTCCTCAACTTTCTCTTCCTCCACAACTTCCTCTTCCTCAACTTTGTCTTCATCCTCCTCTTCCTCCTTCTCTTTTCAACTTTCTCTTCCTCCTCTTTTTCTCAACTTTTTCTTCCTCCTTCTCTCTTCAACTTTCTCTTCCTCCTCTTTTCCTCAACTTTTTCTTCCTCCTTCTCTCTTCAACTTTCTCTTCCTCCTCTTTTCCTCAACTTTTTCTTCCTCCTTCTCTCTTCAACTTTCTCTTCCTCCTCTTTTCCTCAACTTTTTCTTCCTCCTTCTCTTTTCAACTTTCTCTTCCTCCTCTTTTTCCTCAACTTCTCTTCCTCCACAACTTCCTCTTCCTCAACTTTCTCTTCCTCCACCTCTTCCTCTTCCTCAACTTTCTCTTCTTCCTCCTCTTCCTCCTCTTCCTCCTTCTCTTTTCAACTTTCTCTTCCTCCTCTTTTCCTCAACTTTTTCTTCCTCCTTCTCTCTTCAACTTTCTCTTCCTCCTCTTTTCCTCAACTTTTTCTTCCTCCTTCTCTCTTCAACTTTCTCTTCCTCCTCTTTTTCCTCAACTTTTTCTTCCTCATTCTCTCTTCAACTTTCTCTTCCTCCTCTTTTCCTCAACTTTTTCTTCCTCCTTCTCTCTTCAACTTTCTTTTCCTCCTCTTTTCCTCAACTTTTTCTTCCTCCTTCTCTCTTCAACTTTCTCTTCCTCCTCTTTTCCTCAACTTTTTCTTCCTCCTTCTCTCTTCAACTTTCTCTTCCTCCTCTTTTCCTCAACTTTTTCTTCCTCCTTCTCTCTTCAACTTTCTCTTCCTCCTCTTTTTCCTCAACTTTTTCTTCCTCCTTCTCTCTTCAACTTTCTTTTCCTCCTCTTTTCCTCAACTTTCTCTTCATCCTCCTCTTCCTCCTCCTCAACTTTCTTTTGCTCCACCACTTTCTCTTCCTTCTTCTCCTCTTCCTCCTCCTCTTCTCTTTCTCTTCTTCTCCACTTCCTCTTCTCTTCCTCCTCCTCTTCTCTTTCTCTTCTTCCTCCTCGTCCCCTTCTCTTCCTCCTCCTCTTCTCTTTCTCTTCCTCCTCCTCTTCCTCTTCTCTTCCTCCTCCTCTTCCCCTTCGGCTCCGTTGTAAACATATACATATACATATATAGCAATTCTATAAGGTAGAATCGATGCGGATTTAAGCCACAAACGTCCAGTTACGCGTTTTTTGTTCTTATTTCATATTTCATCTCGTCCCTATTTTTAATTAATGATTTTTTTGTAATATAGACCAGGGTTGTCAAACTTGTTCATTCAACGGAGCCCTAACTAATCACCACAAATCATCGCGGCAATACCTTATATCACAACACTGTAAAAAAAAAAAATATCCCATACTTTAATATTGTTTTAACGACATTTTAAACATGGTATTTTGATTGCGGGGGCAAATAAACTAACGTTTTGTTTATACATTAAATAGTCCAGTTTAATTTTTGCAATTGAAATAAAATAAATAAGTGGATCAACTCACATTGTAATATTTGTATCATGTAACAAAGTCAAATGTGGATTTATAGAAGAATAGGTAGAATGGTATGGAAACGAAAGATAACAAACGATGAAGTTTTAAAACAACTGAAAATAAAGAGAACTACTAAATACAATCAAGACAAGACAAATGCAATTTTTGGGGCATGTTAAAAGACACAACAGCCTACTAAAAGTAATATTGGAAGGAAAAATACAAGGTAAAAGAGGCAGAGGCAGACCAAGACTAACATGGACGAGTAATATCAAAAGATGGACACGTCAATCTATGTCAGCCTGCACCATCAAAGCAAGAAACAGAGTAGAATGGCGATCCATGGTAGCCAACCTTCGTTGCGGAGAAGACACACGATGATGATGAACAAAGTCAAAGGAAAGAATGAGCTTGTGTCATCCTCATTAGGTCTTCATATCTTGACACAAGTTTGGAAATTGCAATTCTAATCTCCCTCTCTCAGCGTCCAAATGTGATCTGTATTTTATCTTGATGGCCGCCAATGCTGAAAACCCGGTCTCACATAAGTAGGTAGTCGCAAAAGGAATTAAAACTTGTGGACCTTCTTTGCCTACTTCTGGGTATCCTTGTTTGACAAAGTTCCAGTGAAAAGAGGGAAAGAGAGATCTCGGGAGAAATAGGGACATACTATTATATTAACATACGATGTCGCTGGATAGAACACACACTGCGGAAGCCAAATGAGAGTATTACACAACATGCCCTATTTTTGAATCTCCAGGGAAAAAGACAAAGAGGAAGATCAAGGAATTCTTGGAGAAGACAGATGGAAGCATAGATGAAGGTGATGGAAAAGACATGGAAAGATCTTAAAAGAATGTGAAGCAAAAGAACACTTGGAATATGTTCGTTGAAGACCTATGCTCCACAGGGAGCTGAAAGGTAGAATAAGAAGGTTAGCTTAACATTGTGGTTTAACAGCGGGAAAATTGAGGAGTTGCATTGTGGATAGATTTTTGTGGAGAAACATCACTTACGCTGGGCATGGCACTTTATAAAAAAACAAAGAAAAAATGTAAAGTGCCCCCGTCACGCTAAGTGCGTATAGTGAATATGGTGTTAGTGACCATAAACTTTACAGACTTTCGGCACATGATTTTTGGGGTAATGTGGTCGGTATTACACCCGTGACGCTTTACATTCCCAGAAAAAAAATCTGGTACCCATTAAAGGCTGGGTGAACTCGGAAGCAGTCGGTTGGGATCGAACCCTACATCTTTTTCCTTTGTAGTCCAGTTCACTAACCACTGAGCTATCGCGGCTCCAATGGCACTTTATGATGACTGATAACGTCAGCGGAGCCCCTAGCAGGTGCTGGCTGAGCACCTGGGCTCCCCGGAGCACAGTGTGACAACCACTGAATAGAACTATGTCTTCTCTGTTTATTTCACTTTCTATTCTGGGTCCGCTAGTTCTGGTTATCTTTGAGCAAGTCGTTTAGTTTCTCTTCATTGCGTTACAAGTTTCTGTGTCTTTGTTTTCTGAAGAGGGTCACATGTTGGCCGAAACGTCATGATTTTGTTTTCCTCCTCTTCTGTTAAGCTGTTGCCATACTTTGTAGGAATGAACGTTACACCCCACCACTTTTTGTAAATCTGTTACCATTCTTGGTAGGAATGAACGTTACACCCCACCACTTTTTTGTAAAGCTGTTACCATTCTTTGTAGAAGTGTACGTTACACCCCACCACCTACCCTTGATTAGTATGAAGCTTATGGACATCGTTTGTGTACACAATATTATTTTACTGTCAGCTTTTATACTCATCTCCGATGACTTTCCTTAGACTCGAAAAATCCGACTATTGCATTTTTGGATATGAAGCTACCATTCCTCTTAGATCCATATTCACTTACTCAAAGTGGCCAGTATGCATCAAGAGTCACCTCAGGGTGGTAGAATAGTGTCTTGACTAGTTTTGGTTTAGTGATCATGACTCTCTTTCTTAGCCAGTCTTAACATATGGGTGTGAATCATGGACAATAGCGCAAGAGACAAGAAATTCACAGGAGGCTGTAGAAATGTGGTTTTACAGAAGAATGTTGAGAATACCGCGGACAGATAAGAAAAGTAATGAAAACGTTCTGAAAGAGGCCAAAGCAAACATACAACTAATTTCCAAAATTAGGGCGAAGCAATCATCATTTTTCGGCCAAGTAATGAGAAATGAACAGATGGAATATATTGTAACAACTTGGAAAATTGAGGGACGAAGAGATAGACGGAAGCAAAGAAAAAAGATACAAGCCAGCTTAAGAGAATAGCTTGGCAGAAGGTCAACAACTAAAAAGATAAATAACTGTTGAGATCGAAAGGTGTGAAGAGACATGATCACCTACGCCAGCAGGCCCGGTACTTGATGATCATGACTGTTTCTAACTGATAGATTTTAAAAGTTGTGTCGAGCGTTCTATTCAAAGCAGAGAACACGATTAATAGTACTTTAACATGTAATCATCTGACAAGTTATAATAGTACTTTAACATGTAATCATCTGACAAGTTATAATAGTACTTTAACATGTAATCATCTGACAAGTTATAATAGTACTTTAACATGTAATCATCTGACAAGTTATAATAGTACCTTAACATGTAATCATCTGACAAGTTATAATAGTACTTTAACATGTAATCATCTGACAAGTTATAATAGTACTTTAACATGTAATCATCTGACAAGTTATAATAGTACTTTAACATGTAATCATCTGACAAGTTATATTTAGTTTTAAAAAAACATAAATAAAAAAAATGTAAAGAGCCCTGTCACACCAAGTGGCGTATAGGGAATCTCCGAATCTCCACGGATTTTCTCGAGGTTCTCGAGGGGAAGAATATCAGAGCACCTATAGGTTCGTCAGGTGTGCTGTGATGATGACCGTAACAACAAACAAACTTGTCACAACACACAAAGTAATCGATTCGACTACCCGCCCTCGTTTGTTCTTCTCTGAGAGAGAAATGAACACCCAACTGATAGACTCAGATACCGAAATCAGTCTCAAGACACGCTCTGGAAAACCACGTTAGGAAATTGTACAAGTAAAAATAAAGAGTCCCCGTCACGCCAATTGGCGTATAAAGAATATGGTGTTAATGACCATATATTTTACAGACCGCCAGCACATGCTTTTTTAGGGTAATATGGTCAGTATTACGCCCGTGCTGCTTTACTTTCTCAGAAAAAAAAACAGTACCCATTTAAGGCTGGGTGAACCCGGAAGCCGTCGATCAGTATCGAACCCCAACTCTTGTCCTTTGTAAAATTAAATTCAGATCTTAAAAATATCGCATGTGACACGTAGCGATCATGCACGTGGTGAAACATCTCCAGACCTGCCAACTGCAGTCCTCGATGCATGTTTTTCAAATTTAAGCTCTTAAATTGCGACACACGTAGCAGGTCGGTAATGGATAACCACATAGGAACTATAGAACATTGAGATAGTTATAGCCTGGACGTTGAGATCGGAAATTAAGAAATTAAAAAAACTAGGAATAATTCCCGCCTTAGAGTAGATATAGAGATAGGAGATGAAATGGTTTGTCCACGTGATGAGACAGAAAGAACAAAACACTACACAACGAGCCTTAAATAACGGTTGCGAGAACACCAGATCCAAGAGTCGACCACGAAAAAGATGGATTGATGGAATATAAGAAACACTAAGAAACATAACAGCAGCAGAGGCGAACAGAAGATCAAAAGATAGATTGATGGAATATAAGAAACACTAGTAAACATAACAGCAGCAGAGGCGAACAGAAGATCAAAATATAGATTGATGGAATATAAGAAACACTAAGAAACATAACAGCAGCAGAGGCGAACAGAAGAGTAAAAGATAGATTGATGGAATATAAGAAACACTAGTAACATAACAGCAGCAGAGGCGAACAGAAGATCAAAATATAGATTGATGGAATATAAGAAACACTAGTAAACATAACAGCAGCAGAGGCGAACAGAAGAGTAAAAGATAGATTGATGGAATATAAGAAACACTAAGAAACATAACAGCAGCAGAGGCCAACAGACGAGCAAAAGACTGCAAATTATATCCACCCTCGACGCTGAAAGGCAGGTGAGGAAGAAAAGGAGAAGAAATAAGATCATGACGCAAAAGTCAGGAATGAGTCGCTGACTCATGGGTTGTTTAATTTTCAGATCTTTTATCTTCAACGTCATAAATGCGCAGCATAAATTATGGTACCTGATATTGCTTCATCAAATGTACAGTACAGACTGGATTGCTCTCAATTAGCAGAGGCTTGCTGTAGAATGGTAGAAGGTGGGAAAAGACGGAAAAGTCGGCTAGTAAACAAGAAACGATAAGAGGAGGTCAATGGGAACAATAAGGAGTTAGTAAGACGAACCTCACGGGGGAAAACAAAGAGACGGTAATACAAAGTTCACGTATGAAGTGTGAAAGTTATGATCAGAAAGGAGTGGGCAGATAGACGCGAGGATAGACGCGTAGTTGAAGAGGATTGGATAGAAAGGAGAGGAAGTCATTGTGATTGGAGGAAAAGATCCAGATTTAAGGAGAAAACACAAAGGATCGAGATCACTTGGAACGAAATTAGTCCGACAGAAAGACGCACGTCTAGGTAGGAACGGTCGACCACGTGTAGGTCGGCCCATGGGGGTTGTCCATGGCACAGTAGACTTAAAATAAATGTGCATTAGTAAACAAGTAGATAGGAGGGGCATTTGGAACGAAATTAGTCCGACAGAAAAACACACGTCTACATAGGAGACTCAGATTAAGAAAGGAGTTGTGAGCTTAAGGAAGAGTTAGTCCGGTAGGATCGTGAGTAAGATGGTAACCAACCCAATTAGTAGCAGTTAGCGAAGCGACAGCATAGGTGCAACAGAAGCTAACTAGAAGAATGGAGCTGTTCGATGGGGAACAGTTCCCAACAGATGTAGATAGGAGCGTGTATGAACCTAGAGCCCCAGCGGCGAGTGATATTGCTGTTGGTTAGTTAAATGTGTGTGTAAACTCATTATTCCACTTTGATCGACATACTATGTCACTTGTGCATTTTGGCGCCCCGACGGTGGGCTGAAATAAAGCCGGCGGAATTCTTACAACGGAAGTGTTGTGATGTGTTCAAAATCTAGCCTAGCGTAACTGACCTACAGGGAGAACCTCAACACAGCGGCAAGTTGTCGCTGCATCATAGCAACATTCCTAAGAAGTACTTCATCATCATCGTGTGCCTTCTCCGCAACGAAGGTTGGCTACCATGGATCGCCATTCTACTCTGTTTCTTGATTTGATGGTGCAGGCTGACATAGATTGACTTGTCCATCTTTTGATGTTACTCGTCATGTTAGTCTTGGTCTGCCTCTGCCTCTTTTACCTTGTATTTTTCCTTCCAATATTACTTTAGTAGGCTGTTGTGTCTTTTAACATGTCCCCAAAATTTCATTTGTCTTGTCTTAATTGTATTTAGTAGTTCTCTTTTTATTTTTAGTTGTTTTAAAACTTCATCGTTTGTTATCTTTTGTTTCCATCCAATTCTACCTAATCTTCTATAAATCCACATTTCAAAGAAGAAGTACTAACGATCACATAACACGGCTACTAGCAAGGTCAGGGCCCTGAGGTGAGATTCCAGTCAGCCAAAAACAGCTGATAGGGAAGCCGGGCGACACCCGACTCGGCGAAAACAGTTACAGGTGTGAAACGTGCTGTATGAGTAATAAGCGCTGATACATCTGATCAACTAATAGATCAAATAGATTAGATAGGCGATCGTCAGATAAAATATGATAGATCCCGTTTAAAGACATTCGCCATTAGCGATTAAATCATCCAATTACATTGCATTTACTGGCAATGTCTTGTTCGGAGTTAAAATACTGAGTCTGGTTTGTATGAAGTCTGTATTTAATCTACAATGTCTTGTGTTGGGTTTTTTTCCTTCTTTTTCAACATTCAAGTCTTGTGATTATGAGAACTTGATTAACTCCTTGTCCTGTATCACTATGGAAGATGAAAGCAACATCTTGACACAAGATGAGCTGGTCGCATAGTCAGTACTCGTATATGGAGGGGTAAGAACAACATCACGACACAAGATGAGCTGGTCACATAGTCAGTACTCGTATATGGAGGGGTAAGAACAACATCACGACACAAGATGAGCTGGTCACATAGTCAGTACTCGTATATGGAGGGGTAAGAACAACATCACGACACAAGATGAGCTGGTCACATAGTCAGTACTCGTATATGGAGGGGTAAGAACAACATCACGACACAAGATGAGCTGGTCACATAGTCAGTACTCGTATATGGAGGGTTAAGAACAACATCACGACACAAGATGAGCTGGTCACATAGTCAGTACTCGTATATGGAGGGGTAAGAACAACATCACGACACAAAATGAGCTGGTCACATAGTCAGTACTCGTATAGATAGGGTAAGAACAACATCACGACACAAAATGAGCTGGTCACATAGTCAGTACTCGTATAGATAGGGGTAAGAACAACATCACGACACAAAATGAGCTGGTCACATAGTCAGTACTCGTATAGATAGGGGTAAGAACAACATCACGACACAAAATGAGCTGGTCACATAGTCAGTACTCGTATAGATAGGGGTAAGAACAACATCACGACACAAGATGAGCTGGTCACATAGTCAGTACTCGTATATGGAGGGGTAAGAACAACATCACGACACAAGATGAGCTGGTCACATAGTCAGTACTCGTATAGATAGGGGTAAGAACAACATCACGACACAAAATGAGCTGGTCACATAGTCAGTACTCGTATAGATAGGGGTAAGAACAACATCACGACACAAGATGAGCTGGTCACATAGTCAGTACTCGTATAGATAGGGGTAAGAACAACATCACGACATAAGATGAGCTGGTCACATAGTCAGTACTCGTATAGATAGGGGTAAGAACAACATCTTGACACAAAATGAGCTGATCACATAGTCAGTACTCGTATAGATAGGGGTAAGAACAACATCATGACACAAGATGAGCTGGTCACATAGTCAGTACTCGTATAGATAGGGGTAAGAACAACATCATGACACAAGATGAGCTGGTCACATAGTCAGTACTCGTATAGATAGGGGTAAAAACAACATCATGACACAAAATGAGCTGATCACATGGTCAGTACTCGTATATGCAGGGGTAGCAACATCATGACACAAGATGAGGTGATCACATGGTCAGTACTCGTATATGGAGGGGTAGCAACATCATGACACAAGATGAGCTGATCACATGGTCAGTACTCGTATAGATAAGGGTAAGAACAACATCTTGACACAAGATGAGCTGATCACATGGTCAGTACTCGTATATGGAGGGGTAGCAACATCATGACACAAGATGAGCTGATCACATGGTCAGTACTCGTATAGATAGGGGTAAGAACAACATCATGACACAAGATGAGCTGATCACATGGTCAGTACTCGTATAGATAGGGGTAAGAACAACATCATGACACAAGATGAGCTGATCACATAGTCAGTACCCGTATAGATAGGGGTAAGAACAACATCATGACACACGATGAGCTGATCACATAGTCAGTACTCGTTTACGGAGGGGTAAATACAACATCACGACATACGATGTGCTGGTCGCATGGTCATTACCCGTATATCCGTGTATGTCCAGATTTTTTCCCATAATTTGCGCCGTTTCTAGTCTCAATAATTGACTATTGCTTTCTATTTAGTTCTATAAAAAGCAAAAGTTTGTATTTCTTTTTTGTTCTATGTAACGACCCGGTTTTAATTTCTGCTTTATCATCACTTAGGTTTTGTTCATATCATTATCATCATCATCGAATGCCGTCTCCGCAACGAAGGTTGTCTACCATGGGTCGCCATTCTACTCTGTCTCTTGCTTTGATGGTGCAGGCTGTCATAGATTGACTTGACCATCTTTTGATGTTACTCGTCCATGTTAGTGTTGGTCTGCCTCTGCCTCTTTTACCTTGTATTTTCCCCTCCAGGATTACTTTTAGTAGGCTGTTGTGTCTTTCAACATGCCACAAAAACCGCATTTGTCTTGTTTGAATTGTGTTTAGTAGTTCTCTTTTCATTTTTAGTTGTTTTAAGACTTCATCGTTTGTTTTCTTTTCCTTCCATCCAAATCTACCTATTTTTCTATATATCCACATTTCAAAGGCTTCAATTCTCTATTCTGTTTTCTTGTCTAATGTCCATGTTTCTGCACCATGTAGGAATATTGAGAAGATGTACAATTTTGCTATTCTTAGTTTTAGCCCTGGTATTATTTGATTTGACGTTAGTATGTTCTTCATGGCTTTAAAATTACTTATTGCCATTCCTATTCTTTTGTTTATTTCAGTTGTACTTTTTCCATCACTGGTTATAGTCTCCAGGTCTATTCCTTCAATTTTGATATCCACTTGTGGGTTTTTAGTATTTCCTTTGTTTATGATCATAGTTTTAGTCTTTTTGATATTCATATCTAATCCATATTTTTGTTTATCATGTTTATTTCATTAAGTAATTGATATCTTAGGTTATTGATTATCTTTCCATTAATTTGTAGGCCTGGCATCTCTATGATGTTTTTAAAGATTTGCTCAGTGTATAGATTGAACAAACTTTGTGATAGGATGCATTCCTGTCTTACTCCTCTTGTTATATCAATGGGTGTAGAGTTCTCTTTATTATATTTTATTATTGCTGTTTGCTCCCAGTATAGATTACATATTAGTCGTATGTCCATGTCATCTGGATGTGTCTCTTTTAGGCATTTGTTCATAACTATTCAAAAATACGAAGAACCTCATTCGCACTTGCACTATAACTGTTGTGTGCTGCAAGACTGAAGAGCTTTGCAATGGTATGCACATAAAACAGGTTATAAATGCCCTCGACGACAGCAAAGAACGGATTACAAAAAGTCCACATTAAGAGCGAACATAAACATAGATTTAGTGACAAATTAATGTGTAATCTTCTTTGTTGAAAGATCAATAAAAGATCAGATTTAATTTGAGTGAAGCATAGAAACGGAATAATCAATACTTCGAGGCACTTCTTAGCTCAACTTTAACAGCTCTGGTACGTAAATCATAGCTCTGGCACGCTATTCGCCGTTCACAGATTGTCTGAAATGATAAATGATGTTCGCATGTCAATATAACCTAGGTGATATCAAAGCGAGATATCGTTTGCAATAATTGCATCTTGTTGAGAATGTACGAAATCACATCAGGACAGATGGATCTATCAGTTCAACATCATCATCATCATGTGCCATGCCGGTTGGCGTAGGCGATCATGACCTTCCACAAACTTCTTTCTTTCCGCGCATCGTATCATCTCTGTTGTTGGCTGTTTTCCATGCCATGACACCAAGCTATCTAGTATTTTCTCTCTTTCCGCGATCTCTCTCTCCCTATATTTTGCCAGTTGTGACCAAATATTCCAACTTTCATCTTCTCATGATGTGTCTGAAAAATGTCGGTTGTTTCTTTCTGATGTTTCCTAGTAGCTCCCTTTTTGTTTTGGCCTTTTTGGAATGTCCACGACCGGTTCAACAAGCTGTCTGCTTCTGACTGCAGACTAAAGCAAACACAAACTTTGTGATTAATACAAATATGTGATTGTGCAGCAAAACTATGTGATTGTGCATTATCACTAATGTGAATGTGCTGTATCATTAATGTGAATGTGCACTAAAATTAGTGTGATTGTGAAGTACATCTAACATGATAATACAGTAACACTATATTAGAGTTATTCGTGGATTATCATCAGTGCACTCCGAACATGTCCATAGGTGCTCAGATCCCCTCCTCAGCAAGTCCTGCAGTGTCCAGCGACTGACGACTCCAGTTCTGTGTTGGTTGATAAGTCTTCTTACACGCGCCAACTAAACTTCTCATTTCTGGATGTACCCATCTTAACTCCTATCTGGGGGAGGGGGAGGGGGGAACTTGGTGGTCTAGAGGTAAAATGGCGGTCTCTGTAAAGCAAGGAACCAGGTTCGATCCTCATAACCGACGATGGGAATTTTTCCAAAATCCAACCCGTAATTTCTTCGTGCTTTTCGATCCCCTGGTCTCTGGGTTGTGAGATCCAATGTCTGGATCGGAAAATCAGGAACGAGAACGAAAGCAATAAAGAAAAATAAACGTGATGTTTTGCTGCGGAACAGCGCAGTGAGCAAGCAAAGCATCGTGTTATTGTGTACCTGATCCCACTATATGTTGTGACCGTACTTTAACAACAGTCATTATTCTGTCTGATGAGTGCGCCCAATTACTCATTTCAAACCCAGTGCACAAACGAGTCTGTATCCCGTCTTCTGTGTTCGTTTAAGAACGTCAGACCTATTTTCATAAACATGATATCTACTTAAGGAGCAAGTCTACCACAAATCTAATACACCACTAGATCATGATTTGATATAATCTTATTTACTTATGTCTTGATATAATCTTATTTACTCATGCCTTGATCAAATCTTACTAATTCAATCTTGGTGTTGCCAAAACATAATCTCCGTCAATTGTGTGAAGGGAACGGATTTCTTGACTGCTATAAGCCAGAGGATCTTAAACCTTTTACCGTGGACCCTCATTTAATATGTTTTGTAGGCGCGTAGCAGAAGAATTTATTTTATTTTGATAACAATTTTCAACTCCAATGTTAAGTCAATCATAGTATATGGCTGTAAAACACGGAGAACAACAAAATTCATAATCATGAAGATACAGATTTTCATTAATGGATGCTTACGCAGAATAAAAGGATGGAAATGGCAGGACAAAATCACTAACATAGAATTATGGAAATGTACCAGTCAAATGCCACTGGATAAAGAATACAGCGAAGACGATGGCGCTGGATAGGACACACACTACCGAAGCCAACTGAGAGTATTACACAACAGACCCCTTTTTGGAATCCCCAGGGGAAAAGACAAAGAGGAAGACCAAAGAATTCTTGGAGAAGACAGATAGAAGCAGAGATGAAGATGATGGGGAAGACATGGAATAATCTTAAAAGAATGGAAAGAAACAGAACGACTTGGAAGATGTTTGTTGAAGACCTATGCTCCACGAGGAGCTGAAAGGTAGAAGTAGAAGAAGATAAGCCTGAGGATATCAAACCTTCCTTTACCATGGACCCCCATTGAATATGTTTTCCAGTCGCGTACCAAAAGAATTTATTTTATTTCGTGCTTTCAATCTCCCATTCCGTTTAACTAAAAATATCATACGATTCTTCAAGCCCTCTCGGACCCCCTGTGACGGCACTGGGGACCCTTGGGGGCCCGCGGACTACATTTTGAGAAAGGCTGCTATAATCTGGTATGTGGATGTGAGTCAAGGAATGACGTGAGGGAAAGTTCACAAAGGCAAAGTGTACTTTGGTAGATGAATGTCTCAGTTGGCAGGCAGGATGAAATATTTCACAAGCAGCAGAAGTAGAGTCAAGATGCAACACAGCTTGTCAAATAATCGGACAACTATCACCGCTATTGTCCAACAAGGAGATTACTCTAGGGGCAAAACGGGCACTAGACAATACAATATTCATTGCAACGTTGCGCAAATAAATTCCAGACCTGGACCCTAGATGCACGAACTATAAGTAAACTAACCAGTACCGAGATGAAATGTGTTAGACGAATGATAGAAAACAGCATGAGAGATAAGATAAAAAATGAAGAACTATAAGTAAACTAACCAGTACCGAGATGTAATGTGTTAGACGAATGATAGAAAACAGCATGAAAGATAACATCAGAAATGAAGAACTATAAGTAAACTAACCAGTACCGAGATGTAATGTGTTAGACGAATGATAGAAAACAGCATGAGAGATAAGATCAGAAATGAAGAACTATAAGTAAATTAACCAGTACCGAGATGAAATGTGTTAGACGAATGATAGGAAACAGCATGAGAGATAAGATCAAAAATGAAGAAATGCAAAACAAGCTAGGAATAATTCCCTCCGCAGAAAATATAAAGAAACAACAAATAAAATGGTTCGGCCGCGTGGTAAGGCAGAATGATCTAAAAAAAAACATCACAAACCTTCAATCAACGTTGCGGGAACACTAGACTCAAGGGTCGACCACGAAAAGGATAGATTGATGGAATATTAGAAACACTATGAAACATAACAGTAGGAGAGGTCAACAGAAGAGCAAAAGACGGCAAATTACATCTCCTCCCAACACTGAAAAGCAAATGTCGAAGGAAGGAAGAACCATTTAGAATAATGAAGACATTAATATTGTTACCAATAATGAAGACATTAATATTGTTACCAATATTGAAGACATTAATATTGTTACCAATAATGAAGACATTAATATTGTTACCAATATTGAAGACATTAATATTGTTACCAATAATGAAGACATTAATACTGTTACCAATATTGAAGACATTAATATTGTTACCAATAATGAAGACATTAATATTGTTACCAATAATGAAGACATTACTATTGTTACCAATATTGAAGACATTAATATTGTTACCAATAATGAAGACATTAATATTGTTACCAATAATGAAGACATTACTATTGTTACCAAAAATGAAGACATTAATATTGTTACCAATAATGAAAACATTAATACTGTTACCAAAAATGAAGACATTAATACTGTTACCAAAAATGAAGACATTAATACTGTTACCAAAAATGAAAACATTAATACTGTTACCAAAAATGAAGACATTAATACTGTTACCAAAAATGAAGACATTAATACTGTTACCAATCATGAAGACATTAATACTGGTACCAAAAATGAAGACATTAATACTGTTACCAAAAATGAAGACATTAATACTGTTACCAATAATGAAGACATTAATACTGTTTCCAATAATGAAGACATTAATACTGTTACCAATAATGAAGACATTAATACTGTTACCAATAATGAAGACATTAATACTGTTTCCAATAATGAAGACATTAATACTGTTACCAATAATGAAGACATTAATATTGTTACCAATAATGAAGACATTAATATTGTTACCAATATTGAAGACATTAATATTGTTACCAATAATGAAGACATTAATATTGTTACCAATATTGAAGACATTAATATTGTTACCAATAATGAAGACATTAATACTGTTACCAATATTGAAGACATTAATATTGTTACCAATAACGAAGACATTAATATTGTTACCAATAATGAAGACATTAATACTGTTACCAATATTGAAGACATTAATATTGTTACCAATATTGAAGACATTAACACTGTTACCAAAAAAACAAAGATAAGTGTTGATATCCATTAGAAGGACAAGCGGTTTATCTTCTTTTCCTTGTGATGAGCAAAGTGATGTTTGTAAATGTGTATGACAATTAGTAAGAATAGGATTAAGTGAAGACATATAAATCAAGTGATGTTTGTAAATGTGTATGACAATTAGTAAGAATAGGATTAAGTGAAGACATATAAATCAAGTGATGTTTGTAAATGTGTATGACAATTAGTAAGAATAGGATTAAGTGAAGACATATAAATCAAGTGATGTTTGTAAATGTGTATGACAATTAGTAAGAATAGGATTAAGTGAAGACATATAAATCAAGTGATGTTTGTAAATGTGTATGCCAATTAGTAAGAATAGGATTAAGTGAAGACATATAAATCAAGTGATGTTTGTAAATGTGTATGACAATTAGTAAGAATAGGATTAAGTGAAGACATATAAATCAAGTGATGTTTGTAAATGTGTATGACAATTAGTAAGAATAGGATTAAGTGAAGACATATAAATCAAGTGATGTTTGTAAATGTGTATGACAATTAGTAAGAATAGGATTAAGTGAAGACATATAAATCAAGTGATGTTTGTAAATGTGTATGACAATTAGTAAGAATAGGATTAAGTGAAGACATATAAATCAAGTGATGTTTGTAAATGTGTATGACAATTAGTAAGAATAGGATTAAGTGAAGACATATAAATCAAGTGATGTTTGTAAATGTGTATGACAATTAGTAAGAATAGGATTAAGTGAAGACATATAAATCAAGTGATGTTTGTAAATGTGTATGACAATTAGTAAGAATAGGATTAAGTGAAGACATATAAATCAAGTGATGTTTGTAAATGTGTATGACAATTAGTAAGAATAGGATTAAGTGAAGACATATAAATCAAGTGATGTTTGTAAATGTGTATGACAATTAGTAAGAATAGGATTAAGTGAAGACATATAAATCAAGTGATGTTTGTAAATGTGTATGACAATTAGTAAGAATAGGATTAAGTGAAGACATATAAATCAAGTGATGTTTGTAAATGTGTATGACAATTAGTAAGAATAGGATTAAGTGAAGACATATAAATCAAGTGATGTTTGTAAATGTGTATGACAATTAGTAAGAATAGGATTAAGTAAAGACATATAAATCAAGTGATGTTTGTAAATGTGTATGACAATTAGTAAGAATAGGATTAAGTGAAGACATATAAATCAAGTGATGTTTGTAAATGTGTATGACAATTAGTAAGAATAGGATTAAGTGAAGACAAATAAATCAAGATTAGAACAGTTTTGGTATGGGTTGATGACTTCCTATATCTGGCGACCAGCCGACTATTACTAAACGAATGGGTAGTTCTTTCTCTTTGTCGACCACACGTAAAAAGAACGTTACATGAGCGTAATTGTGTAGCCTCTTGCATCAGGGCTGAGATATTTGCGTCTTTTGCCCCAAATACATCCGACTTCAACATCGCTGCCTTCCCTCTGAATCTACATCCATTTGGCAGACAAGATAGTTGTAGTTAGACGAAGGCCCCGACATCACCGCAAACGAATTAAAATCCATAATTGCTCAACCGCCCGTGCCAGCGGAATCATCTGAATTAAAACTAATCTCGTTGAAGGATCCAAACAAAGAAAGACAGCTGCAGTCCCCATCATAACAGCTTCAGCACACGCCAAAAGACTTAAGCCGCACCGAAATTGAACGCAACCGAAATGTCTTTCGTCATACGACATCGTCATTCATCGTAAGCAATCGGAATATCAAAATACGATCCGGATGGAATACACAGCTCACGGTGTGCAAAGAGCACTAAACTCAGTAGATCCGACAGCAGGCCGGACTTGGAATATGAAGAAACTGCAACAAGGAGCACTTTTCAGACAGAGCTTCATCTATTCCTCTGCCTATGCGCCATATTGACCGGAAGTCCACCAGACAGGAGAAGTCAGATCCTATATATATATATATATATCTATGTAGACTATATAGACTCCAGACAGTCTATTTCTAGTACACCTAGAAGATAGGAGAAAGATCTGGATGTTTCGGGTCAACTTATCCTCATGGAAACAGTCAGCTATGAGTTGTTGACCACTTTCGGCACTGGTAATGATAATAGTTTATGATCCCTGATTGAGATCAAGGGTAGAACTGACCCTTGACGACGGAATCAAGTTGCCATGACAACTCGGTGTTTACATCAAGCGGAAGTAGTTTCCACTCCAACCTCTAGGTGGTCGGACCAGTTCTTCTAGTACGATATTTCTTTCAAGTATCAAATACACATTACATGACATTAATCTTCTTCTTTTCTTCCTCGTTTACTTTTCAGCGTCGAGAGGAGATATAATTTGCGGAAGTTTGTTCTTGTCTTCGCCTCTCCTGCTGTTATATTTCCTAATATTTTCTAATATTCCACAAATACATCTTTTTCTTTGTTGGCTCTTGCATATGGTGTTCTCGTAACGTTTATTAAAGACTTGTGCTGTGTTTTCATCTTTCTGCCTTATCACGTGGTCGAACCATTGTATCTATTGTTTCTTTGTGTGTGTGTGTGTATTATATGGCGGGATTTATTCCTAGATTATTTTTCAGTTATTTTTATTTCTAATCCTATCTCTCAGATTGTTTCCTGTCATTCGCCTAACACATTTCTTCTCGGTAGTTATTTATTTTTTTTTAAATTGTTCTTGCATCTAGGGTCCCGGACTGGCATTTGTAGCACAACGTTGGGATGAAGATTGTATTGTAGAGTGCCCGTTTTGCCTCAAAAGCTTTTTCCTTGTTGGACAATAGTGGTGATAGTTGTCCAATGATTTGACAAGCTTTGCTGCATCTTGAGTCTATTTCTTCTGTTTGTGAATTTTTGTCTGTCACTAGACTTCCTAGATTTGTAAATTCCTCCGCTTTTTTTTTATTGTTTGCCGTCTATCATTATATTGATGTTCTGTTTCTCATTTTACGACATGCATTGATTCTGTTCTGTTGGCATTGGCGGGGTATAGTCTTCGTCTGAATTCAGTTAAAGCCGGAAACAATTTGTAGCAATTTCGCGACATACGTCCTTAAGGGACAGCTGAAGACAGGATTATATGAAAGGACACGACCACCATGATCCATCTCATGTCTCTAACATCTTTCCCCACCGTGTCCTCTCTTCTCTCATCCATTTTGCTGTGTAGTTTCATGAGATGTAAAAATTGTGTTTTCTAGACTTGGTGTATTAAACAGACAATTGCTACAGTTGGCCGTTTAAAAATGTCACTCGCGTTTACTAATATAGCTCTCGCTCCTCCCTCGTGCCATGATGTCAGGTCATCATTTGACAGATCAAAATGGTCGGACTTATTTAGCAAGCGGCGACCCACCAACTTTATTGTTATGTTTATTGACATTTGTTATGTAGATCGCTGAGCAAACACTTGTCACTTGTATTGATCAGTTTGTTGGGAGTTTGATTCCACAATTGTTATGTTTATTGATGTGTTTGATGGAAGAGTTGATTCTAACAATTGTTATGATTAAGGATGTTTGATGGAAGTGTTGATTCTACAATAGTTATGTTTATCAATGTGTTTTTGATGGAAGTGTTTATTCTATAATTGTTATGTTTATCGGTGTGTTTGATGAAAGTGTTGATTCACAAATTGTTATGTTTATCTGTGTATATTTTGATGAAAGTGTTGATTCACAAATTGTCATGTTAATCGATGTGTTTGATGGAAGTGTTTATTCACAAATTGTCATGTTTATCAATGTGTTTGATGGAAGTGTTTATTCTATAATTGTCATGTTAATCGAAGTGTTTGATGGAAGTGTTTATTCACAAATTGTCATGTTTATCGATGTGTTTAATGAAAGTGTTGATTCAACAATTATCATGTTTATCGATGTGTTTGATGAAAGTGTTCATCCAACAACATTTTCCATATAATTTCTACCTTCCTCCCTTTTCTTCCCCCTCCTCCTCCGTCTTCTGATAACGTTAATGATTTTTCCAAACAATCTCATTTCCTCCAACGTTAAATCTATCGCGACCACTTCTTTGTGGGTCTTCCTTAATTACAATTTCCTTATGGACATCGTACGGGCGAACAATATTCTCTGCAGCTCTTCTTCAAGCCAGTTTCATTTAAGGGCATCGATTTCACTGAAACGTTCGCATTTTATTTCTTCTTCTATTATTGTTCTTCCAATGAATTCTTCATGAAGTATTTCTTCATGCTTCCTGGGTTAATCAGCTCGGTGAATCTTACGTAAGCATGAAGTGAAACAAGATATGCCATGGCGTTGGGGAAATTGAAGGAGTATCTATGGAAGAAAGTGAATCATTTGATAAACTTGGGCAGCAGTATCCATTAAGGGGGCGGGGGAGGAGAGATATTAATGAGAGAATAAATAAAGGTGGGGCAGAGATAGAGACATTAATGGGAGAATAAATAAAGGTGGGGCAGAGATAGAGACATTAAGGGGGGAATAAATAAAGTTGGGGCAGAGAGAGATAGACATTAATGGGAGAATAAATAAAGGTAGGGCAGAGAGAGAGATAGACATTAATGGGATAATAAATAAAGGTAGGGCAGAGATAGAGACATTAATGGGAGAATAAATAACGGTGGGGCAGAGATAGAGACATTAATGGGAGAATAAATAAAGTTGGGGCAGAGAGAGAGATAGACATTAATGGGAGGATAAATAAAAGTAGGGCAGAGAGAGAGACATTAATGGGAGAACAAATAAAGGTGGGGAAGAGAGAGATAGACATTAATGGGAGAATAAATAAAGGTGGGGCAGAGAGAGAGACATTAATGGGAGAATAAATAAAGTTGGGGCAGAGAGAGAGATAGACATTAATGGGAAAATAAATAAAGGTAGGGCAGAGATAGAGACATTAATGGGAGAATAAATAACGGTGGGGCAGAGATAGAGACATTAATGGGAGAATAAATAAAGTTGGGGCACAGAGAGAGATAGACATTAATGGTAGAATAAATAAAGGTAGGGCAGAGAGAGAGACATTAATGGGAGAACAAATAAAGTGGGGAAGAGAGAGATAGACATTAATGGGAGAATAAATAAAGGTGGGGCAGAGAGAGAGAGAGACATTAATGGGAGAATAAATAAAGGTGGGGAAGAGAAAGGCATTAATTGGAGAATAAATAAAGGTGGGGAAGAGAGAGACATTAATTAGAGAATAAATAAAGTTGGTGAAGAGAAAGGCATTAATTGGAGAATAAATAAAGTTGGTGAAGAGAAAGGCATTAATTGGAGAATAAATAAAGTTGGTGAAGAGAAAGGCATTAATTGGAGAATAAATAAAGTTGGTGAAGAGAAAGGCATTAATGGAGAGAAAAATCAAATCATATTGGGGAACTAACAAGTACTATTAAAGTTTATTGGAGAACTAACAAGTACTATCAAAGTTTATTGGAGAACTAACAAGTACTATCAAAGTTTATTGGAAGACTAACAAGTACTATCAAAGTTTATTGGAGAACTAACAAGTACTATCAAAGTTTATTGGAGAACTAACAAGTACTATCAAAGTTTATTGGAGAACTAACAAGTACTATCAAAGTTTATTGGAGAACTAACAAGTACTATCAAAGTTTATTGGAAGACTAACAAGTACTATCAAAGTTTATTGGAAGACTAACAAGTACTATCAAAGTTTATTGGAGAACTAACAAGTACTATCAAAGTTTATTGGAGAACTAACAAGTACTATCAAAGTTTATTGGAAGACTAACAAGTACTATCAAAGTATATTGGAGAACTAACAAGTACTATCAAAGTTTATTGGAGAACTAACAAGTACTATCAAAGTATATAGGAGAACTAACAAGCACTATCAAAGTATACTGGAGAACTATCAAGCACTATCAAAGTATACTGGAGCACTAAAAAGTCATCATCGAGTGCCATCTCCGCAACGAAGGTTGGCTACCATGGAGCGCCATACTGCTCTGTCTCTTTTTTTTTTGATGCAGGTTGTCATAGGCTTTTTTGACCATCTTTTGATGTTACTCGTCCATGTTAGTCTTGGTCTACCTCTACCTCTTTTGCCCTGTATTTTCCCCTCCAGGATTACTTTTAGTAGGCTATTGTGTCTTTTAACATGGCCCAATTATCGCATTTGTCTTGTTTGAATTGTGTTTAGTAGTTCTCTAACAAGTACAATCAAAGTATACTGGAGACTAACATATACTATCTAAGTATACTGGAGCACTAACATATACAATCTAAGTATACTGGAGCACTAACATGTACTATCAAAGTATACTGGAGCACTAACATGTACTATCAAAGTATACTAGCATATACAATCAAAGTATACTGGAGCACTAACATGTACTATCAAAGTATACTGGAGCACTAACATATACAATCTAAGTATACTGGAGCACTAACATATACAATCTAAGTATACTGGAGCACTAACATATACAATCTAAGTATACTGGAGCACTAACATGTACTATCAAAGTATACTGGAGCACTAACATATACAATCTAAGTATACTGGAGCACTAACATGTACTATCAAAATATACTGGAGCACTAGCATATACAATCTAAGTATACTGGAGCACTAACATGTACTATCAAAGTATACTGGAGCACTAACATATACAATCTAAGTATACTGGAGCACTAACATGCACTATCAAGGTATACTGAGCACTAACATGTACAATCAAAGTATGCTGGAGCACTAACATGCACTATCAAAATATACTGAGCACTAACATGTACAATCAAAGTATACTGGAGCACTAACATGCACTATCAAAATATACTGGAGCACTAACATGTACAATCAAATTATACTGGAGAACTAAGAAATATGGTCAAAGTACTAGGCTCTTCATTAAAATCTACTTCAAAGTTTCCAAGACATGAACTAAAATGTCACTTTTTGATCAGAATAAAGAACTGTGTAATACACACACTCACACACGTAGCCCACACACATAGCGTTACAATAGCGTTGGTGTAGCTACCCACTTACCCTCACAGACAGACGACATTGGCACCTCAGCTCCCTCACTACAAAAAACCCAACCAGGAAACTAATTGTTGTCATTTACGAAATGTCAAGTGACATCTGAGGTCCACCGTGTTTGTTAAATATTTTAGGCTGAGATAATTGCGACCCAGCTGGGGCTAACGTGTGCGCATGTGCCCTGACGCTTTCAGTTTTTGCTTTTCAACTAAAATTAATTAATTTACATGTAAGTCGTTACTCATCATACCGGTGCCATACCGGCTGGCGTAGGCGATCATGTCCCTCCACAATCTTCTATCTACAGTGCATCGTATCAGTTGTGTTGTTGACTGTTTTCCATGCCACGACACCAAGCTATCCAGTATTTTCTCTCTTTTTCGCCCGCGATCTCTCTTTCCTTTCATTGTGCCAGTTGTAACCAAGCATTCCAACTTTCATCTTCTTATGATGTGCCCGAAAAATGTTGATTACAAATCGTTACTAGGTTATTAAAAAAAAAATCATGCACTTGTAAATCGGTACTAACTTATTTAAAATAAAATCACGTACTTGTAAATCATTACTAGCTTATTTAAAATAAAATCACGTACTTGTAAATCGTTACTAGCGTATTTAAAATAAAATCACGTACTTGTAAATCATTACTAGCTTATTTAAAATAAAATCACGTACATGTAAATCGTTACTAGCGTATTTAAAATAAAATCACGTACTTGTAAATCGTTACTAGCTTATTTAAAATAAAATCACGTACATGTAAATCATTACTAGCTTATTTAAAATAAAATCACGTACTTGTAAATCGTTACTAGCTTATTTAAAAAAAAATCACGTACTTGTAAATCGTCACTAGCTTATTTAAAATAAAATCACGTACTTGTAAATCGTCACTAGCTTATTTAAAATAAAATCACGTACTTGTAAATCGTCCCTAGCTTATTTAAATCAAATTCTCGTACTTGTAAATCATTACTATACCATTGACACAACACGTATTTGGATAGGGAAGGAAATAATCGCTACTGTAAAGCTGGTGGCAAGGAGCAAATGTAACGTACACTTCTACAAAGTATTGTAACTGCTTTACAAAAAAGTAACACAACAAAATACTGACGTTTCGGCCAAATATATGAGGATTTCTTCAGAAGACGAGAACAACACAAACAGATAAGGAATATAGATAAACTCTGTAACATCTAGAATGAGCGGAACAAGTAAATCAAAGAGAGATGGAAAGAGGGATAAAAAATGATCATCATCCTTCAAGTACCGGGCGTACTGGCGTAGGTGATCATGTCTCTCCACAACCTTCGGTCTCGGCAGCTATTTATCATTTCTGTTGTTGACCTTCTGCCAAGCCATTCTCTCAAGCTGTCTGTTACTTTTTCTCTTTGCTTCCCCCTATCTCTTCGTCCCTCAATTTTTCCAGTTGTTACAATATATTCCAGCTGTTCCCTTCTCACTACATAGCCAAAAAATGATGATTGTTTCTTCCTAATATTGGAAATTAGCTCTCTTTTTGCTTTGACCTCTCAAATTTCAAAAGAAATGATACAATAAAATAAAAAGGGATATGCACTACATATTAGAAGAATAACAATTGATAATATATAAAAATTAGTAAGCTAACAAAAATATTTTAAAATTAATATGAGATGTATCTGAGACTCGATGCAAAAGCTTACTGTATGTCGAATGTGTTTGTGATGAGACGTGAGAGGGAGGAAATTGAGGGGAGGGGCAGTCACGTGATTAGACAAGAGGTCATAGCAGTGGGAGGTGGTAACAAGAGGTTTTTTTTTTCACTCGCCAGCTTTTACCTCTGACGAAGTCCCTAGAGACTAGGAACTGAATTTTGCGTGTTAATCCATTTTTCCTTGGCAGCCGTGTGCACAGTGGTCCCCTCGCCGCACAGGAAGACAACTCCGACTTCGGAGATACTCGTATTTTTTCCGTCGATGAGTAATTGACGTTTCAAGCCGGGCCTCGCTGCTAAGACCAGGGGTGGTTGCCGCAGAGAGAAGTCATAAATAAAAATCCCAACCGGTGTAGCCGGGATTTGAACCCACAACCTCTCTGTCTCGAGGCCGGCGGGGTGCCTCG
Organism: Megaustenia siamemsis; assembly: GCA_032433765.1. Classification (NCBI taxonomy): domain Eukaryota; kingdom Metazoa; phylum Mollusca; class Gastropoda; order Stylommatophora; family Ariophantidae; genus Megaustenia; species Megaustenia siamemsis. The sequence continues at coordinate 66,070,668 of JAVIAB010000088.1, forward strand.
AGACCAACCAATCCACCACAAGAAGTGTGAATGACCGTCCAGAATTAGACGGATACTCTTATATCGTTATTAACTCAACAGAAAACTTGTACGCCACAATAAGTCACCAGGACTTAGCCCAGGGCCACAGGGAAGTGACTTATTTTCATTTTTTTTAAAGTCTTATCATATTATCGCCATGTAGTTAGACTCCTCAATACATACTTATATATTTTTGTGGTGTTCTTTGTTGTTTTCATTTCTAACCTATGGAGGTGAATCATGGACAGTAGACAAACAAATGAAAAGACGGTTAGAGGCTACAGAGATGGGATTTCTCAGAAGAATGTTGAAAGTTTCCTGGACAGCTAAAAGGACCAATGTGGAAATTCTTAAAGAGGCCAACACAAAAATGGAGCCCCTAAAAAACATCAAAAAGAAACAATCAACATTTTTCGGGCACATGATGAGAAGAATTTTTGAATACTTTGTTACAACAGGCAACATACAAGGAAAGAGAGATCGCGGACGACAAAGAGAGAAAATACTAGATATCTTTTGTCATGGCATGGCAAACAGTAAACAACATAACTGATACGATGCACTGTAGATAGAAGATCGTGGAAGGACATGATCGCCTACGCCAACTGGTATGGCACATGATGATGATGATATTTGTTGTTCCTGCTGAAAACCTTTTCGGCCGAAACGTCGTTCAACATTTGTTTTGTTTCTCACCTGCGACAGCTTTACATCAGCTTCGTTGTACATTGCTATGTATCTTTGTGCCTTCTTATGCCTGTACCCATTAAATCACCGGCATACTTGTATACGGTTATCGGTTCACATGATATCTTGCAAATGGTAAATGATATGTCCAGTGTTTGAGATTTTGACGAACGTCTTATCACTTCTTTCAAAACTGGTTTATGGTTCATTTTTCATGAGAAATCTCGATGAACGTTACACATTTTCTTGCTAAACTCGTATATCGTTATTGACTTAGAAGAAAACTCGTATTTGTTATAGATTTATTGCTGAACTCTTATATCATTAATGATTTTTTGCTAAACTTGAATATCGTTAATGATTTATTGCTAAACTTGTATATCGTTATCGGTTTATCGCTAAACTCGCATAATAAATTTGTTTATTGGAAAAAGTCTATATATTTTTTTTTCTCTCACATTCTATCACCAATCAACATCATGACACTTCACGTGCCTGTTTTAGTTTTTAGTACGAGGACTTTCTAACTCCATCTCTTGGCTATTATCATTAAATTAATCTATCTATATATATATATATATATAAGTAAAATAAAGTACCCCCGTCACGCCAAGTGGCGTATAGGGAATATGATGTTAGTGACCATAAATTTTCCAGACCTTCAGCACATGATATTTGGGGTAATGTGGTCGGTATTACGCCCGTGCCGCTTTACTTTCCCAGAAAAAAATCCAGTACCCATTTAAAGCTTGGTGAACCCGGACGCCGTCGGTTGAGATCGAACCCTACCTATTGTCCTTTGTAATCCAGTTCACTAACCACTGAGCTATCGCGGCTCTCTTATATATATATATATATATATATAATAACTGGCATATACACCATTCTACAGTTGAAATTAAAATAATATAGCCACGTCAAAAAACTCAGGGGGTTGGAAAGACCAGTAATGGATGCATGATTCGGGGACGACGCATCAGGGGGAGACAAGGAAGTAGGTGACTTCAAGACATCAAGGAGACCTTGAACATGACAACATAAGGGTATGGGAGTGGGGAGATCTGGTTAGGGACAGGGATTTTTTATTTCTGACGGACTGTGGTGAATGCAACGTTCTGTGGGAGATCTAGCTAGAGACAGAGATTTTTTCAGACGGACTGTGGTGAATGCAAGGTTCTGTGGGAGATCTAGCTAGAGACAGAGATTTTTTCAGACGGACTGTGGTGAATGCAACGTTCTGTGGGAGATCTAGCTAGAGACAGAGATTTTTTCAGACGGACTGTGGTTAATGCAAGGTTCTGTGGGAGATCTAGCTAGAGACAGAGATTTTATCAGACGGACTGTGGTTAATGCAAGGTTCTGTGGGAGATCTAGCTAGAGACAGGGATTTTTTTTTCAGACGGACTGTGGTGAATGCAATGTTGAGTTAAGAGATCTGGCTAGAGACAGAAATTCTTTCAGACGGGCTGTGGTGAAGGTAACGTTCTGTGGGAGATCTGGTTAGAGACAGAGATTTTTTCAGACATGCTGTGACGAATGTAACGTTCTGTGGGAGATCTAGCTAGAGACAGAGATTTGTTCAGACGGGCTGTAGTGAATGCAATGTTCTGGGAGAGATCTGGCTAGAGACAGAGATTCTTCCAGACGAGTTGTGGTGAGAGCAATGTTCTGCAAAGTACATACGATGATGATGATATATTCTATAAAGTACATACGATGATGATGATAAATTCTACATAGTACATACGATGATGATGATATATTCTACATAGTACATACGATGATGATGATATATTCTACAAAGTACATACGATGATGATGATATATTCTACAAAGTACATACGATGATGATGATGATATATTCTACAGTACATACGATGATGATGATATATTCTATAAAGTACATACGATGATGATGATATATTCTACAAAGTACATACGATGATGATGATATATTCTACAAAGTACATACGATGATGATATATTCTACAAAGTACATACAATGATGATGATATATTCTATAAAGTACATACGATGATGATGATATATTATACAAAGTACATACGATGATGATGATATATTCTACAAAGTACATACGATGATGATGATATATTCTACAAAGTACATACGATGATGATATATTCTACAAAGTACATACGATGATGATGATATATTCTACAAAGTACATACGATGATGATGATATATTCTACAAAGTACATACGATGATGATGATGTATTCTTGACTGATAATTTTGAACACTTTTATATATCGCTAGGGACGATCGAAGAATAATGTACAAATAAGAGACGCTTGTGTAGTTTTATGGGCATTATCTAAGAAGAGCTAACATTAATGGTACTTTCACCTACTGAACCTGAGAGAAAAGTAGACTACATTTTATTGCGTTTCCGAAAGGGCTAATCACTCGATCTCAGAAAACCGAGATCAGTTATCAATGAAAGACATCTTTAGTTACTCTCTGGATGTGAATTTGGTAATTTGGAACGAGAGACGAGCAAGGGATCCCACCCCTGTATCCCAGGATAGATAGCTAGCCTTTCTTCATGGGAGATAATCTGATGAAGCGTTTTGTTAAATTCGCAGTTGAGTTATTTCCCTGCGAAATTGAGAAATAACGGGGAGATAATGTATAATTAAATGTCTAGAGTAAGGGAGGTAATTATTGCTATTTTTTTTCATGATAAGAGATGGGCAGAAGGTTAGAAAAGAGTTCGGGTTTGTTGACAAAAAAAAATTGTAGAACTCTCGTGGGAGGCAGAATGGAAGGAGAGAGAGAGACAGAGAGAGAGAGAGAGAGAGAGAGAGAGAGAGAGAGAGAGAAATAGAGAGGATTGATGGAAGGAGAGATGGAATGATTGCAAAAAAGAGCAAAGCGAAGAAAAGGAAGGAGGAAATGCAGAAGTTGAAGAACAGATAATATGTTTTGATGTAGTTAGAAAAGATAATATACTGTTCTAGTTAGAAAAGATAATATACTGTTCTAGTTAGAAATGATAATATACTGTTCTAGTTAGAAAAGATAATATACTGTTCTAGTTAGAAAAGATAATATATTGTTCTATTTAGACAAGATAATATATTGTTCTAGTAAGAAAGATTATATATTTTTCTTGTTAGAAAAGATAATATACTGTTCTAGTTAAACAAATTAATGTTATGTTCTAGTTAGAAAGATAATATGCTGTTCTAGTTAGAAAGATAGTATATTGTTCTAGTTAGAAAGATAAAATATAGTTCTAGTTAGAAAGATAATATATTGTTCTAGCTAAAAAAGATAATATATTATTCTAGTTAGTAAAGATAATATAATGTTTCAGTTAGAAAAAATAATATATTGCTCCAGTTGAAAAAAAAATAATACAGTGTCCTAGTTAGAAAAGATAATATACTGATTTAGTTAGAAAAAAAGGGTAATATACTGTTCTAGTTAGAAAAGATAATACTGTACTAGTTAGAAAAGATAATATAATGTTTTAGTTAGAAAAAGATAACACATTGTTCCAGTTAAAAAAAAAAGATAATATAGTGTCCTAGTTAGAAAAGATAGTATACTGATTTAGTTAGAAAAAAAGATAATATATTGTTCTAGTTATTAAAGATAATAATTCTGTTTCAGTAAAAAACAATCAAGAGGATAATAAATTTGTACCAACTAAAATGATATGAATTTTGTTCAACCTGAAAAAGATTTTTTTTAAATATTTAACAGCCTCGAAAGATAAAAATCTTCAGCATACCAGGAAAAGATGTTTGTATAATTCCGAAGCCAAACAGGAACGCTTAGTTTAGCGCTGATTGTTAGCGTCTCACAGAGATACCGATAAATACTTGATTAAACATGAAGGCAGAGGTTCCTGGAAGTAAAGTGGTGAGGAAATCAATACATTTGAAATTAGATACGTTTTTCTATCTGGTCCATATACAAGTGGCTCCAATGAATATGAGACAGATGTTAAGTCATACACTTTGGGGAAGGGTTCTTGTTAATGGTAATGTGGTAGTAGTTTAGTAATCATTACCATCAACTACTATGCCTGCTGGCGTAGGTGATCATGTTTCTCCACAACTTTTGATCTCGACGGTTATTTATCATTTCTGTTGTTAACGGTCTGCCAAGCCATTCTCTTAAGCTGTCTGGTATTTTTTGTATTTGCTTCTCTCTATCTCTTCGTCCTTCAGCTATCCAAGTTGTTACAATATATTCCAGCAGTTCCCTTCTCATTACATGGCCAAAAAATGTATGACTGTTACCTAATATATGATATTAGCTCTTGTTTCTTCTTTGGCCTCTTTCAGAACGTTTTGATTACTCTTCTTAGCTGTCCATGATATTTTAAACATTCTCCTGTAAAACTACATTTCTACAGACTCCAGTGATTTTCTTGTCTGTTGTCCTATTATCCATGATTCACATCCATTTGTTAAGACTGGATCTACATAACATCTAAAAACTTTTTTCATGTTACTATTGTCAAAAATGTATTGCAGTTATCTCCCTCATTTTTTGAAAGCTGCTTTTGCCTGAGCTATTCTGCCATCTCACCTCTGTTGTACATCTACCATCTGAGGTTAACATTGTTCCCTGATATTTAAATTCATTTAATTTAGTGGTAATGTGGTAGTAATAGTGAATTTGAGATGTAAAATGTTATCTTGTGGTAATGACTTCTTCCTTTCAGCTCCCTGTGGAGCATATGTCTTCAATTAAAAACTTTCCAAGCCGTTCTGTTTCTTGCCATTCTTTTAAGACCATTCTATGTCTTCCCCATCATCTTCGTCACTGCTTCAATTATCATATCCAATAATATTTTGGTCTTCCTCTTTGTTTCTTCCCCTGGGGATTCCAGAAAAGGACACGTAGTGTAATACTCTCAGATGGATTCCGGAGTGTGTCCTATCCAGCTTCAACGTCTTTGTTGTATCTCTTTATCTACTGGTACTTGACTGGTAATCAATTCAGAGGAAGAGGTATATTTACAGCTCTCGGAAAAATTGACAAATAATCAACAACAGAAAAACATATGGACCAAAGCAGGATCGAACCCGTATTCAGTGGCACAGCGCCTTGCCACGAAAAGCCAAACGCTAGTGAACACTGCCACTCAGCTAACGACTTGACTAGTACTTTTCCATCATTCTATGTTATTGATTTTATCCTGCTATTTCCATTCATTTATTCTGCGCAAGCATCCATTAATGAAATCTATATCTTTGTTATTGTCATTTTTATTGTTCTCCATGTTTCATAGTCACATTACAGGACTGCTTTAAAACTAGAGTTGAACATTTTTATTTTCGAATTTAACATAATTTCTGTAATTGGCATATGTTCTCTAGTGCAGTAAATGTTTCTCCTGTGTTTTTTGTAATCCTTATTTTGGTATCATTCTCAGCTTCTCCTTCTTTGACTATATTGCTACTGCTGTTTTTGTAGTAAAAGGACAAGAAATCATGGATGTTGAGTTCTGAGGAAGGTCCTCGTGGTAATATCGTAGTAATGATGAATGTCTAGTTGTGAGAAAGGTCATTGTGGGAATAGTGAATGTCTAGTTTTGAGAAAGGTCATTGTGGGAATACTGAATGTCTAGTTTTGAGAAAGGTCATTGTGGGAATATTGAATGTCTAGTTGTGAGAAAGGTCATTGTGGGAATATTGAATGTCTAGTTGTGAGTAAAGTCATTGTGGGAATATTGAATGTCTACTTGTGAGAAAGGTCATTGTGGGAATATTGAATGTCTAGTTGAGAGAAAGGTCATTGTGGGAATATTGAATGTCAAGTTGTGAGAAAGGTCATTGTGGGAATATTGAATGTCTAGTTGTGAGAAAGGTCATTGTGGGAATATTGAATGTCTAGTTGTGAGAAAGGTCATTGTGGGAATATTGAATGTCTAGTTGTGAGAAAGGTAATTGTGGGAATATTGAATGTCTAGTTGTGAGAAAGGTCATTGTAGCAATATTGAATGTCTAGTTCTGAGGAAGGCCATTGTGGGAATATTGAATGTCTAGTTCTGAGGAAGGTCCTCGTGGTAATATCGTAGTAATGATGAATGTCTAGTTGAGAGAAAGGTCATTGTGGGAATATTGAATGTCTAGTTGTGAGATAGGTCATTGTGGGAATATTGAATGTCTAGTTGAGAGAAAGGTCATTGTGGGAATATTGAATGTCTAGTTGTGAGAAAGGTCATTGTGGGAATATTGAATGTCTAGTTGTGAGAAAGGTCATTGTGGGAATATTGAATGTCTAGTTCTGAGGAAGGTCCTCGTGGTAATATCGTTGTAATGATGAATGTCTAGTTGAGAGAAAGGTCATTGTGGGAATATTGAATGTCTAGTTGTGAGAAAGGTCATTGTGGGAATATTGAATGTCTAGTTGTGAGAAAGGTCATTGTGGGAATATTGAATGTCTAGTTGTGAGAAAGGTCATTGTGGGAATATTGAATGTCTAGTTGTGAGAAAGGTCATTGTGGGAATATTGAATGTCTAGTTGTGAGAAAGGTCATTGTGAGAATATTGAATGTCTAGTTGTGAGAAAGGTCATTGTGGGAATATTGAATGTCTAGTTGTGAGAAAGGTCATTGTGGGAATATTGAATGTCTAGTTGTGAGAAAGGTCATTGTAGCAATATTGAATGTCTAGTTCTGAGGAAGGTCATTGTAGTAATATTGAATGTCTAGTTGTGAGAAAGGTCATTGTAGCAATATTGAATGTCTAGTTCTGAGGAAGGCCATTGTAGTAATGTAGTAGTAATGCTGAATGTCTAGTTGTGAGAAAGGTCATTGTAGTAATGTAGTAGTAATGCTGAATGTCTAGTTGTGAGAAAGGTCATTGTATTAATTTAGTAGTAATGCTGAATGTGTAGTTGTGAGAAAGGTAATTGTAGTAATGTGGTAGTAATGCTGAATGTCTAATTGTGAGACAGGTCATTGTAGTAATGTAGTAGTAATGCTGAATGTCTAGTTGTGAGAAAGGTCATTATAGTAATGTAGTAGTAATACTGAATGTCTAGTTGTGGGAAAAGTCATTGTAGTAATGTGGTAGTAATACCGATGTCTAGTTGTGAGAAAAGGCATGTGGTAGGTAATATCAATTGTTATGCTTTTCATAACCCGGGCAGCTACATCATGCTTGGATGCATATTTATATTGACGATCATTATCTTTCTTCAACAAATATTGATTCTTTTATCAATTATTAATTTGGCTAAAATATGTGCTTCGTTACGGGATTAAAAGTCTGTAAAAAAAAAAAAAAAAGTTAACAGCAGTTAAACTGCCCTTTAACAAACAAATTCAGAACATGCAGCGTTCCGGCATAAATGATATACAGTATTTATAAGTAAAACAAAAAAAGTAAAGTACCCCCGTCACGCCAAGTGGCGTATAGGGAATATGGTGTTAGTGACCTTACATTTTACAGACCTTCAGCTCATGATTTTTGGGGTAATGTGGTCGGTATTACGCTCGTGCCGCTTTACTTTCCCAGAAAAAAATTCCGGTACCCATTAAAGGCTGGGTGAACCGGAAGTCGTCGGTTGGGATCGAACCCTACCTCTTGTCCTTTGTAGTCCAGTTCACTAACCACTGAGCTATCAAGGCCCCTATATACGGTATTTATAGTAGACATTTATATGTTAGATTAGCAATAAATGAGAAGGTAATGGCTCAATAAACGACAGCATAATTCCAGAACACATAAACATTGACGATACAGTCCTCCTCCCAAACAGCGCAGGAATAAAAGTGACAGTTGATTGTGTTTTAAAAAAACACAGTGAAGAGGAAAAATCTCTATCTAAATAAACAGAAAACTGAGATAATGTTCATCGACAAAATAAAAAAATCAACTCAAAATCGTCAAAAGTGAAGAACTTGGAATTGTAACAAACTATGAATATATGGGATCAGTAGTAACTAACAATGCAGACTGCCGTAAAGAGATGCAAAGAAGATTAGAAATACAAAAATTAAACGACATGAAAAACATGTGGCACACTACCAGCAAGGTTGTAAAATTAAAATGACCAAGGATATGTATCTTCCCGATAGCAAAATACTGTTGTGAATCATGGACAATCTAGCAAACAGCAAGGAAGAAAATTAATTATTTCGAAACAAATTGCTGCACAAAAGTGTTTAAGATACCTAGGATAATGATACATAACATTGAAGATATACTAAAAGATTTCAACATGAGAAAGAAGTTGCTTCATAAACACCAGTCTACAGAGACAATAACAATACTAAGCCACGTCAAAAGACAAAGAGGGCTGGACAGAATAATAACGGAAGGCATGGTTACTGCAAGACATGACAAGGGCAGATCAAGAAGAATGTGATTTCAAGACATCAAGGAGATCTTGAACATGACAACAGAAGAATAGAGAGGGAGATCTGGCTAGAAACAGACATTCTTTCAGACGGGCTTTGGTGAATGGAACGTTCTGTGGGAGATCTGGCTAAAGACAGAGATTCTTTCAGACGAGTTTTGGTGAGAGCAACGTTCTGAATGAGATTTGGCTAGAGACAGAGATTATTTCAGACGCGTTGTGGTGAATGGAACTTCTGTGGAAGATCTGGCTAGAGACAGAGATTATTTCAGACGCGTTGTGGTGAATGGAACTTTCTGTGGAAGATCTGGCTAGAGACAGAGATTATTTCAGACGCGTTGTGGTGAATGGAACTTTCTGTGGAAGATCTAGCTAGAGACAGAGATTATTTCAGACGGTTTGTGGTGTTTGGAGAGAACATGCGACCTGATGATGATGATGATGATAAATGGCTGTGATATCTGATAGGTTGATTACTATGGTTTACATTTTCTAAAATATAATGAATGTGGAAGACATACAACATTAAAGAAACAAAGAAAATATAAAAATGCTCACTATCAAAATAAAAATATCTACTTGTGGGGATTGAACCAGATATCTCTCACAAACGAACCAGACGCTCTGCTAAGTGAGCTACAGAAACAAGACATGGAACGAAAATAAAAAGAAATGTATCGGTACGCTATTATGGAAGTACTGGGGTCGTCAGTCGCTGGACACTGAGGGAATTGCTGAGGAGGGGATGTGAGCACCTATGGACATGTTCGGAGTGCAATGATGATGACCTGCAAATAACTCAATAACTATTATGGAAATCTTAACCGCTTAGTCCCGTCCGATGTGTTACCCATGCACATACCATATACAGACAGTATTACATTGTCTGAGTCCCGTCCGATGTGTTACCCATGCACATACCATATACAGACAGTATTACATTGTCTGCGTTGTTCCCCTAAATGAAAAATTAGATTGACCCAGAAGAGAAAATATCATCATCATCAAGTAGCGTGCTTGCTGACGCAGGTCATCATGTCTCTCCACAACTTCCGATCTCGACAGTTATTTATCATTTCTGCTGTTGATCTTCTGCCAACACATCCTCGTAAGCTGTCTGGTATCTTTTCTCTTTGCTTCCCTCTATCTCTTCGTCCCTCAATTTTCCCAGTTCTCACAATATATTCCAGCTGTTCCCTTCTCCTTACATGGCCATAAAATGATGATTTTTTCTTCTTCCTGGTATTCGATATTAGCTCTCTTTTTGCTTTGGACTCTTTCAGAACGTTTTCATTACTCTTCTTAGTTGAAGGTATTCTCAACAACAAAAAATACAACCCTCAACAAGAAAAAATAAACATTGAAGGAAAAGCAGTGGAAGAATTAGATCAATCTATATATCTTGGAAGCTGCATAGATCAAGAATGAGACACAAAGAAAGAAATTAGAATCAGAATAGCAAAGCCAGCAATGATTTCCTGAAGCCTTGATAACGTGGAAATCAAAATTACAAAGCATGAAAAGAAAGCTCCAGATTTTCAAATCAAATATATTATCCACTCTTACTTATGCATGCGAGAGAACAGAACCGTGTGGCGAGAGACAACGCAGGAGCTATGCAACGTTTGACATTTGAACGATCGTCAAACACAAGAGTCTAGAATGTGTGCCCTATGTGACGTCATCCGTTCGAAATGACAATAATTAGACGATCGATTGCCCTACCACTGCCCCCCCTCCCTCTATCCACCCCATTTTCCCCTTTTTTTTGCCTGAGAATTATCCAGAAAAATGGTCTTGTTTAGTTGAAATAAAAAAAAATTTAAAAAAAAACAACAAAATAAACGATATCGTTAAAGCTTAACGTAAAAAGTGGACGACACAGATTAGAACAACGTTTCGACTTGATAGGCCTTCGGCAGGAACAAACAGACCACACACACACACACGGATATGTATTTAAAATAATAAATAATTAAAAAATAATTATTTCAAACTAGAATGAGAAATAACAAATAAAAAAAGAATAACATGTTTTACATGTAGGTATTATTTATTATTATTTTATTTTATATTTTAAATTCATATCTGTGTGTGTGTTGTATTCATTCATATCTGTGTGTGTGTTGTATTCAAGTATTCAGGCACAATGTTCACAGAAGATGGAAAACTAGACAGAGAAATTCACATGAGAATACAAAAAGCAAATGATGTCACATACCAGCTTTCACCATTGCTAAGACATCCACCCATTTCTATGGCAGCTAAACAACAAATGATAAAGAGCATCTTCATACCAACTTTATGCTATGAAAGTCAAACATGGACCCTTTCTAAATCACATTTAAGAAAGATCAATACATTGTGAGATGCGATGCTTGAGAAAAGTAACAAACAACACAAGAAGAGATAGAATACTAAATGAAACCATAAGAAAAATGGTAGGAACAAAACCCTGCCAAGAATATATAGAACAACAAGAACTTAAATGGTTCGGCCACCTGGTCAGAATGAATCCTCACCAATCACAATCAAGGGTGTTCTTCCCGAGAATGCATGGAAAAAGACCAAGAGGAAGACCCAGAAGAAGATGGATAGATGCAGTGACAGAGACATGTAACAACAAAGGGAAATCACTAATTCAGACAATTTGAGCAGCACAAGAACGACAAATGATATAACCACGACACCTTTTAGGTATCAGTGAAAAGAGAAAAGTAGAAGAAGAAGAAGTGTGTTGTATGTTTGATCCTGCTGAAGGACTGTTGAGCTAAAACGTTGTTCTAATTTCTGTCGTTCACTTGTTTACGTAAAGCTTTAATATACCGTTCTTTTACATTTTTTTCCCTATATATTTTATTGTCATTTCTTCTTATTTTCTTTACAGCAGCTTCACATTTATATGCATTTCTTCCTTTGACCCCGTCCTGATTAGTTCTGGGATGTTTTTGATTGTTGATGCAAAATAGAAAGTGGTTGAGACACTTTTAATATTCCCCACAACATCAATATCCTGTCCAGTGTCCGTGTAGCAAACAAAGAATATAATTTGAGAACCGTTCGCTTGACAATACAATCCCAGCTCAAATTAATAATTGTCCGTAGGTTATATCGCTGAGTTATTACAAAGAGATATGGGCACTCCGTCTTGATCTGAAGCAAAGATTAAGATCACTTGGTGCAAGGCTGTAAATATCTGCCGTAGATGGCGATAAAGGGCGAAATGAAGGGTAGATCATCCACTTGCTTGAGGTCACAGGGTGGAGACAATCAGTTTCATTTTGTGGCGTGTTTCCCGGTTGACATTTGACCATTCAACACTGACGGCTATGTTCATTGTACCTTTTTCGGATATAAGTGGGTGTTTGTTGTGTCGAGAATAATAGGTTATTTTGTGATGAGATTAACAGGTTTTGTTCTGATTAGAATAACAAGTTTTGTTGTGACGAGAATAAGAGGTTATTTTGTGACGGGGATAACAAGTTTTATTGTGACAAGAATAACAAGTTTCGTAGTGATGAGAATAAGAGGTTATTTTGTGATGAGAATAACAGGTTTTGTTCTGATTAGAATAACAAGTTTTGTTGTGACGAGAATAATAGGTTATTTTGTGACGGGGATAACAAGTTTTATTGTGACAAGAATAACAAGTTTCGTAGTGATGAGAATAAGAGGTTATTTTGTGATGAGAATAACAGGTTTTGTTCTGATTAGAATAACAAGTTTTGTTGTGACGAGAATAACAAGTTTTATTATGACGGGAATAACAAGTTTCGTTGTGATGAGAATAACAGGTTTTGTTCTGATTAGAATAACAAGTTTTGTTGTGACGAGAATAACAAGTTTCGTTGTGACGAGAATAACATATTTGTTGTGACGAGAATAAGAGGTTATTTTGTGATGAGAATAACAGGTTTTGTTCTGATTAAAATAACACGTTTTGTTGTGACGAGAATAAATATTTGGTGTGACGAGAATAACATATTTGTCGCGACGAGAATAACAGGTTATGCCAACTGACAACGTAAAATCAAAATAGCGGCATGTCGCCCTGTTTTTGCAGAGATTAACACAGTCGCTTAAACCGGTTCGGTTGTTTTATTTGTTTCAGATGTGTTTTTTAAATGTCTGTTTTAAATGTGTTTTTTAAATGTCTGTTTTAAATGTATGTTTTAAATGTGTGTTTTAAATGTGTGTTTTAAATGTGTGTTTTAAATGTATGTTTTAAATGTATGTTTTAAATGTGTCTTCTAAATGCGTGTTTTAAATGTGTGTTTTAAATGTATGTTTTAAATGTTTGTTTTGAATGTGTGTTTTAAATGTGTGTTTTAAATGTATGTTTTATATGTATGTTTTAAATGTTTGTTTTAAATGTTTGTTTTAAATGTGTGTTTTAAATGTATGTTTTAAATATATGTTTTAAATTTTTGTTTTAAATGTGTGTTTTGAATGTTTGTTTTAAATGTGTGTTTTAAATGTATGTTTTAAATATATGTTTTAAATGTTTGTTTTAAATGTGTGTTTTGAATGTTTGTTTTAAATGTGTGTTTTAAATGTTCGTTTTGAATGTTTGTTTTAAATGTGTGTTTTAAATGTTTGTTTTGAATGTGTGTTTTAAATGTTTGTTTTAAATGTGTGTTTTGAATGTTTGTTTTAAATGTGTGTTTTAAATGTTTGTTTTGAATGTGTGTTTTAAATGTGTGTTTTAAATGTGTATTTTGAATGTTTGTTTTAAATGTGTGTTTTAAGTGTTTGTTTTCGAGAAAACTGGAGTAAAGAAGTGACTGTGCGCTCTCTATTCAATAGAAGTCGTTTGAAATCGTCACCAATTTCGCCGATAAGGACTGCACGGCAGTCGACCATAACATGAGAATTTGCCAACATGCTTTGGATAAAGCTGTGAGGGGAGAGAATATAGGGAATATATAGACTGCAGTGATACTGATTCTATGAATAGAATAGTATAGTATATATAGCAATAGTGATAACAATACACGAATAATGTTTTCGTTCCATGACATCATCATCATCGAGTGCCTTCTCCGCAACGAAGGTTGGCTACCATGGAGCGCCATTCTACTCTGTTTCTTGCTTTGATGGTGCAGGCTGTCATGGATTAACTTGTCCATCTTTTGATGTTACTCGTCCATGTTAGTCTTGGTCTGCCTCTGCCTCTTTTACCTTGTATTTTTCCTTCCAATATTACTTTTAGTCGGCTATTGTGTCTTTTAACGTGTCCCAAAATATTTCATTTGTCTTGTCTTAATTGTATTTAGTAGTTCTCTTTTTATTTTCAGTTGTTTTAAAACTTCATCGTTTGTTATCTTTTGTTTCCATCCCAATTTTACCTATTCTTCTATAAATCCACATTTCAAAGGCTTCAATTTTCTGTTCTGTTTCCTTGTCTAATGTTTCCCTGTCTTACTTTATAATTATGTATCGCACCGTGTGATAACTTCGTAACATCTTCATCATCATGTGCCATACCAGTTGGCGTAGGCGATCTTGTCCTTCCACAATTTTCTATCTACAGTGCATCGTATGAGTTCTGTTGTTGACTGTTTTCCATGCCATGACACCAAGCCGTTCTGTATTTTCTCTCTTTGTCGTCCGCGATCTCTCTTTCCTTTTTTTTTTTGCCAGTTGTAACCAAGTATTCCGACTTTCCTTTTCTCATGATGTGCCTAAAACATGTTGATTGTTTCTTTCTAATGTTTTTTTAGGAGTTCCCTTTTTGTGTTGGCCTCTTTGAGAATCGTAACATCTTAAGTGTACATAAACTGTACAAATTACATTTAATTGCTGTGTCCGCTCTGATGATACAACAAAACATCGCACATTTATCTACGCCTTGTTTACAGTTAATGTTGTTGATTTTGCGGTTGAGTTAAAGTGGCGAGAACTCTCACAGCAACCCCTGGACATCTCATTAGTCGGCTCCTACAACTTCGATCTCTGAAATAGCCTGGGCGTAATGCCCACTAGACAATCAATGTAATGAGTCCCACGAGTAGAACGCTAACACGTGACGTGAATTGGCTGTTAAGTCAAAGACAGCCAGACATTGCTCATAGAAAGGGCTGGCCTGTAGACAGCATCACCAAACTGCTTGTTTCGTTTAGGGTTAGTAGTTTGTTTCTCTTGTTTGTTTTTTGTTTGTTTTTGACAAACAAAATGTTATCTTTCATTGCACATAGCACGTTATAGTTTGAGAAAGTAATTTGTTAACTCATTGGAGATGTGAAAGATATATATGTGTGTATATGCATATAATATATATATAAATATATATATGTGTGTGTGTGTATATGCATATAATATATATATATATATATGTGTGTGTGTTTGCATTCTATATATATATATATATATATAAATATTTGTGTGCGCGTAATATATGTATATATATATATATATATATATATATATATAACTATATGTATGTGTCTGTGCGTAATATATATATATATATATATATATATATATATATATATATATATATATATATATATATCTATTGACCTTTCGAGCCGTAACCGGCCCATAGGGCGTAGATCAAGATACACCTTCTCCTATATGAATTTTTGTTCTATTGGTCGTTTCAAAATATTTTGAAGGTGTTTAAAATTCCATATCTCTGCAACCAATTGATTGATAATGCTGAAATTTTGCATATGGTCTTGTGATTTTTTGGTCCCAAGAAGTACATTCATTTCCTCACCAACAAACGTATAGTTTTAAATATTCTTTATTTGAAGTATACAAATTTAAGGCATTTTGGTCAAACCATATATTTGGAGGAATTACCGCTTCATATGAGTGAGCACCCACGGACTTGTCATCTTGAACGTAATGCGCGCCAATTTCCCTGTTTTAAGCACTAAAAAACACATAAAACGCGTCATAGTTATAATTTTATATCCGGTGCATCCCATTTCCTGTCGTTTTGTTGTGATTTATGTGCAACGGCGTATCCTAATTATGGGGTAATTTCGTTAAATTTGTGATCTGTTAGTCAATGGGTATAAAAGTAAAGTTCCTTACATTGCAATCAGTGGCAATAAAGGTGTATAAATATTTTTGCATAGAAGCTAAGCGTGGAAAACTGTATCGAAGCATCTCAAAGCCAGAAAAGAGAACTATTCACGCATTGGGTATAAGCAAACGCTTTTTCAAACAAGTGCTTAAAGCTAACGGAGTGCCCAGTTCAATCAAGACTAGGACGCTAGGAAGAAAGAAAGTACAGTAGTAGATAGTTTTGACAAGGAAGTGATTAGAAGAGCAATTTGTAAAATGTTCGATTCCAAAGAAACTGTGACTTTAAGAAAACTGAAAATTCGAATGAAAGCAGAAAATGACATTGTTGTGTCGAAAACAACATTATGGAGAACTGTTAGAAGCATCGGTTTTACCTTTAGAAAGTACGATAGTGGTAGAAATGTCATCTGCGAGAAGCCGCACTTAGTTTCTATGAGGAGTAAATATTTACGTGAAGTACGGGAAATGCGTAACCAAGGTTATGATATTGTATTTCTAGATGAATCTTGGATAAATTCTCACCACACAAGTGCAAAGGAATGGCAGTTATCAGATGAAAGTATTAAAAGATGTGTACCCACTGGAAAAGGACAGCGTATTATAATGGCACATGCAGGCAGCCGAAAGAAGGGTTGGTGAAAAATGCAGAACTTATATTCACCTCTAATTATACTGACAACAGGGACTATCACACCGAGATGAATGGCCATATATTTAGAGAGTGGATTGAAAATACTCTTCTTCCAATTCTAGACAGACCATCCTGTCTGGTAATGGACAACGCGTCGTACCACAACGCTGTGGCAGAAGAAGACAAAATTCCTACATCTACCAGTACAAAAGATGTTATAAAGATTTGGCTAAGAAAGGAAGGAATTCCATTTAACGAGGGATTTTTGAAACATGAATTACTGTCACTTGTTAAGAAATCGTAAAAGACCAAAGTATTCCAAATAGACAAAATCATTCAACAGCATGGTCATACGTGCTTGAGACTGCCCCCTTATCATCCACAATTAAACCCCATTGAACTCGTTTGGGCAAAAATTAAAGGGCAGGTGGCAGCTGAGAATACAAGTTTTAAACTATGCGATATAAAAGGACTGACATATGCTGCTCTATCACAGATTGACAAAGATTTTTGGTGCAAATGTGAAGATCATGTCTTAAAAGAAGAAAATGACTATTGGAAAAAAGATGGACTATCGTTCGTTCAGCCCAGTAATCAATATGTTAGACTCCTCTGATTCAGAATAAATGAAATAATAATGGACGTTTTTATATGTCCGCATGATCAATCTTTAGCTAAAGTTGATAACGTTTTGAAAATGTAAAGATTCTTGATATGTGTACTGCAGGCATGCAAAGAAACTAAATCACTTTCATATGTCTTGTTTACGTAAAATAATGAAAGTCACATGGAAAGACATAAAACAAACAATGTAGCTCTTTACAGTGAAGAGGATCCCGTGCTTACATCGGACTCTTAGTCACATGCGTACCCATAAACAATAACTTTGCTTGATATGTCATGCTCGTTATCGCTCGCAACGGATAATTAATTTTTTAAAATGTATTCTTTGTTGTATATTGTTTAAATAGTTTTCATTAATGGAACTGTTTATACGCTGATTTGTTTTAGACCGTCTGTAAAGGCTATAACATTGACATTCTCATAGTATTTTAAAGAAAGTAAACAATAGAAAGTAAACAGTTGATAAACGCCTCCAACTTTCAAGTTGTGTAGAGACGCCTATGCCGAGAAGCTGATTTCCATTAATGTACGGTAAATTATTTTCTCCAGGAGCAAAAAAATCGGTAAATTCACTGAGATCAAAGGAAAGTGCTGCTTCATGATGAAGCATACTTCCTACATCATTAAATTTTGTGAAATCGGTGGGACCTTGGAAAAACAAGACCAGATGCAAAAAATCAAGTTTGTAAGTGCAGGGAAAGAGGAGATATTTCATGTTAATCGTGAACATTTAGATTTGAAACGACCAATAGTTTTACTGCACAATGTTCCACATCTGGCACAAAGCTAGAAACGCGAATTAATCAATACTATAGGTCGTTTCAAAATATTTTGAAGGTGTTTAAAATTCCATATCTCTGCAACCAATTGATTGATAATGCTGAAATTTTGCATATGGTCTTGTGATTTTTTGGTCCCAAGAAGTACATTCATTTCCTCACCAACAAACGTATAGTTTTAAATATTCTTTATTTGAAGTATACAAATTTAAGGCATTTTGGTCAAACCATATATTTGGAGGAATTACCGCTTCATATGAGTGAGCACCCACGGACTTGTCATCTTGAACGTAATGCGCGCCAATTTCCCTGTTTTAAGCACTAAAAAACACATAAAACGCGTCATAGTTATAATTTTATATCCGGTGCATCCCATTTCCTGTCGTTTTGTTGTGATTTATGTGCAACGGCGTATCCTAATTATTGGGTAATTTCGTTAAATTTGTGATCTGTTAGTCAATGGGTATAAAAGTAAAGTTCCTTACATTGCAATCAGTGGCAATAAAGGTGTATAAATATTTTTGCATAGAAGCTAAGCGTGGAAAACTGTATCGAAGCATCTCAAAGCCAGAAAAGAGAACTATTCACGCATTGGGTATAAGCAAACGCTTTTTCAAACAAGTGCTTAAAGCTAACGGAGTGTCCAGTTCAATCAAGACTAGGACGCTAGGAAGAAAGAAAGTAGTAGATAGTTTTGACAAGGAAGTGATTAGAAGAGCAATTTGTAAAATGTTCGATTCCAAAGAAACTGTGACTTTAAGAAAACTGAAAATTCGACTGAGAGCAGAAAATGACATTGTTGTGTCGAAAACAACATTATGGAGAACTGTTAGAAGCATCGGTTTTACGTTTAGAAAGTACGATAGTGGTAGAAATGTCATCTGCGAGAAGCCGCACTTAGTTTCTATGAGGAGTAAATATTTACGTGAAGTACGGGAAATGCGTAACCAAGGTTATGATATTGTATTTCTAGATGAATCTTGGATAAATTCTCACCACACAAGTGCAAAGGAATGGCAGTTATCAGATGGAAGTATTAAAAGATGTGTACCCACTGGAAAAGGACAGCGTATTATAATGGCACATGCAGGCAGCCGAAAAGAAGGGTTGGTGAAAAATGCAGAACTTATATTCACCTATAATTATACTGACAACAGGGACTATCACACCGAGATGAATGGCCATATATTTAGAGAGTGGATTGAAAATACTCTTCTTCCAATTCTAGACAGACCATCCTGTCTGGTAATGGACAACGCGTCGTACCACAACGCTGTGGCAGAAGAAGACAAAATTCCTACATCTACCAGTACAAAAGATGTTATAAAGATTTGGCTAAGAAAGGAAGGAATTCCATTTAACGAGGGATTTTTGAAACCTGAATTACTGTCACTTGTTAAGAAATCGCAAAAGACCAAAGTTTTCCAAATAGACAAAATCATTCAACAGCATGGTCATACGTGCTTGAGACTGCCCCCTTATCATCCACAATTAAACCCCATTGAACTCGTTTGGGCAAAAATTAAAGGGCAGGTGGCAGCTGAGAATACAAGTTTTAAACTATGCGATATAAAAGGACTGACATATGCTGCTCTATCACAGATTGACAAAGATTTTTTGTGCAAATGTGAAGATCATGTCTTAAAAGAAGAAAATGACTATTGGAAAAAAGATGGACTATCGTTCGTTCAGCCCAGATTAGTAATCAATATGTTAGACTCCTCTGATTCAGAATAAATGAAATAATAATGGACGTTTTTATGTGTCCGCATGATCAATCTTTAGCTAAAGTTGATAACGTTTTGAAAATGTAAAGATTCTTGATATGTGTACTGCAGGCATGCAAAGAAACTAAATCACTTTCATATGTCTTGTTTACGTAAAATAATGAAAGTCACATGGAAAGACATAAAACGAACAATGTAGCTCTTTACAGTGAAGAGGATCCCGTGCTTACATCGGACTCTTTAGTCACATGCGTACCCATAAACAATAACTTTGCTTGATATGTCATGCTCGTTATCGCTCGCAACGGATAATTAATTTTTTAAAATGTATTCTTTGTTGTATATTGTTTAAATAGTTTTCATTAATGGAAGTGTTTATACGCTGATTTGTTTTAGACCGTCTGTAAAGGCTATAACATTGACATTCTCATAGTATTTTAAAGAAAGTAAACAATAGAAAGTAAACAGTTGATAAACGCCTCCAACTTTCAAGTTGTGTAGAGACGCCTATGTCGAGAAGCTGATTTCCATTAATGTACGGTAAATTATTTTCTCCAGGAGCAAAAAGATCCGTAAATTCACTGAGATCAAAGGAAAGTGCTGCTTCATGATGAAGCATACTTCCTACATCATTAAATTTTGTGAAATCGGTGGGACCTTGGAAAAACAAGGCCAGATGCAAAAAATCAAGTTTGTAAGTGCAGGGAAAGAGGAGATATTTCATGTTAATCGTGAACATTTAGATTTGAAACGACCAATAGCAGTTTTCTTTTAAAGATATTTTATCAAATCTCGCCATCTGTCTCTGTTCTGTGCAAGCAGTTCTATCTCATTGAGGGAGCCGATTCCTGCTGCTCTTGCCTCTCTCATCAATGTTCTTCTCAGTGTCTCCCTGGGTCTTCCTCTTTTTCTTTTACCTGTTGTTTCCCATATGAGGGCTTGCTTTGCTATTCGGTTATTATCTCTTCTCATCACATGTCCAACGTATGACCATCGTCTTTTCTTTATTACTGAAGATATTAGTGGTTGATTGGCGATTTCTCTAATTTCCTCGTTTGTTTTGAATTCGTTCCATTCTATACCAAGTATTTTCCTTAGACATTTATTTTCGAATGCGTTCAACTTTGTTTCTATATCTCTTGTTGTTTTCCAGCTTTCACACGCATACGTAAGGGTTGATAGTACATTTGATTTGAATAGCCTAAGTTTTGTGTTTGTGCTAATGAGTTTTGATTTCCACAACTTTTCAAGGCTTCTGAAAGACATTGCTGCTTTAGCCAGTCTGATTCTAATTTCTTTGCTCGTATCCCCTTCTCGATCAATGTGACTTCCAAGATAAAAATGCGTTATATATATATATATATATATATATATATATATATACATATATAAATATATGTGTGTGTGTGTTAAATATATATGTATATATTTATATATATATATATATATATATATATACATATATACATATATATATATAACAAACTGTATATATTTATAGGGACTGCAATTCACCTTGATGGGAATAAAATCTATATAAATGCCACAATTCACCTTTAGGGGCATAAATTCTATATAAATGCCACAATTCACCTAGATGGGGCATAACCTCTATATAAATGCCACAATTCACCTACCAAGCATGCATTCTATACAAATGCTACAACTCATCTAGACAGGCCTACATTTTGTATAAATGCCACAATTCACCTAGCGGGCATAAATTCTATTTAAATACCAAAATTCACCTATAGGGTTTAAATTCCATTTAAATGGCAAAATTCACCTAGAGTGCATAAATTCTATTTAAATGCCACAAATCACCTACAAGTGCATAAATTCTATTTAAATGCCACAAATCACCTACAAGTGCATAAATTCTATTTAAATGCCACAAATCACCTACAAGTGCATAAATTCTATTTAAATGCCACAAATCACCTACAAGTGCATACATTCTATATAAATGCCACAAATCACCTACAAGTGCATACATTCTATATAAATGCCACAAATCACCTACAAGTGCATACATTCTATTTAAATGCCACAATTCACCTACAAGTGCATAAATTCTATTTAAATGCCACAATTCACCTACAAGTGCATAAATTCTATTTAAATGCCACAATTCACCTACAAGTGCATGAATTCTATTTAAATGCCACAAATCACCTACAAGTGCATAAATTCTATTTAAATGCCACAAATCACCTACAAGTGCATAAATTCTATTTAAATGCCACAATTCACCTACAAGTGCATAAATTCTATTTAAATGCCACAATTCACCTACAAGTGCATAAATTCTATTTAAATGCCACAAATCACCTACAAGTGCATACATTCTATATAAATGCCACAATTCACCTACAAGTGCATACATTCTATATAAATGCCACAATTCACCTACAAGTGCATACATTCTATATAAATGCCACAATTCTCCTACAAGTGCATACATTCTATATAAATGCCACAATTCTCCTACAAGTGCATACATTCTATATAAATGCCACAATTCACCTACAAGTGCATACATTCTATATAAATGCCACAATTCTCCTACAAGTGCATACATTCTATATAAATGCCACAATTCTCCTACAAGTGCATACATTCTATATAAATGCCACAATTCACCTACAAGTGCATACATTCTATATAAATGCCACAATTCACCTACAAGTGCATACATTCTATTTAAATGCCACAATTCTCCTAGAAGAGCTGCTAATCTTCTAGAAGAGCTTTCATCCACCTAGAAAGACAACAATTCATCAAAATGAACAGAAATTCATCTTCAGAGGCAGCAATTCACATCTAACAGTGACAATTCGCTTAAACGAGCAAATTCTAAACATGTTTTCGTCACTCGGAGCGTCTTGCTAGACAGAATAAAACAGACAGAACAACCCAGACATAAGAAAACAGACACAAGAGACATTCATGAGTCTTCATGAGCAAATAACTGGCAGTCACGCACCTCTAAAATAAAAATGGCACAGAAAACAGCCGTTTACCTACATCACGTTTTGAAGTTGAATTCTACTCGTGTTCTGAGAGAGAATCACTTCGACATGGGAGAATCACTTCGACATGAGAGAATCACTTCGACATGGGAGAATCACTTCGACATGAGAGAATCACTTCGACATGGGAGAATCACTTCGACATGAGAGAATCACTTCGACATGAGAGAATCACTTCGACATGGGAGAATCACTTCGACATGAGAGAATCACTTCGACATGGGAGAATCACTTCGACATGGGAGAATCACTTCGACATGAGAGAATCACTTCGACATGGGAGAATCACTTCGACATGAGAGAATCACTTCGACATGGGAGAATCACTTCGACATGAGAGAATCACTTCGACATGAGAGAATCACTTCGACATGGGAGAATCACTTCGACATGGGAGAATCACTTCGACATGAGAGAATCACTTCGACATGGGAGAATCACTTCGACATGGGAGAATCACTTCGACATGAGAGAATCACTTCGACATGAGAGAATCACTTCGACATGGGAGAATCACTTCGACATGAGAGAATCACTTCGACATGAGAGAATCACTTCGACATGAGAGAATCACTTCGACATGAGAGAATCACTTCGACATGGGAGAATCACTTCGACATGAGAGAATCACTTCGACATGAGAGAATCACTTCGACATGGGAGAATCACTTCGACATGGGAGAATCACTTCGACATGAGAGAATCACTTCGACATGGGAGAATCACTTCGACATGAGAGAATCACTTCGACATGGGAGAATCACTTCGACATGAGAGAATCACTTCGACATGAGAGAATCACTTCGACATGAGAGAATCACTTCGACATGAGAGAATCACTTCGACATGAGAGATTCACTTCGACATGGGAGAATCACTTCGACATGAGAGAATCACTTCGACATGAGAGAATCACTTCGACATGAGAGAATCACTTCGACATGAGAGAATCACTTCGACATGAGAGAATCACTTCGACATGGGAGAATCACTTCGACATGAGAGAATCACTTCGACATGAGAGAATCACTTCGACATGAGAGAATCACTTCGACATGGGAGAATCACTTCGACATGAGAGAATCACTTCGACATGAGAGAATCACTCTTCTCTGTGCAACTTTTGATCTCAGTCTAGATTATTGCAGAATTTAGTATCGATGTCTGAGTACAATAAACAGCTGATAACGTTCAGAACAAATGTCTGCATGCATAAAATGCTGGTACAGTCTTGAACAAATGTCTGCATGCATAAACAGCTGGTACAGTGTTGAACAAATGTCTGCATGAATAAACAGCTGGTACAGTCTTGAACAAATGTCTGCATGAATAAACAGCTGATACAGTGTTGAACAAATGTCTGCATGCATAAACAGCTGGTACAGTCTTGAACAAATGTCTGTATGCATAAACAGTGTTGAACAAATGTCTGCATGTATAAACAGCTGGTACAGTCTTGAACAAATGTCTGCATGCATAAACAGCTGGTACAGTCTTGAACACATATCTGCATACATAAATAGCTGGTACAGGCTTGAACAAATGTCTGCATACATAAATAGCTGGTACAGCCTTGAACAAATGTGTGCATGAATAAACAGCTGGTATAGCCTTAAACAAATATCTGCATGAATAAACAGCTGGTGCAGCCTTGAACAAATGTCTGCATGAATAAACAGCTGGTACAATATTGAACAAATGTCTTGCTAGAGGATTAGTGATTTAATGAGGGGAATTCGTCATTGTTGAGATATTTGTGAGTTATCATCATATAATTATTTTCTGGTCACCATCATTGCACTCCAAACATGTCCATAGGTACTCATATCCCCTCCTTAACAAATCCCCTAGTGTCCATCGACTGACGCCTCCAGTTCTGTGTTGGTTGATAAGTCTTAATGCATCCATTAAGCCTTTGGTAACTGGATGTACCCATCTTTACTCCAATCTCTTTCATCTGAAGGAGATACGTAGATTCGTGGTTATCAAACTTCTGTGCTTTTCTCACATCTCGGAGGGCATTAATGACGTCCGCCCGATCCATTAGTTGACCTTCTTCAACGACAGCACAGCTAGCCAACCTGTACACTCTTTCATTTACCCGTACTACCGCATGTCCAAGGATATAGACAATGGTGATTCTGCGTATTGTTGATATTTATAATTAAATTAACTAGCACTAGTCCACTAACACTAGTTCACTAACACTAGTTCACTAACACTAGTTCACTAGCACTAGTTCACTAACACTAGTTCACTAACACTAGTTCACTAACACTAGTTCACTAGCACTAGTTCACTAACACTAGTTCACTAGCACTAGTTCACTAACACTAGTTCACTAACACTAGTTCACTAACACTAGTTCACTAACACTAGTTCACTAACACTAGTTCACTAGCACTAGTTCACTAACACTAGTTCACTAACACTAGTTCACTAACACTAGTTCACTAGCACTAGTTCACTAACACTAGTTCACTAGCACTAGTTCACTAACACTAGTTCACTAACACTAGTTCACTAACACTAGTTCACTAACACTAGTTCACTATAGACAATGGTGATTCTGCGTATTGTTGACATTTATAATTAAATTAATTAGCACTAGTTCACTAACACTAGTTCACTAGCACAGGTTCAAAAGCACAGGTTCAAAAGCACAGGTTCACTAACACTAGTTCACTAACACTAGTTCACTATAGACAATGGTGATTCTGCGTATTGTTGACATTTATAATTAAATTAACTATCACTATTTCACTAACACTAGTTCACTAGCACTAGTTCACTAGCACTAGTTCACTATCACTAGTTCACTAGCACTAGTTCACTAACACTAGTTCACTAGCACTAGTTCACTAACACTAGCTCACTAACACTTAGTTTACTAACACTAGTTCACTAACACTAGTTCACTATAGACAATGGTGATTCTGCGTATTGTTGACATTTATAATTAAATTAACTATCACTAGTTCACTAACACTAGTTCACTAGCACTAGTTCACTAACACTAGCTCACTAACACTAGCTCACTAACACTAGCTCACTAGCACTAGCTCACTAACACTAGTTCACTAACACTAGTTCACTAACACTAGCTCACTAACACTAGTTCACTAACACTAGCTCACTAACACTAGCTCACTAACACTAGCTCACTAACACTAGCTCACTAACACTAGCTCACTAACACTAGCTCACTAACACTAGCTCACTAACACTAGCTCACGAACACTAGCTCACTAACACTAGCTCACTAACACTAGCTCACTAACACTAGCTCACTAACACTAGTTCACTAACACTAGTTCACTAACACTAGTTCACTAACACTAGTTCACTAACACTAGTTCACTATAGACAATGGTGATTCTGCGTATTGTTGACATTTATAATTAAATTAACTATCACTAGTTCACTAACACTAGTTCACTAGCACTAGTTCACTAACACTAGCTCACTAACACTAGCTCACTAGCACTAGCTCACTAACACTAGTTCACTAACACTAGTTCACTAACACTAGCTCACTAACACTAGTTCACTAACACTAGCTCACTAACACTAGCTCACTAACACTAGTTCACTAACACTAGCTCACTAACACTAGCTCACTAACACTAGCTCACTAACACTAGCTCACTAACACTAGCTCACTAACACTAGCTCACGAACACTAGCTCACTAACACTAGCTCACTAACACTAGCTCACTAACACTAGCTCACTAACACTAGTTCACTAACACTAGTTCACTAACACTAGTTCACTAACACTAGTTCACTAACACTAGCTCACTAACACTAGTTCACTAACACTAGTTCACTAACACTAGCTCACTAACACTATATAGCTGACTATCTTCTGTAGTAAAGATCCCCCTGATGGTGTACAGAGCCCGCCTCCACTTTTCTTATCATGCTCATCGAATCACGTGGTATACATGCCTGGGTTTAGTCCTATGAAGCTTGCCCTGGTCACTGCCATTATCTCCATCGTCATGCTACTCGTTTTCATTCAATAGAAAATTCATCATTAATTTGTTTTTGAACTGCCATTCTCATCATTTTATTATGCGCAAGCATCCATTAATTAAAGTATTTACGTTATTGTCACTTTTGTTCTCCATGTTTCACAGGCATTTAATAGAACTGATTTAATATTGAAGGTGACAATTTTTATTTTGTATTGAACCTTTTCTCTTTTAATTTCAATTTGTTTCCTAGTGCAGTATTGGCTCCTCTTGCTTTTTTGTATCCTTATTTTGGTATATACATACATAATGATGATGATGATACATAATAGTAAAAGAGAGCAACAAGAAAGGCCTCAGTCTGAATAGTAAGAAAACAGAAGTAATGGTCGTATCAAAGAAACAATCATCACCATCATGCGGCATAAAAATAAAAAGGACAAATCTGAAACAAGTACAACATTTCAAATACTTGGGCACAATAATAACATCAGATGGGAGATGCACCACAGAAATAAAAAGCAGAATAGCTCAGGCCAAAATAGCATTTCAGAAAATGAAAAATATCTTTTGCAACAAATCTATGCCAATAGAAAAGAGAACGAGAGTTCATCGGCGATATATAGAACAAATTCTGACCTATGGACGCAAAGCATGGACAGTAGACAAACAAATGAAAAGACGATTAGAGGCCACAGAGATGGGATTTCTCAGAAGAATATTGAACGTTCCCTCGACAGCTAAAAAAGACCAATGAGGAAGTTCTCAAAGAGGCCAACACAAAAAGGCAACTCCCAAAAAAACATCAAAAAGATACAATCAACATTTTTCGGGCACATCATGAGAAGAGGAAAGTTGGAATACTTGGTTACAACTGGCAAAATACAAGGAAAGAGAGATCGCGGACGACAAAGTGAGAAAATACTGGATAGCTTGGTGTCATGGCATGGAAAACAGTCAACAACAGAACTGACACGATGCACTCACTGATAGAAGATTGTGGAAGGGCAAGATCGCCTACGCCAACCGGTGTTGCACATGATGATGATTTTGGTAAGATTCTCTGACCCCCCCGCCCCGCCCCCCCCCCCGCCCCCCTTTTCTTCGTCTGTTTAACTGCCTATATATATATATATATATATATATATATATATATATATATATATATATATATATATATATATATATATATATATATAGCAACTATATACCGCCAACTGCATTATTTCTCATTATATGGTCTTTTCTCGCGCTTGGTATACTCATGAGGAACTAACTCGAACATAGGCACTGTCTTTTGAAAGAGATTACTTCCCTTGCTATCTCTTGATCGACCATCATTGTTGCACTCGGTCAGTATCCCTTCGTATTTAGATCGTGGACGTGATACATAGCATATCTGGACATGATACATAGAATATCTGGACATTACACATAGAATATTTGACATGATACATAGACTATCTGGACATGATAAACAGAATATCTAGACTTGATACATATAATATCTGGACATGACACATAGAATATTTTGACATGATACATAGACTATCTGGACATGACACATAGAATATTTTGACATGATACATAGACTATCTGGACATGACACATAGAATATTTTGACATGATACATAGACTATCTGGACATGATAAACAGAATATCTAGACATTATACATAGAATATATGGACATTATACATAGAATATCTAGACATGATACATAGAACTACAACTGCCTTGGACATACTATAACCAGTGATGGAAAATGTACAACTGAAATAAACAAAAGAATATGAATGACAAAAGTAATTTTAATGCCATGAAGAAAATACTAACATCAAAACAAATAACACCAGGGCTAAAACTAAGAATAGCAACATGTTACATCTTCTCAATATTCCTATGGTGCAGAAACATGGACATTAGACAAGAAAACATAACAGAGAATTGAAGCCTTTGAAATGTGGATATATAGAAGAATAGGTAGAATTGGATGGAAGGAAAAGAAAACAAACGATGAAGTCTTAAAACAACTAAAAATGAAAAGAGAACTACTAAACACAATTCAAACAAAACAAATGCGATTTTTCTGCCATGTTAAAAGACACAACAGCCTACTAAAAGTAATCATGGAGGGGAAAATGCAAGGTGGCAGAGGCAGACCAAGACTAACATGGACGAGTAACATCAAAAGATGGACCAATCAGCCTATGACAACCTGCACCATCAAAGCAAGATTCAGAGCAGAATGGCGCTCCATGGTAGCCAACCTTCGTTACGGAGAAGGCACTCGATGATGATGATGATGATGATGATGATACATAGAACATCTAAACGTTATACATAGAATATCTAGACATGACATTTATAATATTTCGTTAATGCATAGAACATTTGAACATGACACTTATAATATCTGGACATGATACATAGAACATCTGAACATGACACTTATACTATCTGGACATGATACATAGAACATTTGAACATGACCTTTATAATATCTGGAGATGATACATAGAACATCTGAACATGACATTTATAATATCTGGACATGATACATAGAAAATCTCAACATGACACTTACAATATCTGGACATGATACGTAAAATATCTAGATGTGATACATATAACATCTGAACATGACACTTATAATATCTGGACATGATACGTAAAAATCTGGATGTGATACATAGTACATCTGAACATGACACATATAATATCTGTACATGATACGTAAAATATCTAGATGTGATACATAGAACATCTGAACATAGTACAAAACATTCGTAGCACCGACGACAATCACAAAGCTAATTTAGAAAGTTAGTTATCATAACTTATATTACTCAACACTTTCTCATTTGATGCTCATGCTATGGTACATATAGTCCAGTCTATTGAATTTGGAAATGGCAAGTATTCATCTCGGTACTTAACTTGAACGCTGGACCTCTTATCTATCTTGCAGCTCCGATAGTGCTAGGTAGTTGATCTCCCATATCATAAGATCAAGAATTGCTGTAAAATAAAATCGATGGATGAGGAAGTTAAAACCGCGCACTTTTGTTTAAGATCAGAGCACGCTGACCTCAGAATTACAACGATCTTGTCAATTATGTTCGACAACCAAAACATCAATCTTGCCCACCCTCTAAATGGGTTGTTAGAATCGTCCGTTCACTTGAGACGCTAAAATAATTTCACAAAGTAGGGGGTGCAAGATGCCTTTTCAAAATAATGAAAGGAATAGGAAATACTATTATGGTTTCTGCCGGGTGAAATTGAAGTTCTAAGTGAACCTGCCACGGATAGTGCATGGTGGAAGCACTAAGTGCGACAACTAAGCTCTGGGGAGCGGCTATGTACCAGATTAAATGGACAATTCTGTAGTAGTTTGGAGCATGGCCATTAACATGTCATGAGAGGCAGAACTGACAGCTATAAGTCGAGTTCACTGCACCACTTTATGGTTGGGGTGGTGTTAGATTGCTGCAGACAACTAGCATAGGATGAGTTTACAGCACCACTTTATAGGTGAGGTGGTGTTAGATTGCTGTAAACAACTAGCATAGGACGAGTTCACTGCACCACTTTATGGTTGGGGTGGTGTTAGATTGCTGCAAACAAGTAGCATAGGACGAGTTCACTGCACCACTTTATGGTTGGGGTGGTGTTAGATTGCTGCAGACAACTAGTATAGGACGAGTTCAATGCATCACTTTATGGTTGGGGTGGTGTTAGATTGCTGCAGACAACTAGTATAGGACGAGTTCACTGCACCACTTTATGGTTGGGGTGGTGTTAGATTGCTGCAGACAACTAGCATAGGACGTGTTCACTGCACCACTTTATGGTTGGGGTGGTGTTAGATTGCTGCAGACAACTAACATAAGACTACCTTACTTGATGTCCGATGTAAGGAAATAAGACGTGTACATGAATAGATTTACAGATTTATGGACAAAGGTGAGATACTATTAGACTCTTACAATAACAGATTTATAGATGTATGGACAAATGTGACGCCCGTGCGCTGCCGGGGCCCGAAAGGGAAGTAAAGAATAGCGGCGCTGTACCCTACCAGGCATGTTCGTAAGAGGCGAGAAAGGAGGGTTAGGCATGGGACTGGCTATCCCATACTGTAAAAAAATAAGCCGAAAAAACTTCACTAACATGAACAAGTCAAAGAAAGATAAAGTAAATCCGTCAACCAGGAAAGAGAAGTGCTCTCTGTCTAAGAGACGTATGACGCAATCCGGAGAAAGCCATAAGGAGTCCGAGTTGCCGACTCACCCTTTGTCTACCAGGAAATCATCCAGAATTGGCACCTGGAATGTTCGTACCCTTAACGAACAGGGAAAAGCGGCACAAGTGGCAGCAGAAATGAACAACTACAAGATAGATATTCTGGGAATGTGTGAAACAAGATGGCTGGGAGCGGAGAGAATAAAATTGAATACAGGGGAGATGATTTTATCATCAGGACACCAGGAACCAGGAGCACAACATAGCGAAGGGGTAGCTATAATGCTATCAAAGAATGCACAGAAGACACTAATAGAATGGGAGGCAGTGGGACCAAGACTGGTGAGAGCAACATTTAGAACAACCAAAAACAAAATAAAATTACACATTATACAATGCTATGCACCAACCAACGATAAAGATGACTCAGTTAAAGATGATTTTTATAAACAGCTACAATGCCAGATGGATGCAAGACGAGCCAAGGATATTATAATCTTGATGGGAGACCTAAATGCTAAGGTAGGATCAGACAACAGAGGCTTTGAAGAGATTATGGGAAAACATGGACTTGGAGATATAAACGAGAATGGAGAGATATTTGTGAATTTCTGCGCCCTTAATGAAATGAGCCTAGGAGGAACAATATTCCAACATAAAAGAATACACAAAGCTACATGGGTGTCACCAGATCATAGAACGGAAAATCAAATTGATCACATATGTATTAATAATAAGTTTAAGTCATCCTTACAGGATGTAAAAGTATATAGAGGGGCAGATATAGCTTCTGATCATCATCTTCTGTTAGCCAAACTTAAAATTAAATTAAAAAGGTATACTACAACGAATAAGGGCAGAACGTATTTCAATGTAGGGTTTCTTAAAGAACAAGGAATTAAAGATAAATTCGCAGTCACAATATCAAACAAATACCAAGTCCTCCAACAACTAGAAAATACAATAAATATAGAAGATCATTGGAAACAGGTAAAAAATATATGGAAAGAGACATGCGAAGAAACACTGGGAAAAGAGAACGCCAGAATAAGGCATGGATGACAGCAGAGACCCTGGATAAAATTAAAGAAAGAAAGAACAAGAAAGCAGACATAAATAAAAGCAAAACAAGAAGTAATAAAGCCAAGACACAGGAAGCTTACACAGAGGTGAACAAAGAAGTGAGAAGATGCATTAAAAGGGATAAGAGGAAATATGTAGATGAATTAGCTAAAGAGGCAGAAGAAGCAGCAAATAAAGGGAATATGAAAGAACTGTACAACAGCACAAAGAAATTAGGTGGAAAATACAAACAGATCAACGCCTTTATCAAAGATAAGAAAGGAAATCTGCTTAGTAATATAAAGGAACAAATGGAGAGATGGAAGGAGCACTTTGAAGAACTTTTGAACAGACCTGGCTCAAATAATCCTCCAGATATACTACCAGCAGAAGAAGAATTACACGTTAACTGCGGAAAACCAAGCAAAGAAGAAATAATGAAAGCCATCAAACTGTTAAAAGATGGTAAAGCCACAGGACCAGATGAAATTCCTTCGGAAGCCATCAAAGCAGATATTATCACCTCTACCAAGATGTTACATAATCTATTGGATAAAATTTGGGAGAGGGAAGAAATACCTAAAGACTGGAGAGAAGGTTATATGATCAAACTACCAAAGAAAGGAAGTTTACAGGAGTGCACAAATTATAGGGGAATTATGCTACTATCAGTGCCAGGAAAAATATTAGGCAGAATCATTCTGGAGAGACTAAAAGAGGCTATAGAGAAACACTTGAGAGATGAACAAGCAGGTTTTAGGAAGAACAGATCATGTGCTGATCAAATAACTACTCTACGTATAATAGTTGAACAAAGTTTAGAACTAAAATCCCCACTTTATATTGGATTCATAGATTACGAAAAGGCATTTGATAGTTTAGACAGAAGAATGCTTTGGAAGTTGCTGAGTCATTATGGAATCCCCATAAAGTTTATTAACCTGAAAAAAACAATGTATGAAGGAACAAAATGTAGTGTGGTGCATGAAGGACAGCTTACAGAAGCATTTGAAATAAGAACAGGAGTAAGGCAAGGATGCCTTCTGTCTCCATTTCTCTTTCTACTGGCCATAGATTGGATTATGAAAATAACTCAAAACAACAGAAATGGGATCCAGTGGTCACTGACCAAACAACTTGATGATTTAGACTTTGCTGATGACATAGCTCTCCTATCACACAGCCACCAACAGATGCAAGATAAAATGAGTATATTAGATGAGAGATCACAACAGCTAGGACTAAAGATTAATAGAGATAAGACCAACATTATGAGAATTAATGCAGTTGGCAATAACCAAATAAAACTAGGAGAAATACCTCTACTAGACGTACAATCATATATATATCTGGGCAGTAATATAGATAAAGAGGGAGGAACAGAAAACGATACCAAAATAAGGATATCAAAAGCAAGAGGAGCTTTCATTGCACTGGGAAACATATGGAAATCCAAAGAAATTAGGCTAAATACAAAAATACAAATTTTCAACTCCAATGTTAAGTCGGTTCTATTATATGGCTGTGAAACATGGAGAATAACAAAATTGACAATCACGAAGGTACAGACTTTCATTAATGGATGCTTGCGCAGAATAAAGGGATGGAAATGGCAGGACAAAGTCACAAACGTGGAATTATGGAAATGTACCGGTCAAATACCAGTGGATAAAGAAATACAGCGAAGACGATGGCGATGGATAGGACACACACTACGGAAACCAACTGAGAGTATTACACAACAGGCCCTTTTTTGGAATCCCCAGGGGAAAAGACAAAGAGGAAGACCAAGGAATTCTTGGAGAAGACAGATTGAAGCAGAG
The DNA here is from genome assembly GCA_032433765.1 of Megaustenia siamemsis. NCBI lineage: Eukaryota > Metazoa > Mollusca > Gastropoda > Stylommatophora > Ariophantidae > Megaustenia > Megaustenia siamemsis. Next base: position 66,104,666 of record JAVIAB010000088.1, read on the forward strand.
ATGAAGATGATGGGGAAGACATGGAATGATCTTAAAAGAATTGCAAAAAACAGAACGACTTGGAAAGTGTTTGTTGAAGACCTATGCTCCACTGGGAGCTAAAAGGTAGAAGAAGAAGAAGGACAAATGTGAGATACTATTAGACTCTTACAATAACAGATTTACAGATGCATATAGACAGATATGAGATACTTTTAGACTCTTACAATAACAGATTTACAGATGCATATAGACAGAAATGAGATACTATGTGACACGTACAGTAACAGATTTACAGATGTGTGGACAGATGTGAGATACTATCAGAAGCGTACAATAACAGATTTACAACTGAGTAACGTGAGAAGTACTGTTGGGAAAGCGGAAGTGGCAGGACACAATCAGATGAAATGGAGCATCGTTACCCGAAATGAGAGAGGGTTCATAAGAACATAGGACTTCAGTTTAGATGAATAGCTATGAGGATGGATAGATTGAGGAACAAAACGCCCCAATTTAACTTCAGTTTGGATGAATAAGACGCTCGAATTTAACTTCAGTTTAGATGAATAGCTCACACCAATTTAACATGAATTTGGAGGTACACGTTGCGCGACTTTAACGTCAGTTTGGAGGAACAAGCCGCATGAATTTAACGTCAGTTTGGAGAAACAATCCGATCAGTGACAGCATCAGACGAATTTAACGCCAGTTTTCCGACACAGTAAATGACGTTAGGGGGACTGGTTGGTCTAGAAGCAAGACGCCGGTCTCGAGACAGATAGATTGTGAGTTCAAATCCCAGCCGGACCAGCTGTGATTTTTATTTATGATTTCTCTCTGCGGCAACCAACCCTGGTCTCAGCAGGGAAGCCCGGCTTGAGACGACAATTACCCATCGACGGAAAAAAAAACATGAGTACCTCCGAAGACGGGGTTATCTGCCTGTGAGGCGAGGGACCCCCTGCGCACGTGGCTGCCAGAGAATAACGGATTAACACGCAAAATTCGGTTCCTAGTCTGTTGGGATTTCGCCAGAGGTGAAAGCTGGCGAACGGAAAAAAATAAGTTTACAGTACATGAAACTTGGTAAACACAAAAATAAATGGAAGATCCTTAACACAGACGAGGTAAGTAGTTTCTACAACAAGATTAAGGTCACTCAAAGTGCACTTTTCTATTCTTATCTTCTCATGGAATTAATCTCATTACCATCGGGGCATCCCCATATCCACTAGACTGCCCATACCATCATTTCTCGAAACGTATGCATATTGACTGTTCCTGTAAGGTGTTGATTGTAGATATAAGGTGTTGATTGTAGATATAGGGTTTTGATTGTAGATATAAGGTGTTGATTGTAGATATAAGGTGTTGATTGTAGATAAATGGTGTTGATTGTAGATATAAGGTATTGATTGTAGATATAAGGTATTGATTGTAGATATAAGGTGTTGATTGTAGATATAAAGTGTTGATTGTAGATATAAAGTGATCGTAGTAGATATAAGGTGTTGATTGTAGATATAAGGTGTTGATTGTAGATATAAAATGTTGATTGTAGATATAAGGTATTGATTGTAAATATAAAGTGTTGATTGTAGATATAAAGTGTTGATTGTAGATATAAGGTGTTGATTGTAGATATAAGGTGTTGATTGTAGATATAAGGTGTTGATTATAGATATAGGGTGTTGATTGTAGATATAATGTGTTGATTGTAGATATAAGGTGATGATTGTAGAAAAAATGTGATCGTAGTAGATATAAGGTGTTGATTGTAGATATAAGGTGTTGATTGTAGATATAGGGTGTTGATTGTAGAAAAAATGAGATCGTAGTAGATATAAGGTGTTGATTGTAGATATAAGGTTTTGATTGTAGATATAAAGTGTTGATTGTAGATATAAAGTGTTGGTTGTAGATATAAGGTGTTGATTGTAGATATAAGGTGTTGATTGTAGATATAAGGTGTAAATTGTAGATATAAGGTGTTGATTGTAGATATAAGGTGATGGTAGTAGATATAGTTTTGATTGTAGATATAAGGTGTTGATTGTAGATATAAGGTGTTGATTGTAGATATAAGGTGTTGATTGTAGATATAAGGTGTTGATTGTATATATAAGGTGTATTACCTAGGTCGAACCATGATCGACCCTGCTGAAGACGAAGTGTGTCAGCTACGGCGCAGGTTTAGGGAAAAATCATGCCGTACACGCATATATAAATACTGACCATGCATACAGGTCTTTATGTATCATATTATTCCTACCCCTCCAATATACAAGAATTGACCATGAGACCAGGTCACCATGTATCATATTATTCCTACCCCTCCAATATACAAGAATTGACCATGAGACCAGGTCACCATGTATCATATTATTCCTACCCCTCCAATATACAAGAAATGACCATGAGACCAGGTCACCATGTATCATATTTTTCCTACCCCTCCAATATACAATAATTGACCATGGGACCAGATCACCATGTATCATATTGTTCCTACCCCTCCAATATACAAGAATTGACCATGGGACCAGGTCACCATGTATCATATTATTCCTACCCCTCTAATATACAAGAATTGACCATGAGACCAGGTAACCATGCATCATATTATTCCTACCCCTCCAATTTACAAGAATTGACCATGAGACCAGGTCATTATGTGTCATGATATTGTTCGTACCCCTCCAATATACAATAATTGACCATGAGATGAGACCAGGTCATCTTGTATCATATTATTCCTACCCCTCCAATATACACGAATTGACCATGAGACCAGGACATCATGTGTCATGATATTATTCTTACCCCCCCCCCTTTTTTCCCCCTTCCATCATAATATAGAAGAAAGAGTCCATGTCATATGATCATGGGATCTGAACTTTGAAGAAGAAGAAAAAGGAAAAAGGCATGAAGTGAAGAGCAGAACGATTCGCATTAGTTCAATAATTAGTGGACAATAAGTCAGTTTCAATCATGATCGATAGCTTCCAGGTTCACCCAGCCATAAATGGCTACCGGATTTTTCTGAGAAAGAAAAAAAGAGCACTGGCATAATACTGACCACACAGCAAAAATATCATGCGCTGGAGATAAAATTAACACAATTGTCCATATTCCGAATATGTCACGTATTTTTTTCTTTTTGTTCCAACCACATAAGAGATAAACAACTGAAGATTAAAAGCTGCGGTGACTCATGATCGCCTACGCCACATTGATAATAACAATACGCTGGGGAGAAAAGACAGATGGTCATAAAAGATTAACGCCAGTGCGCCAACCCACTAATAATATGGCAAATCTAGCAAGGCACTTGAGACAGAAGAAACTTTTTTTTCAAAGAAATTTAACGTCAGTGGCCCGATTGAGTGGCCAGCAGATGGCAGATCGATCGAGTCTGTCGTTCTGCAATCAGGTAATCGTCTCTTCGATTTTCGGTAAGTCTAAAGTTTTGTTTCTTTTGGAAGTGCCGTAACACATTTGGCCTGTCCACCAGGTGGCGACAGCACTTGAAGACGTTACCTTTATTGGCTTAGCCCTTATAGTAGTTTTTCTCTAAGACTTCCGAAAGCTTAAAGGATAAAGAAATTAGTCTTTTTGTATTTAAACATGAAAGTGAAATTGTGTACGTGAGTGTACACGGAGTGATACAGACCACTTCTCCCATAAATTTCACAATGATCGTTACATGGGCATTAACACTATTCTCATCATGTGAAAATACCGGTTGACATATGCGGTCATGACCTTCCTCAATTCTCTATACACCGCATCATATCAGTTCTGTTGTTGACTATTTTCCATGCCATGATACCAAACTATACAGTATTTTCTCTCTCTCTCTCTCTCTCTCTCTCTCTCTCTCTCTCTCTCTCTCTCTCTCTCTCTCTCTCTCTGTCGTCCGCGATCTATTTTCCCGATATTTTGCCAGTTGTAATCAAATGTTACCGGGGCCTCATTATGAGGGAAGTAAAGAATAGGGACACTGTGACCTTCCAGTCATGTCGTAAGAGGCGACTAAGGAGGTTGATCGATGGCTTGACAAGCTGTCATTGTAAAAAGTATTGTTATGGAAACAGCGCCATAGATTTTAGAAGCAGTGATCTCTGCAATATGTGCCACTTTGGTACACAAGGTTTCTGTTTTTGAGATTGTGGTTCTGCCCTATGTGCCGTCTTCGGCTCGAAAGGAAAATAGATAGAATCAAGTATTCAAGCTTTCCTCTTCTCATGATAAGTTTAAAGACTTGAACCGTCGTCTTAGCATGCGAGTTTACACTCATATGTGCTCGGCCGCCTTTCCAGAAATATTTGGAGACTTTTGGATAGTGTTGCTTCAAGCATCGAAACGATGCACGATGCGAGGCGGCATTCCTCACCTTCCTAGAGTAAAATAAAATAAAAGTACCCCCGTCACGCCAAGTGACGTATAGGGAATATAGTGTTAGTGACAATAAATTTTACAGACCCTCGGCACATGATTTTCGGGTGATGTGGTCGGTGTTACGCCGTGCCGCTTTACTTTCCCAGAAAAATTCAGTTAAATCCATTAAAGGCTGGGTGAACAGGAATCCGTCGGGTGAGATATAGATCAGTTGTGAGTTAGAGAAAGTCTACAGATCAGATGTGAGTTAGAGAAAGTCTACAGATCAGTTGTGAGTTAGAGAAAGTCTATAGATCAGATGTGAGTTAGAGAAAAGTCTATAGATCAGATGTGAGTTAGAGAAAGTCTATAGATCAGATGTGAGTTAGAGAAAAGTCTATAGATCAGATGTGAGTTAGAGAAAGTCTAGAAAAGTCACCTGTAAGCGTAGGGCGATAGTAGGAAGTGTAACGGTCTAAGAGCATTTAGAACACAGGAGCAGGTGGCATAAGGCGGTAGTAAGCCAAAACTTTATTAGACCTATTGGATAGACTGGAGCGTATAGTCAGACCGCCCAGGACATGTATATAGCTTGTTACACCCAGCACATGTATATAGCTTGTTACACCCAGCACATGTATATAGCTTGTTACATCCAGCACATGTATATAGCTTGTTACACCCAGCACATGTATATAGCTTGCTACACCCAGCACATGTATATAGCTTGTTACACCCAGCACATGTATATAGCTTGTTACACCCAGCACATGTATATAGCTTGCTACACCCAGCACATGTATATAGCTTGTTACACCCAGCCAATGTATATAGCTTGTTACACCCAGCACATTTATATAGCTTGTTACATCCAGCACATGTATATAGCTTGTTACACCCAGCACATGTATATAGCTTGCTACACCCTGCACATGTATATAGCTTGTTACACCCAGCACATGTATATAGCTTGTTACACCAAGCACATGTATATAGCTTGCTACACCCAGCACATGTATATAGCTTGTTACACCCAGCACATGTATATAGCTTGTTACACCCAGCACATTTATATAGCTTGTTACACCCAGCACATGTATATAGCTTGCTACACCCAGCACATGTATATAGCTTGTTACACCCAGAACATGTATATAGCTTATTACACCCAGCACATGTATATAGCTTGCTACACCCAGCACATGTATATAGCTTGTTACACCCAGCACATGTATATAACTTGTTACACCCAGCACATGTATATAGCTTGTTACACCCAGAACATGTATATAGCTTGTTACACCCAGCACATGTATATAGCTTGTTACACCCAGCACATGTATATAGCTTGTTACACCCAGCACATGTATATAACTTGTTACACCCAGCACATGTATATAGCTTGCTACACCCAGCACATGTATATAGCTTGTTACACCCAGCACATGTATATAGCTTGCTACACCCAGCACATGTATATAGCTTGTTACACCCAGCACATGTATATAGCTTGTTACACCCAGCACATGTATATAACTTGTTACACCCAGCACATGTATATAGCTTGCTACACCCAGCACATGTATATAGCTTGTTACACCCAGCACATGTATATAGCTTGCTACACCCAGCACATGTATATAGCTTGTTACACCCAGCACATGTATATAGCTTGTTACACCCAGCACATGTATATAACTTGTTACACCCAGCACATGTATATAGCTTGCTACACCCAGCACATGTATATAGCTTGTTATCATCAGCTCCTTGTCAGTAAAGCAAGTTAAGTATTGTGTTATTCATAACTTGTGTGACCTCCATTGTGTATGGCTGTGTAATAGATTGTTCCAGTGGGCCAATTTGGGCCGATCAACACAACGCGAAGTACAAACATTCTGAGGACAATGAACACGGGCAGTCCATACGATCAGGTGCGGAGCTAAATGTTGAGTCGCTCTGAACCTAATTGACGTGGGAGAAGCGAAGAAAGACCAGACGGTGTCCAGCTGAGTGGGGGTGACCACAGTCACTCCTTGTGTAACGGGAAGCGAGCGCTGAATGAACGGGGCGCCAATGGTCCTGTTCATAGTGTTCCAAAGTCAAGTCATATCAAGGCTCTCTCAGCAACAATCGCAACAGATCAGTACAAGCGAGGACATATTTAAAATACGGCAATCGAAACAGCCATCAGTTAAGCAATATTACATTTCACCGTATGTAAAAAACCACTTCGAGAAATTATATATTCCACCACCACCTTTGAACCAGCCATCGATTACATAAAGAAACAACAGATTAATTGGTTCGGCCACATAACAAGACAAAAAGAACTAACAATGACTCAAAGAGCCTTAAATAAACGCTACGAAAACGCCAGATTAAGAGGAAGACCGAGAAAGAGATGGATAAAGGGAATACTAGAGTCACTAGGAGGATAACACCAGAAGAGGCCAACAGAAGAGCAAAGAATTGCAGATTGTTTCTCCCTCGACGCCAACGGCAGCAGAGGAAGGATAGAAGTAGAAGACCACCACAGTACGTAAAGAAACCCTTTAATATTACACTAGGCTACCGAAGCTCCCCTTCTCAAGATATTTCATCAAAAGTCAAGTCAAGTACCCCCGTCACGCCAAGTGGCGTATAGTGAATATGGAATTAGTTACTATAAATTTTACAGACCTTCAGCACATGATTTTTGGGGTAATGTGGTCGGTACTACGCCCGTGCCGCTTTACTTTCCCAGAAAAAAAATCCGGTACCTAATAAAGGCTGGGTGAACCGGTGGCCGTCGGTTGGGATCGAACCCTAAATCTTGTCATTTGTAGTCCAGTTCACTAACCACTGAGCTATCGCCCCCCCCCTTACAACCCCCCCCCCCCCCCCCAGATTTCATCATAGTTGATCAATAATATCTTTCTGATGCTTTTTTTAGGAGCTCCCTTTCAGTGAAGGGCTTTTTGACAATTTTCCTCGTTGATCCCGCCCACCTCCCGTCAACCAATTAAAATTATTAAAACAAAACGCCGCTACCTCAAAGGTAACCCTTACCTTATTTCATAGCTAGGACAACCTTCACACTTCACAAACACGTGGCTAAGTAATAAAATGCAATACCTCACACTCCTACAGCATTATTTTTTTATCAAACCATTTTTTTTTTTGGTTCGTCCTCAAATATTCATTCTTCACAGAAAATACCAAATCACCACAAGTAACTACGTTAGACTACATTCAATCAAAATTGTACCTTTCAGTAATTGGTAAATTCATTCAACTCGTGATTTCTAGTTGAAAGTTGTCAAAACACGAAACAATTAGTAAAAATGTTGAGTCGGTCAATACTGGCTTCAATTTGATTTCTTTCAATTATTTTTTTTTCAAATCCAGCATTTGAATCTACCGTCAAAAAGGTCTGAAGTCTAGTCAGTAAAAGTACCACATTTCAACGACTTCATTTGCGTTATTGCTTCGTCTTGTAAGAGTTAATGGGTTTTTAAAGAAAGTTCTTGTGATTCGTGTTTGATAAACAAATAATACACGATTACTGACTCGGTTTGAAATATTTGAAGAGGAAATGAAATTTTTGTCACATTTGATTTCTTTAGTAACGAAGTTAGTTCACTATAAATGATTCTAGTTTGTTATAATATGATGGCATCACGTCAAAACCGTTACTACTTGAGGTAGGTAAATATTCAATACCATGAGTCAAAGTAAGTCTACAAATATATTTATATTAATTTTTCTGTTCGTTACTAAGTTTGTAACTAATGGGTCACGCTCATCATCATCGAGTGCCCTCTCCGCGTCGAAGGTTGGCTACCATGGAGTGCCATTCCACTCTGTCTCTTGCTTTGATGGTGCAGATTGGTGGCGCCATAGGCTGACTTGTCCATCTTTTGATGTTACTCGTCCATGTTAGTCTTGGTCTGCCTCTGCCTCTTTTACCTTGTATTTTCCCTTCTAATATTACTTTTATTAGACTTTTGAGTCTTTTAAAATGACCAAAAAATTTCATTTGTCTTGCTCTAATTGTGTTTAGTAGGTCTTTTTTCATTTTTAGTTGTTTTAAAACTTCCTCGTTTATTTTCTTTTCTTTCCATCCAATTCTACCTATTCCTCTATAAATCCACATTTCAAAGGCTTCAATTTTCTGCTCTGTTTTCTGGTCTAATGTCCATGTTTCTGCACTATACAGGAATATTGAAAAGATGTAACATTTTGCTATTAGTTTCAGCCCTGGTATTATTTGTTTTGATGTTAGTATATTTTTCATGGCATTGAAATTACTTTTTGCCATTCCCATTCTTTTGTTTATTTCAGTTATACATTTTCCATCATTGGTTATAGTAAGTCCCAGGTAGTTGTAGCTCTGGACTGTCTCCAGATGTGTTCCCTCAACTTTAATATTTAATTGTAGGTCTTGAGAATTTTCTTTGTTTATGATCATGAGTGCCGCTACCTAGGGATTTATCTTTCAGATCTTAAAATCAACCAAACAATGAATGAACTAAACCTTGTCGAATCATCGGACACCTATCACCACTATTGTCCAACAAGGAAGTAACTGACCTGAACTCTACTCAAGAACAATGAGAACAATGAGAACAATAACCACTACCGAGATTAAATGTATCAGAGGCATGACAGGAAACAGAGATTTTTTTTTCGTCCGCCACCTTTCACCTCTGGCGAAGTCCCTACAGACTAGGAACTGAATTTTGCAAGTTAATCCGTTTTTCCCTGGCAGCTGCGTGCTCTGGGGATCCCTTACCGCACAGGCAGATAACTCCGTCTTCAGAGGTACTCGTATTTTTTTCCGTCCATGAGTAATTGTTGTTTCAAGCCGGGCCTCCCTGCTGAGACCAGGGGTGGTTGCCGCGGAGAGAAATAAGAAATTAAAATCTCAACTCGTGCGTTCGGGATTTGAACTTACAACCTTGCTGTCTCGAGGCCGGCGTCTTGCCTCTAGACCAACCTGTCTCCGCCTCCCTCCTTTCTTCCCCCTCCCGTCCCCCCTCCCTCCCCCGCTTGTGTGATAAGATCAGAAATGAATAACTGGGAATAAAACAAGTAATAATTCCTGCTATAGAATACATAAAAAAAAACACATAAAATGGTTTGACCAGGTGATAAAACAGAAAGATCAAAACACAACACAAGAATTGAATAAACATAACGAGAACACCAGACTCAAGCAAGGGCTGACCATGAAAATGATGGATTGATGCAATATTAGGAATCATAACAGCAGCAGAGGCCAACAGAAGAGCAAAAGACTGCAAACGATATCTCCTCTCTAGACTCTGAAAGGCAAATGAGAAAGTGATTCAATGAATCAACTGAATGACGTTTTATTTCTTCTCGTTGCTGTAAAACATACGAATTGGTCACAAAAACACATAATATGACGTCATCACATATTGATGATCATTCTGATTCGGTTTGACATGAAATCCGCTAATTTGAGACAATCCGCAGCTAATCTTGGGTCCTTGTACCCGACTTGAGCTAAAGCTTAAATAGTAATCACCCATGCCGTACAGCCTACCCCCTCGAAGACCACACACCTCCAATGAGATTTCAAACTGGCAATCTTTCAAACCAGCCCGATCGTTCATTGAACAAATGATGGAACCATTCCAAACCAAATTAGATGAACACCATTTGGGTGCCAGGCGGTAAATCTGCTAGAAAATGCCCTTTTTTAAGTTCTAAAACGATTTCTTTCTGAAGAATTTTGAAATTGTGTGGTCTGCGCATCGCGTCCTGGACCAGATACTGGCTGACGACTCCGTGGCATCATCATCATCATCATCATGCACCGTACCGGTTGGCGTTGGCGATCATGTCCTTCCACAGTCTTCTATCCACAGTGCATTGTATGAGTTCTGTTGTTGACTATTTTTCATGCCATGACAGCAAGCTATCGAGTATTTTCTCTCTTTGTCGTCCGCGATCTCTCTTTACTTTTATTTTGCCAGTTGTAACCAAGTATTCCAACTTTCCTCTTCTCATGATGTGCCTAAAAAAAGTTGATTGCTTTTTTCTGATGTTTTTTAAGAGCTCCCTTTTTGTGTTGGCCTGTGGTTTGTCATGATTATTCCAGGCAATATAAGAAGGTAGTTTGCCATTCCTTTCCTTCTTGGCAGTGACTGTACTAGTCGGAGATCGCAACCATTGTCTCTATACATGAGATCCTCTGCCCTCCATCGCGGTGTGGGGACCATAGCCGGCTCTACTTGTCGTATATAAAAGATGAAAGAGGTCCGTAGCAGTCAATGGTCAAGTACAGAGAGTGTGGTGTTAGTGCCCATATTTGTATAGATGTTCTTTGGGATATATTTTTATTGGAAAGTAGCCAGTATTACGGCATTACCGTGTTACTTTTCATGATAAATCAGGAACCAATTTAAGTAAAAAGTAAAGTAAAGTACCCCCGTCACGCCAGGTGGCGTATAGGGAATATGGTGTTAGTGACCATAAATTTTACAGACCTTCGGCACATGATTTTTGGGGTAATGTAGTCGGTATTACGCCCGTGCCGCTTTAGTAAAAAAAAAGTAAAGTACCCCCGTTACGCCAAGTGGCGTATAGAGAAATATTGTGTTAGCGACCCTATATTTTAATGACCTTCAGCACATTATTTTTGGGGTAATGTAGTCGGTATTACGCCCGTGCTGCTTTACTTTCCCAGAAAAAATCCGTACCCATTGGAAGGCTGGGTGAACCTGGAAGCCGTCGGTTGGGATCGAACCCTACCTCTTGTCCTTTGTGGTTCAATTCACTAACCACTGAGCTATCGCGGCTCCATAAACCAATTTAAGGTTTGATGGATATTGTATGTTTTGTAACCGATGAAGGCTTTTGCCGAAACGTCGAAGTTTGTCTAGTTTTGTCTATATGCTTAACTACTTAATACTATTCCGTGTTTATTTTGTACGGTTTGATAAGCATTGAAACCGTCGATCAGAATCGAAACCAATATTTTGTTTTTACTAAGTCCTGTTGGCTATGGTTATGGAAGGTCCCAGTATCACTGCAAACGAATTAAAATCCATAATTGTTCAACCGTCCGTGTCTGTGGAATCATCTGAATTACTAACTCATCTCCCAAACAATGAAAGGTAGCTGTAGTCCCCATTCTAGCAGTCTCAGCACACGCCAAAAGACATAAAGCGAAATCGCACATAAAGTGAACACAAGCGTCTGTTCCATGTCACACGATATCATCATTCAACGTAAACAATCGGAATATTGAAACACGATTAAAACAGATGAAACACACAGCTCACGATTTGTACAGAGCACCTAACTCAGTAGCTCCGGCAGCAAGCCGGAATGGGAATATGAGGAAACGGCAACAAGGAACACTAATCAGACATAGTCTTTAACGGTTCCTGCCGCCTATCCACCATATTGACCGAAAGTTGACGTCCTCCTGAAAATGATGATCGTCATTTTTTTTTTTTTATTAATCAAAAAAAAAAAAAAAAAAAAAAAAACTTGGCTAGCTAGTGAGAGACCAGGGCTTATTGTTTGAGTCGGACAACTGCCAATTAAGTCGATCGGTGAAGGAGACAGCCAATCAGAAACCAAAACAGTTCTAACATGCATGGCCATGTAATGAGAAGGGAACAGTTGGAATATATTGTGACAACTGGAAAATTGAGAGAAGAAGAGATAGAGGGAAGCAAAGAGAAAAGATACCAGACAGCTTAAGAGAATGCCTCGGCAGAAGGTCAACAACAGAAATGATAAATAACTGTCGAGATCGAAAATTGTGGAGAGACATGATCACCTACGCCGGCTGGCATGGTACTTAATGATTATTATAATGATGAAGGGGGACAGTTGGTCTCGAAGCAAGTCGCCGGCCTCGAGACAGAGAGGTTGTGGGTTCAAATCCCGGCTTCACCGGTTGGGATTTTTTTGTGATTTCTCTCTGCGGCAACCACCCCTGGTCTCAGCAGCGAGGCTCGGCTTGAAACGTCAATTACTCATCGACGGAAAAAATATGAGTGCCTCCGAAGTCGGAGTTATTTGCCTGTGCGGCGAGGGACCCCTGTGCAAACGGCTGCCAGGGAAAAACGGTTTAACACGTAAAATTCAGTTCCTAGTCTCTAGGGACTTCGTCAGAGGTGAAAGCTGGCAAACGAAGAAAAAAAAATAATGATGATGATTGATGGTCCAGTTTTTATATTTTAGTCCCCATTTGTAACGTTTCACTTTCAAGCCTTTCTTCGGTTAGTTGTTTGTTTCTCCAACCAACTTTCACAAGTCGCAATTCCACTTTCCGGCAGGACACTGGACAATTCAACCAAGTAACTCATTTTTGATTCATTTCCCCCGCTGTAATAGAAAATAGATTAGTCTAGATAAAGACAGCTCTGAAATAGAATATAGATTAGTCTAGATGAAGACAGTCCTGAAATATAATATAGATTAGTCTAGATAAAGACAACCCTGAAGTAGAGTATAGATTAGTTTAGATAAATGCAGTCTTGAATATAGATTAGTCTAGATGACGACAGCTCTGAAATAGAATATATATTAGTCTAGATAAAGACAACACTGAAGTAGAATATATATTAGTCTACATAAAAAAACCCTGAAGTAGAATATATACTAGTCTAGATGAAGACAGCTCTGAAGTAGAATATAGATTAATCTAGATAAAGACAACCCTGAAGTAGAGAATAGATTAGTCTAGATGATGGCAGCTCTGAAATAGAATATAGATTAGTCTAGATGACGACAGCTCTGAAATACAATATAGATTAGCCTCGATAAAGACAGCTCTGAAATAGAATGAAGATTAGTCTAGATAAACAAAACCCTGAAGTATAATATAGATTAGTCTAGATGAAGACAGCTCTGAAATAGAATATAGATTAGTCTAGATGAAGACAGCTCTGAAACAGAATATAGATTAGCCTAGATAAAAACAACCCTAAAGTAGAGAATAGATTAGTCTAGATGAAGACAGCTCTGAAATAGAATATAGATTGGTCTAGATGAAGACAGCTCTGAAATAGAGTATAGATTAGTTTAGATAAATGCAGTCTTGAATATAGATTAGTCTAGATGACGACAGCTCTGAAATAGAATATATATTAGTCTAGATGAAGACAGCTCTGGAATAGAATATAGATTAGTCTAGATAAAGACAACCCTGAAGTAGAGAATAGACTAGTCTATATGAGGACAGCTCTGAAATATAATATAGATTAATCTAGATGAAGACAGCTCTGAAATAGAATATAGATTAGTCTAGATGAAGAAAGCTCTGAAATAGAATATAGATTAGTATAGATAAAGACAGCTCTGAAATAGAATACATATTATTCTAGATAAATACAGCTCTGAAATAGAATATTGATTTTTCTTGATAAAGACAGCTCTGAAATAGAATATAGATTAATTTAGATGAAAACAGCTCTGAAATAGAATATCGCTTAATCTAGATAAAGGCAGCTCTGAAATAGAATAAAGATTAGTCTAGATAAACAAAACCCTGAAGTATAATATAGCTTAGTCTAGATGAAGACAGCTCTAATATAGAATATATATTAGTCTAGATGAAGACAGCACTGGAATAGTATATAGATTCGTCTAGATAAAGACAACCCTGAAGTAGAGAATAGATTAGTCTAGATGAAGAAAGCTCTGAAATAGAATATAGATTAGTCTAGATGAAAACAGCTCTGAAATAGAATATAAATTAGTCTAGATAAAGACAGCTATAAAATTGAATATAGATTAGTCTAGATGACCACAGCTCTGACCTAGAATATAGATTAGTCTAGATAAAGACAGCTCTGAAATAGAATATAGATTAGTCTAGATAAAGACAGCCCTGAAATAGAATATACATTAGTCTAGACAGTCCTGATAGAGAATATAGATTAGCTTAAATAAAGATAGTCCTGAAATAGAATATACATTAGTCCCTGAAATAGGATATAGATTAGTCTATTTAAAGTCTGTATTCCATAAAAGAACAAATTCATTTCTTTGATCTGATTGAGAACAGTTCATTTTAGCAATTGTAACAGCAGGAAAAATAGTCGGCAAGGAAAACAAAGAAAGGCAAGGACATAAAATATTAGCGAGTCTAAATATTGTTGCTTTTTTTCGTGTGCCAGCTTTCACCTTTGGCGAAGTCCCTAGAGACTAGGAACTGAATTTTGCGTGTTAATCCGTTTATCCCTGGCAGCCATGTGCACAGGGGTCCCTCGCCGTACAGGCAGATAACTCAGTCTTTGGAGGTACTCATTTTTTTCGTCGATGAGTAATTGACGTTTCAAGCCGGGCCTCGCTGCTGAGGTGGTTGCCGCAGAGAGAAATCATAAATTAAAATCCCAAATGGTTCAGCCGGGATTTGAACTCACAAGCTCTCTGTCTCGAGGCCGGCATCTTGCCTCGAGACCAACCAGTCCCCAATTTAAGCATTGAAAGCAATCAACAGTAACATTGATAACAGGAATTGGCATAAATAGGAATAATAATTGACAGGACTAGGAATAATAGTTGGCAGGAATAGGAATAATAATTGACAGGACTAGGAATAATAATTGACAGGACTAGGAATAATAGTTGGCAGGAATAGGAATAATAATTGACAGGAATAGGAATAATAGTTGACAGGAATAGGAATAATAGTTGGCAGGAATAGGAATAATAATTGGCAGGAATAGGAATAATAATTGACAGGAATAGGAATAATAGTTGGCAGGAATAGGAATAATAATTGGCAGGAATAGGAATAATAATTGACAGGAATAGGAATAATAGTTGGCAGGAATAGGAATAATAATTGGCAGGAATAGGAATAATGATTGACAGGAATAGGAATAATAGTTGGCAGGAATAGGAATAATAATTGGCAGGAATAGGAATAATAGTTGGCAGGAATAGGAATAATAATTGGCAGGAATAGGAATAATAATTGACAGGAATAGAAAGGAACATGATCGCCCACGTCCAAGGCACACGATGATGATGATTCTGCTGTGAGGCACATTTTTAAAGTAACGGACATTTGCTGTTTACTGAGCGACGGTATCGATATTATTTTTTAATCTGCTCGTGGGAATACTCAAATGAGGGTGGGCGATTTGATAAACATTGTTGTCCATCTGTATCTGGGTATTCGTGGGTGACAATGAGTTTGATGGATTACCGAGAGGACGCCGAGGGCTTAAATGTTGTATTCGCCGTGTGTGATGTTACTTAATGGATGTAGATTGTAAGCGGGAGTCACGTGGGGGTTAAGTATTGTTATTTGGGGTCGCGAAATGTTAACAGAGCTTTTGTAAACTATGTGTCTAGCACTTCTTGTAACAAGTAATGGAAATGTTGTGCCCTGTTTTTGTTTCATGATTTATGCACGCATTTTGGACCGGAGACACATCAATATTTCTTTCTTTTTTCCATTTGTTGCTGCATTAAAGCGTGGCACGAGATAAGAGGAACGTTTAACGTAACCTGATGTCTGTAAAATAGAAACAAGAAAAAGATTTCTTAAATGTTATGAAGAGCCAATCTTAACATATGGATGTGAATCATGGACAATAAGACAAGAAAATCACTGGAGTCTGTAGAAATGTGGTTTTACAGAAGAATGTTGAGAATATAATGGACAGCTAAGAAGAGTAATGAAGATGTTCTGGAAGAGGCCAAAGCAAAATGAGAGTTATTTCCAATATTAGGAAGAAACAATCATCATTTTTTGGCCATGTAATGAGAAGAGAACAACTGGAATATATTGTAACAACTGGAAAAATTGAGGGACGAAGAGATAGGGGGAAGCAAACAGAAAAAAATAGACAGCTTAAGAGAATGGCTTGGCGGAAGGTCAACAACAGAAATGATAAATAACTGTCGAGATCGAAAGATGTGGAGAGACATGATCACCTACGCCAGCAGGCCCGGTACTTGATGATGATGTCTGCAGATGTTGTATTGTTTGTTATTTTGTCCATTCGCTGTTGCTTTAAAGCGTGGCACGAGATAAGAAGAATTTTTTATATAATCTGATTCCTGTAGATGTTGTATTGTTTGTTCTGTTAGTCGCTTTCCTTTTAGATGCAGTGCCATTCTTAGACACACCTGTGCGCTTTTAGAATATATTTGTCTTTGTTCTTGCTGTTATCTTTCATACCGTCAATACATCTTTTTTTCTTTGCTCTCGTTCTTGTCCCTTGTTATGGTGCTTTGAGGCAGACAGCTTTTGATGTTTAGTCTGATTTTATTCTTACCAAATGTTCACATCATTTCATTTGTTGTTTATTTATATATTCAAGGCACGGTTTAATTCCGATCTGTTCTCTGATTTCCACATTGGGTATTCGATCTGTCTATCTCTTGTTCGTTATATTTCTCTTGTTTGTTATCTTTCCCTTGTTTGTTATCTTTCTCTTGTTTGTTACCTACCTCATGTTTGTTATCTATCTTTTGTTTACTTTCTCTTGTTTGTTATCTTTCTCTTGTTTGTTATCTTTCTCTTGTTTGTTATCTTTCTCTTGTGTTATCTTTCTCTTGTTTGTTACCTACCTCTTGTTTGTTCAATATATATTGTTTATCTTTCTCTTGTTTGTTATCTTTCACTAGCACCTCATTTTGCTGGTTCTGATCTTCTATGCATGGGCTTTTTCTAATGTCCATGTTTGACATTGATAACATAAGGTCAGTATGAAACTGTGACGATCGAACTTATAGTTTAACCACATCGGTCGGTTCACTAATATAAGATAAGAATATAAGAAAAAAGAACAAACAGGAAATAAATAAGAACAAAATAATATACACTACATTAAAAAGAATAGAGAATAGAGTAAAATAGCAAAAGTGTTTAAAGAGAAAAAGAATGAACAAGAGATAGAAGGAAAAAGAATTTTAAAAAGCAGCAAACAAAGAGAGAAATTTAACAAAAGGGATGAAGTGAAAAGAACAAAAAAAAAGGATAAAGAAAAATAAATAAAAGAGAGATACAGCAAAAAGAACAAAAAGAGGATGGATAAAAAAAGAGAAGGATACAGTAAAAAGAACAAAGAATAGAGAAAAAAAGTAAAGAAAGGATAGAGGAAAAACAAAAAGAGGATACAGTAGAAAGAACAGAGGGTAGAAAGTAGAAACAAAATAAAGAGATTTGTAAGTGCCAAATTCGATATTTCCGACCAATCCAGCAAATTAATCTCCCAGTTTCAGAAGTACAAATATGAATCATTGTCCGAGGCTTCAACGAGTGGCAATCTTCTGTGTGATAGTTGAAAGTCTCTGTCTGGGTTAGCGGTGGTTGCTGATTGGTTAGAATGTCATTGCTGAATGTTAAGATGGCTATCGAATTTTTATTTATTTATTTTTTTTTTTTAATGAGCAATGACGTATTCCCCACTTATATACATCCTGTGTAACAAATCATTGTCAATTAATTAACGTTTTAAAACCTGTCGTTAAGTGCTACATAGAACCTGTTCTACTATAAGGAAGCGAGTAATGGACAATAGGTAAGACAGCACAAAGAACATTAGAGGCAGCTGAGATGTGGTTTATCAGAAGAATTGCTACGAATTCCATGGAGTGCAAAAATGACAAATGAAGAATGTTTAAAACGAGCTGGAGAAACCAGAAATATCATCAAAATCATAAGGAAAAGACATTCTACATTTATGAAACATGTGAAGCGAAAAGATGGCATTGAGAATACTATAACAACAGGCAGAACAAATGGAAAGAAGAGCAGAGAAAAACCAAGAGAAAAAATATATTGAACAGCTTATCCAAATGGCTTAATAAAGGATCACCGACTGAAATTATGACATGTATGAAGGACCGAGTGATGTAGAGAGAGATGATCGCCTACACTAACCTCCATGGCACCTGATGATGGTTGTGACCTATAGACCCTCACTATCTGTCTGTCTATCTGTTGTTCTTTCTAACCGAAGACGGCACAAAGGGTAGACATTCTAGACTGTGTCGATAATCTTTCAAGGATCAAACATAATCGCAGGACATGCATTGTTTCTTGCCACACGGCTGTGTTCTGGGCGAGTTGCTCATTATAGGCATACATAGCCTGACCACAGTCCACGACACACAGGGAAGTCAACATATTTCGATTATTTTGTTTTGATGTTTCATTACTAGTTAGCTATGTAGGATTAGTTTTATTTATTCACATATCTGTGTGTGTATGTTGTTTGTTTGTTCCTGCTGAAGGCCTATTGAGCCGAAACGTCGTTCGAATCTGTGTCGTCTACATATCACGTAAAGTTTCTAACATACCATTTTTTCTTTTTTTTTCAATTTGTCCTCATTATAGGCGAGGGGGCTGATGTCTGCAGCTGTTGCTTCTCGTTTAAATACTCTTTTTATTTTTTCTCTAGGTCGGCCTCTTTTTCTTTTACCCTCTGGTTCCCATTTGAGGGCCTGCTTTGATATTCTTCTATTGTCTCTTCTCATCACATACCAACATATGACCACCTTCTCTTTATTATAGATATTTGTGGATGCTCCTCTGTCTTCTCTTATTTCTGCACTAGTCTTGAACTCATCCCACGTTATACCAAGTGTTTTCTTCAGGCATTTATTTTCAAACACATCCGGTTTATTTTCTTTTGCTTTAGTTGTTTTCCAGCTCTCGCATTCATAACACATTTGGTTAATAAAGGCGGATAACACATTTCATTTTAAAACCCTGAGCTTTGTTTTTGTGCTTAGTAATTTTATTTTTATTTTGATTGTTGTTGTTTTTTTTCGTTCGCCAACTTTTACCTCTGACGAAGTCCCTGGAGACTAGGAACAGAATTTTGCGTGTTAATCCATTTTCCCTGGCAGCCGTGTGCACAGGGGTCCCTCGCCGCACAGACAGATAACTCCGACTTCGGAGGTACTCATATTTTTTTTCCGTCGATGAGTAATTGACGTTTCAAGCAGGTTCTCACTGCTGAGACCAGGGGTGGTTGCCGCAGAAAGAAATCATAAAAATCCCAACCGGTGCAGCCGGGATTTGAACCCACAACCTTTCTGTCTCGATGCCGGCGTCTTGCCTCGAGACCAACCAGTCTCACATAATTTTAATTAAAATGTTATCAAGGTTTCTGAAAGTCATTACTCTCCTTGCTATCTTCTTCTATATTTTTAGCTCCCAGTGGAGCAGAGGTCTTCAACAAACACTTTCCAAGTCGTTCTGTTTTTTGCCATTCTTTTAAGATCATTCCATGTCTTCCCCATCATCTTCATCTCTGCTTCTATCTGTACTTCTCCAAGAATTCCTTGGTCTTGCTTTTTGTCGTTTTCCCTGGGGATTCCAAAAAAGGGCCTGTTGTGTAATACTCTCAGTTGGCTTCCGCAGTGTGTGTCCTATCCAGCGCCATCATCTTCGCTGTATCTCTTTATCCAATGATGTTTGACTGGTACATTTCCATAATTCTATGTTAGTGATTTTTTCCTGCCATTTCCATCCTTTTATTCTGCGTAAGCATCCATTAATGAAAGTGTGTATCTTCATGATTGTCAATTTTGTTGTTCTCCATGTTTCACAGCCATATAATAGGACCGACATAACATTTGAGTTGAAAATTTTTATTTTTGTATTTAACCTAATTTCGTTGGATTTCCATATGTTTCCCAGTGCAATGAAAGCTCCTTTTGCTTTTGATATCCTTATTTTGGTATCATTTTCTGTTCCTCCCACTTTATCTATATTACTTCCCAGATATATGTAAGATTGTACATCTAATAGAGGTATTTCTCCTAGTTTTATTTGGTTATTGCCAACTGCATTAATTCTCATAATGTTGGTCTTATCTCTATTAATCTTCAGTCCTAGCTGTTGTCATCTCTCATCAAGTATGCTCATTTTATCCTGCATCTGTTGATGGCTGTGTGATAGGAGAGCTATGACATCAGCAAAGTCTTAATCATCATGTTGTTTGTGTCCTTGCTATACTGATTCCAATTTATTTCTTTGTGTCTCCATCTTGATCTCCGCAACTTCTAAGATATACGAAGTGATCGAATTCTTCCACTGATTTTCCTTCAAGGTATATTTTTTTCTACAGGGCATATTTGATTTTATATTCATCATCCTCATCGAGTACCATCTCCGCATCGAAGGTTGGCTACCATGGAGCGCCATTCTGCTCTCTCTCTCTCTCTCTCTTGCTTGCTTTGATAGTGCAGGCTGTCATAGGCTGGTTTGTCCATCTTTTGATGTTACTCGTCCATGTTAGTCTGGGTCTGCCTCTGCCTCTTTAACCTTGTATTTTTCACTCAAGGATAACTTTTAGTAGGCTGTTGTGTCTTTTAACATGGCCCAAAAATCGCATTTGTCTTGTTTGAATTGTGTTTAGTAGTTCTCTTTTCATTTTTAGTTGTTTCAAGACTTCATCGTTTTTTTTCTTTTCCTTCCATCCAATTCTACCTATTCTTCTATATATCCTCATTTCAAAGGCTTCAATTCTCTGTTCTGTTTTCTTGTTTAGTGCCCATGTTTCTGCACCATATAGGAATGTTGAGAAGACATACCATTTTGCTATTCTTAGTTTTAGCCCTGACGTTAATTGTTTTGATGTTAGTATGTTCTTCATGATATTAAAATTACTATTTACCATTCCTATTATTTTTTATTATTTTTGTTTTTTCTTGTTTGATCTCAAGTCCATTTTTCTTATCCATTGATGGTATGGTATTTGTTTCTTCTTACATTATGTTCATACTGCTATTGAGAACTATGGGGTCAGCAAAATCAAGGTCTTTCAAATGAGATCCCAGTTTCCATCCAATCACATGTGCAGCACTTCTGCAATATGAAGTCGAAACTCTATCTTTACTTCGGAAACTATTTATGGAAAATAAAAACTTTCTCTTTACTTCGGAAACTATTTATGGAAAACAAAAACTTTCTCTTTACTTCAGAAACTATTTATGGAAAATAAAAGCTGTCTCTTTACTTCGGAAACTATTTATGGAAAATAAAAACTTTCTCTTTACTTCGGAAACTATTTATGGAAAATAAAAACTGTCTCTTTACTTCGGAAACTATTTATGGAAAACAAAAACTTTCTCTTTACTTCGGAAACTATTTATGGAAAACAAAAACTTTCTCTTTACTTTATAAACTATTTCTACAAAGCAGAAACTTTCTCTTTACCTTATAAACTATTTCTACAAAACACAAACATTCTCTTTACTTTATAAACTATTTCTTCAACTTAAAAAACGTTATCCGGTATATCAATTTCAAGTCCGTGAAACTGCCAGTAAACCGAAATTGTAATTAAGAGATCAAGTGCTGATATCAATTAAGAATTAATCTCAAACTGGGTTTGTTGCTTAATCGCAAGGAACATGACGCTATCATTTATACCAGTCGAGACGTATGTAATTCTGTATTTATGAACTAGGAATCTCCCAACAAACAAATTTGGATAAAGAACAAATCTGTCAATCTGTCACAGTGAATTAAGGTTATTGGTGCATGTACTGCACACAGAATCTTAAATCTGTCATGAATCAGAAAACAAAAGCCAGAGTTTTACATCTCCAACACAAGCAATCTGTGATTCGTATGCATAAATTAATTGCCTGCTGTGCAGGGATCGCTGTGCAGGGCCATCTTAGGTTAAGCTCTGGTTGATAAAAATATAAGGGCATATGAGACGCATGCAGGAAGATTGTCGATTACAAAGTGTATGATTATCGTGCAATCTGTCGGGGGTGTGTTATCAATCAGGCAGCTGTAGACGTCATAAAATTAATTGCCGCCGATAATGGACAAATTGAGACTCGCGTTGATGGCTTGTCTTACTGGAGGGTATGATTGTCTTTCTGGGGGGTATGATTGTTTTTCTGGAGGGTATGATTGTCTTTCTGGAGGGTATGATTGTCTTTCTGGAGGGTATGATTGTCTTTCTGGAGGGTATGCTTGTCTTTCTGGAGGGTATGCTTGTCTTTCTGGAGGGTATGCTTGTCTTTCTGGAGGGTATGCTTGTCTTTCTGGCGGGTATGCTTGTCTTTCTGGAGGGTATGATTGACTTTATGTAGGGTATGATTGTCTTTCTGGAAGGTATGATCGTCTTTCTGGAGGGTATGATTGTCTTTCTGGAGGGTATGATTGTCTTTCTGGAGGGTATGATTGTCTTTCTGGAGAGTATGATTGTCTGTCTGGAGGGTATGATTGTCTTTCTTGAGGGTATGCTTGTCTTTCCGGAGGGTATGCTTGTCTTTCTGGAGGGTATTATTGTCTATCTGGAGGGTATGATCGTCTTTCTGGAGGGTATGATTGTCTTTCTGGAGGGTATGATCGTCTTTCTGGAGGGTATGATTGACTTTATGTAGGGTATGATTGTCTTTCTGGAAGGTATGATCGTCTTTCTGGAGGGTATGATTGACTTTATGTAGGGTATGATTGTCTTTCTGGAGGGTATGATTGTCTTTCTGGAGGCCTGATTGTCTTTCGAGATGTACGACTCTCTTTCTAGACGGTATGAGTGACTTTATGGAGGGTATGATTGTCTTTCTGGAAGATATGATTCTCTTTCTAGAGGGTATGATTGTCTTTCTGGAAGATATGATTCTCTTTCTGGGGGGTATGATTGTCTTTCTGGAAGATATGATTCTCTTTCTGGCGGGTATGATTGTCTTTCTGGAAGATATGATTCTCTTTCTAGAGGGTATGATTGTCTTTCTGGAAGATATGATTCTCTTTCTGGCGGGTATGATTGTCTTTCTGGAAGATATGATTGTCTTTCTGCAGGGTATGGTTGTCTGTATGAAGGGAATGATTGCCGTTCTAGAGTTCATGATTGTCTTTATGTGGCGTATGATGTTTTCCGGTTTGCGCCAAGAATCATTTACCGCATGTGCGGTGTTTGTGTGAGTAGTGTGGTGGCGCGGTTAAGTGGTGCGATGGTGTCGTTATGTGGTGCGTTTTAAGAAGATTACAGCCTAATCGTTGCTGAAACACCATTACCATATGTGGTTATACTAGTGATGGTAGTGTATTTCGTTGGTGTCTGTGTTCGTCTGTTGAGGAGATTTGTAGAAGAATAACATAATCACATATGAGAATGTTTATATTAATGACACACATATGCCATCAGAACATCAACATAACGATTATAACAGACAACTAAAACAAGTGGAGAAATTCAAATACCTAAGAAGTCTAGGGACAAATGACAATTCACAAACTACATAGATAGAACCAAGATGCAACAAAGCTTGTCAAATCATTGGGCAGCTATCACCACTATTGTCCAACAAGGAGTTAACTATAACGGCAAAAGGGCACTCTACAATACAATCTTCATCCCAACGTTGTGCTACCAATGCCAGACCTGGACCCTAGATGCAAGAACAATAAGAAAAAATAACCTCTCCTGAAATTAAGTGTGTTAGACGAATAACAGGAAACAGCCTGAAGGATAGGATCAGAAATGAAGAACTGAAGAAAACACTAGGAATATTTTTCACCTTACAATACATAAAGGAACAACAGATAAAATGGTTTGGCCACATAATAAGGCAGAAATATCAAAACACAACATAACAAACCTTCAATAAACGTTGCGAGAACACCCAACGGCAGACCATGAAAAAGATGGATTGACGAATATTAGAAACACTAGGAAACCTAATAGCAGGGGAGGCCAATAGAAGTGCAAACGACCGCAAATGATATCTTCCCTCGACGCTGAAAGGCAAATCATCATCATCATCAAGTACCGGGCTTACTGGCGTAGGTGATCACGTCTCTCCACAACTTTCGATCTCGGCAGCTATTTATCATTTCTGTTGTTGACCTTCTGCCAAGCCATTCTCTTAAGCTGTCTGTTATTTTTTCTCTTTGCTTCCCTCTATCTCTTCGTCCCCCAATTTGTCCAGTTGTTACAATATATTCCAGTTGTTCTCTTCTCATTACATGACCAAAAAATGATGATTGTTTCTTCCTAATATTGGAAATTAGCTCTCTTTTTACTTTGACCTCTCTCAGAACATCGTCATTACTCTTCTTAGCTGTCCATGGTACTCTCAACATTCTTCTGTAAAACCACATTTCTACAGACTCCAGTGATTTTCTTGTCTGTTGTCCTATTGTCCATGATTCCCATCCATATGTTAAAACTGGCTCTGCATAACATTTAAGAACTCTTTTTCTTGTTTCTATTGTCAAAAATGGATTGCATAGTATCTTCCTCATTTTTTTTGGAAAGCTGTTTTTGCCTGAGCCATTCTGCATCTCACCTCTTTTGTACATCTTCCGTCTGAGGTTAACAAAGTTCCCAAATACCCAAACGCTGGAAGGCAAATAAGGAAGGAAAAAGAAAAAGATTTGCTTGGCGTGGATGACTGCATAAACTCTAAATCACTCCCACAAGATCCGACACAGTTCTCCCCCACACAGTCCGAGATAAATCTTTCCCACACTGTCCGACACAAACTTCCCCCACACACCCCGACATGAATCTCCCCACGCAAAAAAAAACTATAATTACTTCCACACAGTCCGACATAAATCTCCGGACACGAAAAAACTTAAACCATTCCCCACACAGTCCGATACAAGTCTCCCACACGAAAAAAAACTTAAACTACTCCCACACAGTCCGCCACAATGCTTCCCATAAGAAAAAATATATCACACCCATACAATCCGACACAAGTCTCCCAACACAATCCGACACAAGTCTTCCCACACAAAAAAAATTAAATTACTGCCAGGAGACAAATAATAATAAATCAATATTATTAAAGAGGGAAACTCCGAGGCAATAATTCAGGGAATTATAGAAGGAAAAGGTATGTATTACAGCACTTAGAAAAAATGACAAATAAACAACATCAGAAAAAAACAAAGAACAATATACGGTCCGAAGCAGGATCGAACCCGTACTCCATGGCACTGCTGCATGACACTGCTGCATGGCACTATTGGTTCCATGGCACTATTGCCTCGGAATTTCCCTTTATAATAATATTTATTTATTATTATTTGTCTCCAGTATAAAACCACTGGAAGCTACTATTCGTGCAATTTCGTCCTATAAATGTTTGTCTGCAACACAAGTATTCATCCCTACTGGGAGATACTTTCCTTAATAGGAAAGTATAGAAATACCATTTACTTCCGATCTGTGATCGTAACCCTATGCTATAGTCATGAGAACACCTTCGCCTAAGACACTGTTCACAACAGCTAATTTTTTAGTTGGCTGAGTGGCAGTGTACCAAGCGTTCGGCTTCTTGTGGCAAGGCGCAGTGCCATGGAGTACGGGTTCGATCCTGCTTCTGACCATATATTGTTCTTTGTTTTCTTCTGTTGTTGTTTATTTGTCATTTTTTTCTGAGTGCTGTAATACGTACCTCTTCCTTCTATAATTCCCTAAATTACTGCCACACAGCCTAACTCAAATCTCCACTTCCAAAAAAAACTTAAATCACTTCGGCATAGTCCAACAAAAATTCCCCACACAAAAAAATGCAAATCTCTCCCACACAATCCAACACAAACCTCCCCACATAGTCCGACACAAATCTCCCCACACAAAAACTTAAATCACTTCGGCATAGTTCGATAGAAATCTCCCCACATATAAAATTGTAATCACTCCCACACAGTGCTCACAATCTCTCCACACAAAAATATAAATCACTCCCACACAATTCACCATAGGAAGTCACAAAGGTCTATGTCTTGTCAAAATTCCAGACACAGAACAGTCGGAATAGCTTATCTCCCCCACCCCACCCTTCCCACTCCAAACATTGACATTCTGATGCACGCACAGACCCGCTGAGCAGGTCATATAATCCGTGTGGGCGTATGCCAAACTACAGACTGCCAAAAATATTACAACATCGCGAATTGCAGAAAATGTAAACACCAACATTTTGGACACGAGAATCATTTGAAAGATACAATCATAACTTCATTATAAACCTTGACCATTAATATTGATACATAGATAAACGTGGCACGAACAAGAACGACGTGGCACGAACAAGAACGACGTGGCACGAACATCTAGTCGACGTCGAACTACTTCCTGTGAGACAAACAAACCAATAGCGTCCAAGCAACGGAGACAGGCTAGACGGGCTCATGAAATGGAACCCCCAAAACGACAACTATAACTTCTCCACACTGTTATAGATTTTTCAAATTTAGCGTCAAGCTTATCAGTCATATTTGCCTACATATACTACGAATAAGGATACATATATAGCCAAAAAATATACTAACAACAAAACAAATAACACCAGGGCTGAAACTAAAAATAGCAAAATACTACATCTTCTCAATATTCCTGTATGATGCAGAAACATGAACATTAGACAAGAAAACAGAACAGAAAAATGAAGCCTTTGAAATGCGTATTTATAGAATAATAGGTAAAATTGGATGGAAGGAAATGATAACAAACGAGGAAGCTTTAAAAGAATTAAAAATAAAAAGAGAACTACTAAATATAATTCAGAAAAGACAAATGAAATGTATAGGGCATGTCAAAAGACACAACAACCTAATAAATGTAATATTGCATTGAAAAATACAAGGTAAAAGTGGCAGAGGCAGACCAAGACTAACATGGACGAGTAAAATTAAAAGATGGACAAGTCAACCTATGACAATCTGCACCATCAAAGCAAGAGACAGAGTGGAATGGCGCGCCATGGTAGCCAACCTTCGTTGCGGAGACGGCACTCAAAGATATAGCCAAAAATGACCTTTGGAAGCGAATCAGGGACAGGAGACAGGTAACTGAAAAGAGCTTTTTTAAACCACCGAGATGGAATGTTCATAAGAATGTTGAGAGTTTCCTGGACAGTTACAAAAAAATATAAACCAATGAAGAAATTCTCAAAGAAGCCAACACAAAAATAGAGCTCATGAAAAACTGCAAAAAGAAACAAAAGAAACAATTGACACAACCAAGCTGGGAACAAAAATAAGTACCTGATTCCAAGAGTTGGGAAGGGTAATACAAATGAGCACAAGCCGCTTCACAACCAAAATGTGCAACAAAAAAAGGTGAAGTATGGAACCATAACTAAAGCTAAGTAACAATCGATCTACCAAAATTACTTGCACGCGCTTGTTATCATACTGATGAAGACATGAAGTCGAAACGTTTCTAATGTATAGTTTCAATTCTAGTAAACCTACTATAAATTAGATCACCAGAGTGATGATGATGCAAGGGATATTATCGGTGCAATGTTCCTGTGTCTTTTTTTTTTTAATTGGGTATGTTACTGGAGATAATTTTTATTTCATTTATTATTATGCATAGAGCCAATTCTGACCTATAGAAGTAAATCATGGACAGTAGACATATACGAGAAATGAAATCCGATTGTAGTTAAAAGAAATGGGATTTCTCAGAAGAATGTTGAGAGTTCCCTGGACAGCTGAAAAGCCCAAAAAGGAAATTCTCAAAGAGGACAACACAAAAAGAGGGCTAAAAAAAAATACATTTTTGGGGCACATCATGAGAAAAGGAAAATTGGAATACTTGGTTACAATTTGTAAAATACAAGGAAAGATAGATCGTAGATGAGAAAGAGAGGAGATACTAAACAGCTTGGTGTCATGGCATGGAAAATAGTCAACAACAGAACTGATGTAATGATATGTCAGCCGGTATGGCCCATATTGATGAAGCTATCTATAATTTGATACTGATATTTCCATGTACATCCAAACATTTCTATGCCAGCTAAACAAAAAATAATAAAAAGCATTTTCATACCAACTTTGTGCTATGAAAGTCAAACATGGACCCTTTCTAAATCACATTTAAGAAAGATCAATACATGTGAGATGCGATGCTTGATAAAAGTAACAAACAACACAAGAAGAGATAGAATACCAAATGAAACCATTAGAAAAATAGTAGGAGCAAAACCCTGCCAAGAATATATAGAACAACAACAACAACTTAAATGGTTTGGCCACCTGGTCAGAATGAATCCTCACCAATCACCATCAAGGGCGTTCTTCTCGAGAATGCATGGGAAAAGACAAAGAGGAAGACACAGAAGAAGATGGACAGATGCAGTGACAGAGACATGTAACAACAAAGGGAAATCACTAATTCAGACAGTTCGAGCAGCTCAAGAACGACAAATGATATAAACCACGACACCTTTTAGGTATCAGTGGGAAAGAAAAAAGAAGAAAAAGATTCCCATGTAATACTTCACTCCCCTACTACAGTACCCGCTATGGAGCACCCTTTTCCCCATTTATTAAGTCCTGGAATGAACTTTACTCTGCGACAGAACTAGCACAGCGGCAGAGGACAATGTAACGTACACACAACAGTGCTCAGAGCCAAAATAATGGAGAAACAATCGCTATCATACAGACATAACGTAAATAAAATTGCAACCATAACTCGAAATTGAACCAGCCATCGAGAAAGAACAGATAAATTGGTTCGGCCACATAACAAGACAAAAAGAACTAACAATGACTCAAAGAGCCTTAAATAAACGCTACGAAAACGCCAGATTAAGAGGAAGACCGAGAAAGAGATGGATAAAGGGAATACTAGAGTCACTAGGAGGAATAACATCAGAAGAGGCGAACAGAAGAGCAAAGAATCGCAGATTGTTTCTCCCCTCGACGCCAACGGCAACAGAGGAAGGATAGAAGAAGAAGAAAGAAGAAGAAGAATGAACTTTAACAGCAAAAATCCTCCAGAAACTTCGAGAATAAAAAATCTTGTTGATATCCACAATCGCCCACCTTATTCGAACTTTTTCATCATTAAAGAAAAAACATTCAGACATTTTATTTGTCTCTGAAAATATTTACGCATCTCTTGAATTATCCATCTCACATTTGTAACTTCAATAAGAGACTAATTATTTATGTTTACATTCATGTGATATGCGAGGCTGTAATTCTGCCTTCCGAATGGGCGTTCTCTGTTCTGTTATCTAATCCATGTACGCTCATTGGATCCTGCATAATACATGTGATGATGACTCACTGCTAATGTGTTTCTTGCATTCTTTGAAATCATTTTATTTTTCCCAAATTGTCAGCAAACACGGAGAGAGAATTAAAACACGGACATACACAAATACGGGATTCACTCGTGGTATGAAGAGAGGAATATACTGTGTAATTCATTTGTGACAAGGGACTTTAGAAAAAGAGTTCTTAAATGTAATGTAGAACGAGTCTTAATATATAGATGTTAATCATGGACAATAGGATAACAAACAAGAAAATCACTGGATACTGTAGGATTGTGGTTTTACGGAAGAATGTTGAGAATACGATGGACAGCTAAGAAAAGTAATGAAAACGTTTTGAAAGAGACCAAAGCAAAAAGAGAGCTACTTTCCAATATTAGGAAAAAACAATCAACATTTTTAAGCCATGTAATGAGAAAGGAACAGCTGGAATATATTGTCTCCTTCTTCTACCTTTTTAGCTCCCTGTGGAGCATAGGTCTTCAACAAACACTTTCCTAGTCATTCTGTTTTTTGCCATTCTTTTAAGATCATTCCATGTCTTCCCCATCATCTTCATTTCTGCTTCTATCTGTCTTCTCCAAGAAGTCCTTGGTCTTCTTCTTTATTTTTTCTCATGGGGATTCCAAAAAAGGGCCTGTTGTTTAATACTCTCAGTTGGCTTCCGTATTGTGTGTCCTATCCAGCGCCATCGTCTTCGCTGTATCTCTTTATCC
The DNA here is from genome assembly GCA_032433765.1 of Megaustenia siamemsis. Taxonomy (NCBI): domain Eukaryota; kingdom Metazoa; phylum Mollusca; class Gastropoda; order Stylommatophora; family Ariophantidae; genus Megaustenia; species Megaustenia siamemsis. Next base: position 66,134,749 of record JAVIAB010000088.1, read on the forward strand.
AATGATGTTTGACTATTACATTTCCATAATTCTATGTTAGTGATTTTGTCCTGCCATTTCCATCCTTTTATTCTGCGTAAGCATCCATTAATGAAAGTCTGTATCTTCGTGATTGTAAATTTTGTTGTTCTCCATATTTCACAGCCATATAATAGTTGAAAATTTTTATTTTTGTATTTAACCTAATTTCGTTGGATTTCCATATGTTTCCCAGTGCAATGAAAGCTCCTCTTGCTTTTGATATCCTTATTTTGGTATCATTTTCTGTTCCTCCCTCTTTATCTATATTACTGTCCAAATGTATGTAAGATTGTACGTCAAGTAGAGTTATTTCTCCTAGTTTTATTTGGTTATTGCCAACTGTATTAATTCTCATAATGTTGGTCTTATCTCTATTAATCTTCAGTCCTAGCTGTTGTGATCTCTCATCAAGTGTGCGCATATTATCCTGCATCTGTTGATGGCTGTGTGATATGAGATCTATGTCATCAGCAAAGTCTAAATCATCAAGTTGCTTGGTCAGTGACCACTGGATCCCATTTCTGTTGTTTTGAGTTATTTTCATAATCTAATCTATGGCCAGTAGAAAGAGAAATGGAGACAGAAAGCATCCCTGCATAACTCCTGTTTTTATTTAAAATGCTTCTATAAGCTGTCCTTCATGCACCACACTACATTTCGTTCCTTCATACATTGTTTTTATCAGGTTAATAAACTTTATGGGGATTCCGTAATGACTCAGCAACTTCCAAAGCATTCTTCTGTCTAAACTATCAAATGCCTTTTCGTAATCTATGAATCCAATATAAAGTGGGGATTTTAGTTCTAAACTTTGTTCAACTATTATACGTAGAGTAGTTATTTGATCAGCACATGAACTGTTCTTCCTAAAACCTGCTTGTTCATCTCTCAAATGTTTCTCTATGGCCTCTTTTAGTCTCTCCAGAATAATTCTGCCTAATATTTTTCCTGGCACTGATAGTAGCATAATTCCCCTATAATTTGTGCACTCCTGTAAATTTCCTTTCTTTGGTAGTTTGATCATTTAACCTTCTTTCCAGTCTTTGGGTATTTCTTCCCTCTCCCAAATTTTATCCAATAGATTATGTAGCATCTTGGTAGAGGTGTTAATATCTGCTTTGATGGCTTCCGAAGGAATTTCATCTGGTCCTGTGGCTTTACCATCTTTTAATAGTTTGATGGCTTTCATTATTTCTTCTTTGCTTGGTTTTCCGCAGTTAACGTGTAACTCTTCTTCTGCTGGTAGTATATCTGGAGGATTATTTGAGCCGGGTCTGTTCAAAAGTTCTTCAAAGAGCTCTTTCCATCTCTCCATTTGTTCCCTTATATTACTAAGCAGATTTCCTTTCTTATCTTTAATAAAGGCATTGATCTGTTTGTATTTTCCACTTAATTTCTTTGCGCTGTTGTACAGTTCTTTCATATTCCCTTTATTTGCTGCTTCTTCTGCCTCTTTAGCTAGTTCACCTATATATACTTTCTCTTATCCCTTTTAATGCATTTTCTCACTTCTTTGTTCACCTCTGTGTAAGCTTCCTGTGTCTTGGCTTTATTACTTCTCGTTTTGCTTTTATTTATGTATGCTTTCTTGTTATTTCTTTCTTTAATTTTATCCAGGGTCTCTGCTGTCATCCATGCCTTATTTTGGCGTTCTCTTTTCCCTAGTGTTTCTTCGCATGTCTCTTTCCATACATCTTTTACCTGTTTCCAATGATCTTCTACATTTATTGTATTTTCTAGTTGTTGGAGGACTTGGTATTTGTTTGATATTGTGACTGTGAATTTATCTTTAATTCCTTGTTCTTTAAGAAACCCTACATCGAAATACTTTCTACCCTTATTCGTTGTAGTATACCTTTTTAGTTTAATTTTAAATTTGGCTAACAGAAGATGATGATCAGAAGCTACATCTACCCCTCTATATACTTTTACATCCTGTAAGGATGGCTTAAACTTATTATTAATACATATGTGATCAATTCGATTTTCCGTTCTATGATCTGGTGACACCCATGTAGCTTTGTGTATTCTTTTATGTTGGAATATTGTTCCTCCTAGGCTCATTTGATTAAGGGCACATGAATTCACAAATATCTCTCCATTCTCGTTTATATCTCCAAGTCCATGTTTTCCCATAATCTCTTCGAAGCCTCTGTTGTCTGATCCTACTTTAGCATTTAGGTCTCCCATCAAGATTATAATATCCTTGACTCGTCTTGCATGCATCTGACATTGTAGCTGTTTATAGAATTCGTCTTTAACTAAATCATCCTTATCGTTGGTTGGTGCATAGCATTGTATAATGTGTAATTTTATTTTGTTTTTGGTTGTTTTAAATGTTGCTCTCATTAGTCTGAGTCCTACTGCTTCCCATTCTATTAGTGTCTTCTGTGCATTCCTTGATAGCATTATAGCTACCCCTTCACTATGTTGTGTTCCAGGTTCCTGGTGCCCTGATGATAAAATCATCTCTCCTGTATTTAGTTTTATTCTTTCCGTTCCTAGCCATCTTGTTTGACACATTCCCAGAATATCTATCTTGTAGTTTGTCATTTCTGCCTGTGCAGCTTTTCCTTGTTCGTTTAGGGTACGTACATTCCAGGTGCCAATTCTGAGGATTTCCTGGTAAACAAATGGTGATTCGGCAACCCGGACTCCTTAAGGCTTTCTCCGGCTTGCGTCATACGTCTCTTAGACAGAGAGCCCCTCTCTTTCCAGGATGGCGGATTAACTTTTTCTCTCTTTGACTTGTCCATGTTTGTGAAGTTTTTTCGGCTTATTTTTTTACAGTATGGGATAGCCAGTCCCATGCCCAACCCTCCTTTCTCGCCTCTTACGAACATGCCTGGTAGGGTACAACGCCGCTTTTCTTTACTCCCCCTTTCGGGCCCCGGCAGCGCACGGGCGTTGAATATATTGTAACAACTGGGAAAATTTAGGGACGAAGAGATAGAGGGAAGCAAAGAGAAAAGATATCTGACAGCTTAAGAGATTGGCTTGGCAGAAGGTCAACAACAGAAATGATAAATACCTGTCAAGTTCGAAAGTTGTGGAGAAACATAATCACTTACGCAATTAGGCAAGGTACTTGATGATGATAATAACGAAATTGTATTATGCAGGAGCGTGAATCTGACGAGGGCTTTGGCCGGAACGTCGTAGTTTGTCTTGTCGCTGTAGGTTCGGCTGCTTCATACATTTTTATGTTTGTCATTCTTAATCAGCATGCATGCCAAGAAAGACTAGAATCGCAGTCTTGCTAAGGATGGCCATTTGATGGTTTTCATCACTGACTATCACTTTCCTTTCTCGTACATTGGGTGAGATTTGCTAAACAACAAATGATAAATAATATTGTCATACCAACTTTGTGCTATGAAAGTCAAACATTGACCCTTTCTAAATCACATTTAAGAAAGATCAATACATGTGAGATGCGATGCTTGAGAAAAGTAACAAACAACACACGAAGAGATAGAATACCAAATGAAACCATAAGAAAAATTATAGGAACAAAACCCTGCCAAGAATATATAGAACAACAACAACTTAAATGGTTTGGCCACCTGGTCAGAATGAATCCTCACCAATCACCATCAAGGGCGTTCTTCTCGAGAATGCATGGGAAAAGACCAAGAGGAAGACCCAGAAGAAGATGGATAGATGCAGTGACAGAGACATGTAACAACAAAGGAAAATCACTAATTCAGACAGTTCGAGCAGCTCAAGAACGACAAATGATATAACCACGACCCCCTTTTCGGTACCAGTGAGAAAGAGAAAAGAAGACGAAGAAGTATGAGATTTTATTATGTCTATACCGCAGCGACTTTCACGTATATTCGGCTCTATTTTCAATACTTTCTTCACATGTTTAGTTAGCACTTTTCACCTTATATATATTTAGCATAATAGCTCACATTTATTTTGCACGATTTTATTTCATTATATAGCGTTATTTCCATCACATTTAACACAACTTCTCTCATATTTCTAACGATATTTTCATCACATTTAACACCACTTCTCTCATATTTATAACGATATTTTCATCACATTTTACAGCCTTTCTCTCATATTTCTACGATATTTTCATCACATTTAACACCATTTCTCTCATATTTATAACAATGTTTCCATCATATTTTACAACCTTTCTCTCACATTTCTAAAGATATTTCCATCACATTTTACAACCTTTCTCTCATATTTCTAACGATATTTCCATCACATCTTACAACTTTTCTCTCATATTTTAGCATTATTCCCTTCACCTTCTGCTCTGTGCAGACCGTGAGCTGTATTTTTCATCCCGATCGTGTTTCGATATTCCGATTGTTTACGATGAATGATGATATCGTATGTCGAAAGGCTGTTCAGCTGCGTTCACTATCGGTGCCGCTTGGTGTTGTCTTTTTGCGTGTGTTGTTGTTGCAATGATGGGGACTGTAGCTGCCTTTCTTTGTTTCGATCCTTAAGAGGGGATGAGATGTTAATTCGGATGATTCCACTGGCCACGGTGGTTGAGAAATTATGGATTTTAATTCGCTTGCAGTGATGCCGTGGCCTTCGATTAACTATAACTTGATCTCATGGGAAGGAGAAATAAACAGAGAAAGAGATGGGAAGATAATATCAAAAAGTGGACAGAAATCCACACAAGCTAAGCAAGCTACCGACACACTTAAAAGATGTGAAAATGGGTACATACACTAGTAGTTTGAGAATAAAATAACAATATGTTATCCCCAATCCCACGCTCTAACCAGAAAGCTACTGCTACCCTCGTTTCTCATATTCCAATGTCAAAACTAAAGTTCTATCGAAACTGGCTCAGAACTATGAGACGTATCCCTAAAATATTTGTTTTGCCAAACAAAACAAATTAAATTAAATATAATATTACAGGAAATATCATCATCATCATCATGTACCATACCGGTTGGCGTAGGCGATCATGTCCCTCCACAATCTTCTATCTACAGTGCATCGTATCTGTTCTGCTGTTGATTGTTTTCATGTCATGACACCAAGCTATCCAGTATTTTCTCTCTTTGTCGTCCGTGATCTCTCTTTCCTGTTTTTTTTTTTTTTTTGCCAGTTGTAACTAAGTATTCCAACTTTCCTCTTCTCATAATGTGCCCGAAAAATGTTGATTGTTTCTTTCTGATGTTTTTCAGGAGTTCCATTTTTGAGTTGGCCTCTTTGAGAATTTCTTCATTGGTCTTTTTAGCTGTACAACTTTCAATAATCTTCTGAGAAATCCCATCTCTGTGGTCTCTAATCGCCTTTGTTTGTCTACTGTCCATGATTCGCTTCTATAGGTCAGAAATGGTTCTATATAGCACCGATGACACAGGAAATATGCACACAATAAACCACGATACAGAAAGTAGAAATACGCTAACGTCTCAATCAACAAACAACGTACGAGATGAGTGGAATGTAAAATCTCTTTAAGATAACTGATCAAATAGGTGCATTCTCATCTGGACAAATATCGCAGTTTGTATCGGGGATTTTAATCTCACTGAAGAAAATAGTTCACACTTAATGACAGGTATAAAACAAATCTTACCTGATGTGTCTCGCTGTGTACTGTGGGTGTTGTCAAGTGTTTTCACCTTCTCAGACAAAATACAAGAGTTGAGGAAACATCCAATTCGTGTTGAGCATCAAAGTTTGGTTTGGTGAGTTTCTCCAATAACAAAGAGAATTTAGTTTGTCGAGATTCATATGAATGTTGATTCTGTCGAGCGTACTCAAAACGTCTAATTTCCGAGAGTTTAGAATTCCATTATAGTCGAGTTTCTTCAGGGTTTCACAGACGTTTTACTTGTTTACTGGCTTTCATGAGTTCTCTAAAAGTTTAACTTGAGTTCTCTAAAAGTTATTTAGAATTCTCTAATAGTTTAACTTGAGTTCTCTAAAAGTTATTTAGAATTCTTTAATAGTTTAACTTGAGTTCTCTAAAAGTTATTTATAATTCTCTAATAGTTTAACTTGAGTTCTCTAAAAGTTTAACTTGAGTTCTCTAAAGGTTTAACTTGAGTTCTCTAAAAGTTATTTAGAATTCTCTAATAGTTTAACTTGAGTTCTCTGAAAGTTATTTAGAATTCTCTAATAGCTTACCTTGAGTTCTCTAAAAGTTATTTAGAATTCTCTAAAAGTTTAACTTGAGTTCTCTAAAAGTTATTTAGAATTCTCTAAAAGTTTAACTTGAGTTCTCTAAAAATTATTTCGAATTCTTTAAAAGCTTAACTTTAGTTCTCTAAAAGTTATTTAGAATTCTCTATTAGTTTAACTTGAGTTCTCTAAAAGTTATTTAGAATTCTCTAATAGTTTAATTTGAGTTCTCTAAAAGTTATTTAGAATTCTCTAATAGTTTAATTTGAGTTCTCTAAAAGTTATTTAGAATTCTCTAATAGTTTAACTTGAGTTCTCTAAAAGTTTAGCTCGAGTTCTCTAAAAGTTTTGTTTGGATTCTCTAATAGTTTAGCTCGAGTTCTCTAAAAGTTTAGTTTGAATTCTCTAAAATTTAGTTTGGATTCTTTAAAAGTTTAGTTTGAGTTATCTAAAAGTTTAGTTTGAATTCTCTAAATCTTTAGTTTGAATTCTTTAAAAGTTTAGTTTGAGTTATCTTTAGATACACCTTTAGGTGTAGTTTGAGTTCTCTAAAAGTTAAGTTTGAGTTTTCTAAAAGCTTTGTTTGAATTCTTTTAAAGTTTAGTTTGAATTCTCTAAAAGTTTTGTTTGATTTCTCTGAAAGTTTTATTTGAGTTCTCTTAAAGTTTAGCTCGAGTTCTCTAAAAGTTTAACTTGGGTTTTCTAAAAGTTTCGCTTGTCGAGAGCTCTAAACAAAAATTCAGCTTCTTGGCAATTGCCGTACAAAAGGCGTTATTAAAATATCGCATTTATGTTTATATCAACTAAACTTTACTTGCAAAATAAACTAAAAGTTTAGTTGCTAGAACTTCAATCTTTTGACAAGTTTGCCAAGAGTTCCAGTCAGCCAAATATCGCTCTACAACCGAGTTCCTACTGGTAATATTCGAAATATGTGACGCACTTCGCTTGCAGTGGAACAAGTCAAGTACAAAGTCTAGTTTCTTTCCTCTCAGTACTTGATCTCGTGAAATACCAAAGTCTAGTTTCTTTCTTCTCAGTATTTGATCTCGTGAAATACCAAAGTCTAGTTTCTTTCTTCTCCGTACTTGATATCGTGAAATACCAAAGTCTAGTTTCTTTCTTCTCAGTACTTGATCTCGTGAAATACCAAAGTCTAGTTTCTTTCTTCTCCGTACTTGATATCGCGAAATACCAAAGTCTAGTTTCTTTCTTCTCAGTATTTGATCTCGTGAAATAAAAAAGTCTAGTTTCTTTCTTCTCAGTATTTGATCTCGTGAAATAACAAAGTCTAGTTTCTTTCTTCTCAGTACTTGATATCGTGAAATACCAAAGTCTAGTTTCTTTCCTCTCAGTATTTGATCTCGTGAAATACCAAAGTCTAGTTTCTTTCTTCTCAGTACTTGATATCGTGAAATACCAAAGTCTAGTTTACTAAAACCTCAAATTCGTGATGTGCCATTGTCTAGTTTAGGAGTCTTCCGTTACAGCAGAGTCTAGTATGATACGGTTTGAGTCTATAACCATTCATAAGTCTAGTTCACCAATTCGTCGATGTTTAGATGAACCAGCTGGCTGGTGGAGATTTTTCTTTAGTTACTCACAGTCTAGTTCACCATAACCAATTTAACACCAAAGTTTAATTCACTAAGATTTCAGTGGCAACTATAGGATATTTCACAACGACTAAAATATAAAGTCGCATCTAGTCTAGTTCATAAAGCGAAGATTATTTAGTTTATGTAAAGTCTAGCTCGGAAATCCTAGAATCTTTAGTTATCTAAAGTCTAGTTCACAAATCCTAGAATCTTTAGTTATCTAAAGTATAGTTCACAAATCCTAGAATCTTTAGTTATCTAAAGTATAGTTCACAAATCATAGAATCTTTAGTTATCTAAAGTCTGGTTCACAAATCCTAGAATCTTTAGCTACACCAACTTGTAATTTAACTAGGCTTAAAACTTGAGTCGTACAAAAGTTGATTTCATGGATATTTCAATATATAGTCACAAAAATGTCTAGTTCAGTTTTACTTCAATCTTTAAATGCGTCAACACCTAATTTATCAAATGTCAAATTCATGAAAACTTGAATCTTTAGTCGCATAAAAGTCTAGTGCATTGAATTTAAATTATTCATGGAAATAATTCACCGCTGGATACATCTGAAAGTAAAATAAATAGATGAGTTACGTAATGAATTCACACACCTGCAAACAATGTTATCACACCAGGTGTGCTAATTTACTTGTCCGTTGTAGTGGCATGAAAATTGGCAATGCATGTTTACAAGATGATAACAGGTTTGTAAAACAACGGTAGCACATGAGATCATATAACATGGGAGGATATCATTCATGCTGGAATATTTGCTGGCGTTTTTTTTTTTATTCAAGATTTTAGTGATAGCAACTTCAACAGCAGAAATAAGAAGAGATGACCCGAGTATTGAAAGATTTTTCGTTGGAGTGCAAATGATAAAGGAGGATAATGATAGCAGTGGATAATGAGTGCATTGGATTTCAGGTAATTGTACTGGGGTAACACGAGTGGAGAATAACAATGACAATAATATAAAAGGACAAATGTGGAGAAATAAAGAAATATAAAGAAATTAAGTTTGTTATTGTTCGTCTGAAAGCGCATGCGCCTCTTCAAATTGCGATAACTTAATAATAATTTAGTTTAATGTTTGAAAATGTTGTATGTATAACCTGTTTATACTTCTTCTTTTCATCCTCATCTACCTTTCAGTGTAAAGGTGGGATTTAATGTGTGGTCTTTTCTCTTATGTTCACTTCTGCTGTTGTTATGTTTCCTAGTGTTTCTAATATTCCGTCAATCCATCGTTTTCGTGGTCGGCCCTTGAGTCTGGTGTTCTCGCCACGTTTAACAAAGGCTCGTTGTGTTGTGTTTTGAATGTTCTGTATCGTCACGTGGCCAAACCATTCTATCTGTTGTTTCTTTATATATTCTATGGCGGTGGTTATTCCTAGCTTTTTTTTCATCAGTTCTTCAAAATAGCGGATTGTTTTAATTTCAGAGTGTGGATTCTGTGATAAAAGTGACAGAAAAAGTGTTTCTACAGGATATATATTTGTAAAAAGATGTGTACAAATGTCTAGTCAAGGAGTAGGAAACGTTCCCATAAAAACTTGTAAAATGTAACCAATTAAAAATGTATAGTTAGACCGTAATTGATCGCATGTGACACTAGCGATCTAGCACATGGGGAAACGTCTCCGGGCAACTCCTAACGTGATGTTTTAAATTACGCCTTTAACTTACGACAGATTTAGCAGGTTGGTAAGATATTAATGTTATATGCTCAAAGAAACCACAAACTGTTTTTATTGACATTATACATATAATTTTTCTAGCGTATGTGTTATTAAAAAAGAAAATGAACACAAAATAGAATCCAACCACAATTGTAAGCAAAAAAAAACAATGGAGAACCAATCACAAACACCAAAATGGGGAACCAATTACAAACACCAAAATGGAGAACCAATTACAAACACCAAAATGGAGAACCAATCACAAACATCAAATGGAGAACCAATTACAAACATCAAAATGGAGAACCAATCACAAACATCAAAATTGAGAACCAATCACAAACATCAAAATGGAGAACCAATCACAAACATCAAAATGGAGAACCAATCACAAACATCAAAATGGAGAACCAATCACAAACATCAACATGTTGAACCGTTCACAAACATCAAAATGGAGAACCAATCACAAACATCAAAATGGAGAACCAATCACAAACATCAAAATGGAGAACCAATCACAAACATCAAAATGGAGAACCAATCACAAACATCAACATGTTGAACCAATCACAAACATCAAAATGGAGAACCAATCACAAACATCAAAATGGAGAACCAATCACAAACATCAAAATGAAGAACCAATCACAAACATCAAAATGGAGAACCAATCACAAACATCAAAATGAAGAACCAATCACAAACATCAAAATGGAGAACCAATCACAAACATCAACATGTTGAACCGTTCACAAACATCAAAATGGAGAACCAATCACAAACATCAAAATGGAGAACCAATCACAAACATCAAAATGGAGAACCAATCACAAACATCAAAATGGAGAACCAATCACAAACATCAACATGTTGAACCAATCACAAACATCAAAATGGAGAACCAATCACAAACATCAAAATGGAGAACCAATCACAAACATCAAAATGAAGAACCAATCACAAACATCAAAATGGAGAACCAATCACAAACATCAAAATGGAGAACCAATCACAAACATCAAATCAAATAGAAACGAAATATGTGGAAGTATGCGGACGGACACACACACATACATACGCCCGCACACACAAATACTCACATTAATACAAGCACACACATTTTCAAAGTGGGTTTCATCATCACTGAGTGCCGTATCCGCATAAAAGGCTGGCTAGAGCGCCATTCCATTCTCTCTTGCCTTGATGGTGCAGGTTGTCATAGGCTGACTTGTCCATCTTTTAATGTTACTCGTCCATGTTAGTCTTGGTCTGCCTTTGCCTCTTTTACCTTGTATTTCCCCTCCAGGATTACTTTTAGTAGGCTGTTGAGTCTTTTAACGTGCTCCAAAAATCTCATTTGTCTTGTTTGAATTGTATTTAGTAGTTCGCTTTTCAGATTTAGCTGTTTTAAACTTTATCGTCTGTTTTATTTTCTTTCCATCCAATTCTACCTATTCTTATATAAATCCACCTTTTAAAGGTTTCATTGTATGTTTGCCAGCGCTTAAACACAGTTTCGATTCCACAAGAAAACGTATATCTTGAACGACTGAACAATGTGCAAGCACTGCTATTTTAATTCGTTGCCTAAAGGCAATTTGATGTCCCCGTTAAGATTCAGCCCAGTGAAGGGGATCCATAGAAACAATAAGCGCGCAGCAGGAGGTCAGGTGAATAAGTTTGATGTTAAAGACACTTGTAACCGACATTCAAGATCTGTGTTATCATTGCGCGTAATTTGTGCGGCCGCGCTTTGTCTCCCAGTCTTTAAGTGAGGAAACCGCGATTCATCATCATCATTGAGTGCTGTCTCCGCATCGAAGGTTGGCTACCATGGAGCGCCATTCCGCTCTGTCTCTTGCTTTGATAATGCAGGTTGTCATAGGCTGACTTGTCCATCTTTTGATGGTATTCGTCCATGGTCCTATTCTGCCTCTGCCCCTTTTACCTTGTAATTTCCCATCCAATATTACTTTTAGTAGGCTGCTGTGTCTCATAACATGCCCCCAAACAAACCTCATTTGCCTTGTTCGAATTGTGTTTAGTAGTTCTCTTTTCATTTTTATTTGTTTTAAGACTTCATCGTTTATTATATAACAACCACGATATTCGGATCGCACTGTGGGTTTCAAGTGGATCTTAGACTGGTCACAACACGGCTCTTAGTTTTTCCTCTGGACATGTAATTTCCCCAAACTGGACCCATGTGGGCCTTAAATAACGTGAACATTAATTCGCAAGCCGGGGGAGCTGAACGAGATATGTTCACTATCTGCGAGAGCGAATGTCGCCATTCTGTGCTTGGTTCTTAACTACTAAAAGTAAAAGTAAAAAGTAAAGAGCCTCCCTCACATATAATTTTTGGGGTAATATGGTCGGTATTACGCCCGTGCCGCTTTACTTTCCCAGAAAAAACATCTGGTACCAATTTAAGGCTGGGTGAACCCGGAAACCGTCGGTTGGGATCTAACCCTACCCCTTGTCCTTTGTAGTCCAGTTCACTAACCACTGAGCTATCAGCAATACTAAAAAAAAGGAAGAAAAAAGTGGTATAGTGACAGCTTGGTTAAGCTGTCACCATACCACTTTTTTTCTCTATTTTTTTAGTATTGCTATTATCATCAGCTTTACAGCAGCTTCGCATCTCTACGCATCTTGGTGCATCTTGATGTCTTTACCTCCACTGAGCTATCGCGGCTCCTTCTTAACTTTTGGTTCAAGATAATGAACCCACGATTCGTGGTCGGTAACTTTGCAATACAGAAAGTCTTCTCCATCAGTCGCAACATGGCTGTACAAGCGTCAACGCCAAGATATTTCATTTCGGGGGTTAGCCGTTTTAGTATGCATCTAGCAGAGACTTTGTCATTCTGTAGCACCTAGCTGGTAATGTTATAGCTGAGCCATGGCTAACTGACCACTATTTCAGTAACCTCACCAGTGATGTTGTACCTGAGCCATGGCTAACTGACCACTATTTCAGTCACCTCACCAATGATGTTATAGTTGAGCCATGGCTAACTGACGACTATTTCAGTCACCTCACCAATGATGTTATAGTTGAGCCATGGCTAATTGACCACTATTTCAGTCACCTCACCAGTGATGTTATACCTGAGCCATGGCTAACTGACGGCTATTTCAGTCACCTCCCCAGTGATGTTATACCTGAGCCATTGCTAATTGACCACTATTTCAGTCACCTCACCAGTGATGTTATACCTGAGCCATGGCTAAATGACGTTTATTTCAGCCACCTAGTTGAGGGAGTAGTTGGTCTCGAGGCAAGATGCCGGCTTCGAGACAAAGAGGTTGTGGGTTCAAATCTCGGCTTTTTATTTATGATTCCTCTCTGCGGCAACCACCCGTGGTCTCAGCAGCAAGGCCTGGCTTGAAACGTCAATTACTCATCGACTGAAACAATATTAGTACCTCCGAAGTCGGACCCCTGTGCACAAGGCTGCCAAGGAAAAAAGGATTAACACGCAAAATTCAATTCCTAGTCTCTAGGGACTTCGTCAGAGCTAAAGCTGGCGAAGGAAGAAAAAAAAAAGCCACCCAGCTAGTAATGTTATACCTGAGCCATGGGTAAATGTCGTTTATTTCAACCAACTAGCTAGTAATGTTATACCTGAGCCATGGCTAAATGTCGTTTATTTCAACCAACTAGCTAGTAATGTTATACCTGAGCCATGGCTAAATGACGTTTATTTCAGTCACCTCGCTAGTGGCGTTATGGCTGAGCCATGGCTAAATGTCGTTTATTTCAGCCAACTAGCTAGTAATGATATACCTGAGCCATGGTTAAATGTCGTTTATTTCAGCCAACTAGCTAGTAATGCTATATCTGAGCCATGGCTAAATGACGTTTATTTCAGCCAGCTAGCTAGTAATGCTATACCTGAGCCATGGCTAAATGTTATTTATTTCATTCACCTCGCTAGTGGTGCTATGGCTGAGCCATGGCTAAATGATGCTTATTTGAGTCTCCCCGCCAATCATCATCCCCCCCCCCCCGATTGGTCTGGTAACTCGTTTCGCTGTAGCAACAATGCCATCTATGGCTGGGTAGTCTGGAGGTACGACTCCGGCCTTAACACGGGCAGGCCCTGGGTTCAAAGTCCACCAAAAACACACAAATAGGAGACAATTAATCCGTGGTTTCTATACGACGTTACTCCACCTTGATCTCTCGTGTAGAGATACCCGATGTCTATTCCTCTCTCATTATCATCATCAAGTACCATGTCTGCTGGCGTAAGTGATCACGTCTCTCCACAACTTTCGATCTCGACAGTTATTTATCATTCCTGTTGTTGACCTTCAGGAGGGAGCGCGTGGCCGCACCACTGTTCCGCTAGCTGAAAAGCCGACGTTCGGTGTTCGAAGCCCGCGGTAGACAGAAAGGATTTTTTTCTATCGGGGGTGAAATAAAAATCCTGAGTCTCACACGTCGTGGCGACTGCTTTGACCAAGCGGCCTTTATTTCTCTGGTCCTATCGCTGCCCCTCGTCATACACCAGCAATGGTACTATGTGACGTAAAGATAGTTTTAGTTGTTGACCTTCTGCCAAGCCATTCTCTTAAGCTGTCTGGTATCTTTTCTCTTTGCTTCCCTCTATCTCTTCGTCCGTCGATTTTTCCAGTTGTTACGATAAATTCCAACTGTTCACTTCTCAATATATGCCAAAAAATGATGATTGTTTCTTCCTAATATTGAAAATTAGCTCTCTTGTTGCTTTGGCCTCTTTCAGAATGTTTTCATTACTCTTCTTAGCTGTCCATGGAATTCTCAACATTCTTCCGTAAAAACACATTTTTACAGACTCCAGTGATTTTCTTGTCTGTTGTCATTTTATCCATAATTCCCATCCATATTATAAGACTGGCTCTGCATAACATTTAAAAACTCTTTTTCTTATTTATATTGTCAAAAATGGATTGCACAGTATCTTCATAATTTTTTCTTAAAGCTGCTTTTTACCTGAGCCATTCTGCATTTCACTTCACTGACAAAGGCAATAAACAGGGGTCCCGTGTGCACTCGCACACGTTAAAGAACTCTTGGCAGTTAACATAGGAAAGAGTTGGCCATAAATATATGCCACTGCCCGGGCAAAATTGTCAGCAGAAACGTACCCACACCCTGGAATCCTGGCCGTGCTACGGAGTTCATGCATGTGAGTCCGAACTTTTCTTGGATTTCCTCAAGGGGATATAGAAGCACCTATGGGGTCGTCCGGTGTGCAGTGATGATGACCTCAACATTACGTAATGTCAGCTGCTGTTGTAGTTTGAAGCCGAGACCAGTGCGAGCTGTATCAGTCAGATTAGTCACATTCGGTGCATCATCAAGTACCGTGCCTACTGGCGTACGTCATCATGTCTCTCCACAACTCTCGATCTCGACAGTTATTTATCATTTCTGTTTGCTGTCCTTCTGCCAAACCATTCTCTTGAGCTGTCTGGTATCTTTTCTCCTTGTATCGACACACCACTTTTAAATATTCTGTATCACTCATACCAATGCCAGTCCTGGATACTAGATGCAAGAGCAATATGCAAAAATAACCTCTACTGAGATTAAATGTGTCAGACGAATGACAGGAAACAGCCTGAGAGACAAGATGAGAAAGGAAGATCTGAGAAAAACGCTAGGAATAGCCCCCGCCATATATTATATAAAGAAACAACAGATAAAATGGTTTGGCCCCGTGACAAGACAGAGTGATCAAATCACAACACAGCGAGCCCTCAATAAACGTTGCATGAGCACCAGTCCTAAGGATATTTTTGAAAAAGGTGGATTGATGGAATATTAGAAGCACTAGGAAACATAACAGTAGCAGAAGCGATCAGAAGAGCAAAAGGTGGATTGATGGAATATTAGAAGCACTAGGAAACATAACAGTAGCAGAAGCGATCAGAAGAGTAAAAGGTGGATTGATGGAATATTAGAAGCACTAGGAAACATAACAGCAGCAGAAGCAAACAGATGAGCAAAAGGTGGATTGATGGAATATTAGAAGCACTAGGAAACATAACAGCAGCAGAAGCAAACAGATGAGCAAAAGGTGGATTGATGGAATATTAGAAACACTAGGAAACATAACAGTTGCAGAAGCGATCAGAGGAGTAAAAGGTGGATTGATGGAATATTAGAAACACTGGGAAACATAACAGCAGCAGAAGCGAATAGAAGAGCAAAAGACCGCAATTTATATCTCCCCTCGACTTTGAAAGGCAAATGAGGAAGGAAAGGCGAAGAAGACCTATTGTAGAGATAAAGAACTTTCCCTGTACTTTCATTCTTTGATGGATACCAACTGGTTTATCACGTTCGCTTCTCAAGTCAAGTAGCATCGCACTCTGCTCCTCATGAGATCATGCCTGTGAGAGTGCCACTATCTTAGTTAGCGACGATATAGCCCACGTAGCGACTGACGCATCGCACCATTTCTGTTAGTTTGAAGATACAGCATCACAGACGGGCACAATTATTCGAATATGATTAGACGTTTTTGTGGGGATGTTATGTTTACCTTTTTCATAAATGCTGCGACATTGTTCTTGGGGAAATATACCAAACAGAATAGTTGTGAGGATAGTTAACATAAAATAACAAAATAGTTGTGGGGAAAGGTAACATAAAATAACAAAATAGTTGTGGGGATAGTTAACATAAAATAACAAAATAGTTGTGGGGAAAGGTAACGTAAAATAACAAAATAGTTGTGGGCAAATATAACATAAAATAACAAAATAGTTGTGACGATAGTTAACATAAAATAACAAAATAGTTGTGGGGATAGACAATATTATTATGACCTTTTTTGTCTTTTCAGACGGTCTAGTTGAGACTATTGTGTATTTTTATTTTGAGGTTTTGTTTTTTGTCGAACAGCTTCTTTCGTGGCTAATTCTACCAATGTTTGACAAACACACACGACCACAGAATGAACAAGTCAGGCCCACTGATCCACAGGGTTTTCCATCCTTTTTCATGAGTATTTTCTCTTCTAAGTTTTGCCATATTACAGTCTCAAATGATGTTATACCATTCCTTATACATGCTCTCCATGATGTGCGATCACTTGCCAGATGTTCCCAGTCATATTCACATATGGCGAAGTCATTCAGAGATGATTTACAGATATCTCTATATCGTAGTTTAGGTCTGCCGATTGTCTTTTTCTTTGAAAGACAATATAAAATAACAAAATAGTTGTGGGAAAGATAAAATTAAATAACAAAATAGTTGTGGGGAAAGATAACATTAAATAACAAAATAGTTGTGGGGAAAGATAACATTAAATAACAAAATAGTTGTGGGGAAAGATAACATTAAATAACAAAATAGTTGTGGGGAAAGATAACATTAAATAACAAAATAGTTGTGGGGAAAGATACCATTAAATAAAAAAATAGTTGTGGGGAAAGATAACATTAAGTAACAAAATAGTTGTGGGGAAAGATTGAGTTACTGAGCTATTTGCGGGTCATCATCATTGCACTCCGAACATGTCCATAGGTGCTCAGATCCCCTCCTCAGCAATTCCCGCAGTGTCCAGCGACTCACGACTCCAGTTCTATGTTGGTTGATAAGATAAGTCTTCTTACACGGCCACCATGTCTCATTTCTGGCTGTGCCCATCTTAACTCGAATTTCCATCATCCGAAGAAGTGACGTGGATCTGTGTTTGTCGAAGTCCTGTGTTCTCTTCCCACATCTCGGAGAGCATTGATGATGTCCGCGCGATCCATTGGTTGCCCGTCCTCAACGACAGCGCAGCTAGCCAACCTGTCCGCTCTTTCATTTCCCCGTACTCCTGCATGTCCAGGAACATAGACAAAGGTGACCTTACGTATTTTGGATTTCTGCAATGATTCTACCCATTGCATGCGTACAGAGCCCGCCTCCGAATACTGGCATTAATTTCATATAAATATACTATCAAATAATATATATTAATCATATATATTGTCATATTGGTGGAAAGGGGAAAGATAACATTAAATAACAAAATAGTTGTGGGGAAATATAACATAAAATAACGAAATAGTTGTGCGGACATATACCAAACAGAATAATAAAATAGCCGTGAGGAAATATAATATAATATAATTAAAGTGGTGTGGGAAAATAACATATGAAATAATTAAATAGTTGTGGGGAATTATAAAATAACAAAACAGTTGTGAGGAAATATAACATAAAATAACGAAAGAGTTGTGGGAAAATATAACATATAAAATAAAACAAAATAGTTGTGAGGATTATTAACATAAAATAAATGATAAGTTGTGGGTAAAAACATATAAAATAACGAAATTATTGTGGGGAAATATATAACACAAAATAACAAAACAGTTCTGAGGAAATAGAACATAAAATAACTAAAAAGTTGTGGGGAAAAAGCATAAAATAACGAAGTAGTTACGGGGAAAACAGCATAAAATAACACAATAGCTGTGGGGAAATATAACTTAACAAAATAATTATGAAGATAGATCACATAAAATAGCGGTATAATGGGGGATATAGATATTATTACACTGTATTTTGTACCTTACTATCCTATTGTATGGCTACGAAACATGGAGAGCAACAAAAATGACACAGGATCATTTGCGGAACTTCATTAATGCATGTTTGCTCAGAATAGAACTATGAAATATTTTGAGTAAATTATGGACATAGATGTGTGAGAATGTACCAGCAAACACTAGTGGGCAGAGATTAGGTTAGCCAAAGACGACAGCGTTGGATAAAACACACACAATGGAAACCTGGGAGTATAAAACGACAGGAAATGTTTTGGAATCACCAGTTAAGTAGATAATGGGGAAGACTAAAATAATATCGGAGAAGACAGGTGGAAAGGAGAGATGCAAAAATATGAAGAATATAGGTGGAAAGAGCAGAAGACAGTGGAAAGAAAGATGCAAGGATATGAAGCAGACAAGTACAAAATGTAAATGCAAAAATATGAAGAAGACCGGTGGAGAGCAGAGATGCAAAAATATGAAGACAATGGAAAGGAAAGATGCAAAAATATGAATAAAACAGGTGCAAAGGACAGATCCAAAAATATTAAGAAAACAGGTGAAAAGGAAAAATGCAAAATATGAAGAATACATGTGAAAAGAGAGATGCAAAATATGAAGAAGGTAGATGAAAAGAAAGATGCAAAATATGAAGACAGGTGGGACGGGGAGATCCAAAAACATGAAGACAGGTGGAACGGGGAGATGTAAAAACATGAAGAAGAAAGGTGAAAAGAGGGATGCAAAATATAAAGAAGACAGGTGGAATGCGAAAATGAAGGTGGAAAGAGAGATGCAAAAATAAAAAGAAGACAGGTGGAAAATGAAGAAGACAGGTGGAAAGAGGGATGCAAAATATAAAGAAGACAGGTGGAAAGAGGGATGCAAAAATATAATGAAGAAAGGTGGAAAATGAAGAAGACAGGTGGAAAGAGGGATGCAAAAATATAAAGAAGACAGGTGAAAAGAGGGATGCAAAAATAAAATGAAGAAAGGTGGAAAATGAAGAAGACAGGTGGAAAGTGAGATGCAAAAATATAAAGAAGACAGGTGGAAAGTGAGATGCAAAAATATAAAGAAGACAGGTGGAAAATGAAGAAGACAGGTGGAAAGTGAGATGCAAAAATATGAAGAAGACAGGTGGAAAATGAAGAAGACATGTGGAAAGAGAGAGGCAAAAATATAAAAAAGACAGGTGGAAAGAGGGATGCAAAAATATAAAGAAGACAGGTGGAAAGAGAGATGCAAAAATATAAAGAAGACAGGTGGAAAGAGAGATGCAAAATTATTAATAAAACAAGTGGAAAGAGATGCAAAATTATGAATAAAACAGGTGGAAAGAGAGATGCAAAAATATGAAGAAGACAGGTGGAAAGTGAAGAATACAGGTGGAGAGAGGGATGTAAAATATAAAGAAAACAGGTGGAAAATGAAGAAGACAGGTGAAAAGAGAGACGCAAAAATATAAAGAAGACAGGTGGAAAGTGAGATGCAAAAATATAAAGAAGACAGGTGGAACATGAAGAAGAAAGGTGGAAAGTGAGATGCAAAAAATATAAAGAAGACAGGTGGAAAGTGAGATGCAAAAATATAAAGAAGACAGGTGGAACATGAAGAAGAAAGGTGGAAAGTGAGATGCAAAAATATAAAGAAGACAGGTGGAAAGAGAGATGCAGAAGTATGAAGAAGACAGGAGGAAAGAGAGATGCAAAATTTATAAAGAAAGACTGGTGGAAAGTGACATGCAAAAAATATGAAGAAGACAGGTGAAAAAAGAGCAATCATAAAAATACAGAATAAGACAAGCTGACTTGGAAAGTGTTAGATGAAGGCGTGTCCCCCATTGGGAGTGGGAAAAAAGAAGATAGAAGGCCCAGTTCAACCGTTACAAGAACACACGTGTTTAAGATGGCATCTTGAGGTAATTATTTTTCTTGTCCTACAGCAGCTGTTTGTATTCGAGGTTATCTCTACAGTGGAGAACAATCTGTCCGGACCAAAGAATCATGACTTAACGATAATAAGATAATCCAATGCGCACGGCTTTTACAATATTTTTAGGGAGCCTCGATAGCTCGCTGGTTAGTGTGCTGGACTACTAAAGACAAGAGGACGGGTTCGATCTTAATCGACGGCTTTCAGGTTCATCATCATCATCATCATCAAGTACCGGGCCTGCTGGCGTAGGTGATCATGTCTCTTCACAACTTTCGATCTCGACAGTTATTTATCATTTCTGTTGTTGACCTTCTGCCAAGCCATTCTCTTAAGCTGTCTGGTATATTTTTCTCTTTGCTTTCCTCTGTCTTTTCGTACCTCAATTTTCCCAGTTGTTACAATATATTCCAGCTGTTCCCTTCTCATTACATGGCCAAAAAATGATGATTGTTTCTTCCTAATATTGCAAATTAGTTCACTTTTTGCATTGACCTCTTTCAGAACATTTTCATTACTCTTCTTAGCTGTCCATGGTACTCTCAACATTCTTCTGTAAAACCACATTTCTACAGACTCCAGTGATTTTCTTGTCTGTTGTTCTATTGTCCATGATTCACATCCATATGTGAAGACTGGCTTTACATAACATTTAAGAACTCTTTTTCTTGTTTCTATTGTCAAAAATGGATTGTATAGTATCTTCCTCATTTTGGAAAGCTGCTCTTGCCTGATCCATTCTGCATCTCACCTCTATCAGGTTCACCCAGACTTAAATAGGTACCGGAATTTTTTTTACTGGGAAGGTACAGCGGCACTGGCCTAATGCTGAACATCTATCTATCTATTGTCCTTTCGAGCCGAAGACGGCACATATGGCAGAACCACAATCTCAAAAACAGAAACCTTGCGTGCCAAAATGGCACATATTGCAGAGATCACTGCTCTAAAATCTATGGCGCTGTTTCCATAACAATGCTTTTTACAATGACAGCTTGTCAAGCCATCGATCAACCTCCTTAGTCGCCTCTTACGACATGCCTGGAAGGTCACAGTGTCACTATTCTGTACCTCCCTCATAATGAGGCCCCGGTAACATACGTGATAATATATGCTGAACACATTACCCCAAAAATCATGTGCCAAGTGATGTTAAAAGGGATGGGCACTAACGCCAGCCACATGGTGCGACTGTGTCTTTTCTTATTTTGTGAATGATGTAGCTCTTCAACACAAGAAGCAAATTTCAAGTCTGACAAGAACAAACTGGGCCAGTATGTCATTCACGTCATAGCCAACCTACATATTTATAACGGGCTGACCAGAAGTTCCTAAAAACCTCAAACCTTTCCGGTTTGCGAGCAGGAGCCTTTGTGGATAGAGTGACGTCACCCATCTATATATCCTGCAGATAGAAACGTTATGCTAGATGGATGGTGCCCGGTTTTATTTTCCTCCGTGGGCCTTAGTAAATCTATAGATGGCTATGTCTACGCTTACGCTGAAAGTTCCCATTGCAACTCATAGCTGACCGCTTGAATCAGGATCGATGAACCAAGGTTGCTAAAGATCTTATTTCACCGCATAATGGCTCTGGAAATAGGTTATTGAGTTATTGAGTTAGTGAGTTAGTGAGTTAGTGAGTTAGTGAGTTATTGAGTTATTGAGTTATTGAGTTATTGAGTTATTGAGTTAGTGAGTTAGTGAGTTAGTGAGTTAGTGAGTTAGTGAGTTAGTGAGTTATTGAGTTATTGAGTTATTTAGTTATTGAGTTATTGAGTTATTGTGTTAGTGAGTTAGTGAGTTATTGAGTTATTGAGTTAGTGAGTTAGTGAGTTAGTGAGTTATTGAGTTATTGAGTTATTGAGTTATTGAGTTATTGAGTTATTGAGTTAGTGAGTTAGTGAGATATTGAGTTATTGAGTTAGTGTGTTATTGAGTTAGTGAGTTATTGAGTTGAGTTAGTGAGTTATTGAGTTATTGAGTTAGTGAGTTAGTGAGTTAGTGAGTTATTGAGTTATTGAGTTATTTGAAGGTGATCATCATTGTACTCTGAACATTTGATTTTGTCGCTGAAAGTCGATGCTGCGGATGGTCTAGACTCAAGTGCACTGACTCAGTCGCACGGTCTAGAACCCGATTCCACGTTACACACTGGCCAACTACAGTCAATCAGCTCTTCGGCACGTGGATACACCGTGAGCTTTTTATTTTCTTAATTTAAAAGCCCACATAGAGGAGATTACACTTCCTTGCTAACGAAACCGGCGAAAACACACCGCCATCTTGGTTCACACCGGAAGCGCAATCATGGAAATAGGTTAACCAGTCTGGCCAAATGAGAAGGGATATAAAAGGGATTATAATCCCGAAATCAAAAATGAAATGTTGAAGTCGGATGTGTATGGCCGAAAGACGCAGATGTTGCAAATTGCTGTAAAGTTTGACACAGCTCGGTTACACCCACTTCACGTCCTTTTAACATGGGCGTTTGGGGGGGGGTGTCAAAGAAGACATAACAGAAGGAGGAATTGGAGGAGATGTTGAAGAACGGGAGGAAGAAGAAGAAGAGGGGGGGAGAGTTGGAGAAGATGTTGAAGATGAAGAACGGGAGGAGGAAGATGAAGGGGTGGGTGGAAGAGGTGGAGAAAATGATGAAGATCTGGAAGAAGAAGACTAACAAGAAGTAGAAGGCGAAGAAGAAGAGGAAGATAATGAGGAAGAAGACGAAGAACGAAGATGAAGAACGGGAGGAAGAAGAAGAAGGAGGAGGTGGAAGAGTTGGAGAAGATGTTGAAGATGAAGAAGAAGAGGAGGAGGAGGAAGAGGAAAATGATGAGGAAGAGAAAGAAGAAGAAGAAAAAATAAGAAGAGGTAGAAGAAGATAAAGAAGAAAAGAGGAAGAGGAAGAAGATGAGGAGGAAGAAGAAGATAAGGAATAAAAAGAGGAAGAGGAAGAACATGAAGAGATAGAAGAAGATAAGGAAGAAAATAATAATAGAAAGAAGATGATAAAGAAGAAAAAGAAGAAGAGGAAGAAGAGGAGGAAGAGGAGGAAGAGAAAGAATAAGAAGAAAGGAAGAGAAAGAATAAGAAGAAGAAGAAAGAAGAAAGGAAGAGAAAGAGAAGAAGAAGAAGAAAGGAAGAGAAAGAGAAGAAGAAGAAGATGAAGTAGAAGAGGAAGAAGAGGAGGAGGAAGAAGAAAAACAAGAAGAAGAGGAGGAATAGGAAGAACAGATGAAGAAGAGGAAATGGAAGAAGAAGAGGAAGAGGAAGAGGAAAAAGAAGTAGAAGAGGAATAGGAGGAAGGAAAAAAGGAGGATAATAGGAGAAGAAGATAAAAAAAAAAAACGAGGAGTAGGAGAAGACACTGAAGTGATAGTGTTCGCGAGTTCAAAACTTGTAGAAAAGTAATAAAAAATAAAATTTCTGTCCAGATATCCAAGCTGGCACAAGAAAAAAGATAAACTGAAATTTAAGAAAATATAGCCCGTTACTATTTACAGAAACGGAAATCTCTGCTGTATGTATGAAATGATTGTCGATGTCTACTGTGCAGCATTCAAAATAGATGGTAATGGTTTCTGTCTTATATGACTCTATAAGAGCATAAAATTATATATTGTAACATAAGATTATCAGCTAACTTTGATACAACATAACATTATAACGATTCATAACATAACAATAAAATCACTGACATAGAATTATGAAAAAGTACCCGTCAAATACCAGTGGATAAGGAGATACAGCGAAGGCGATGGTGCTGGATAGGACACACACTGTAGAAGCTAATATGCGAGTATTACACAACAGGTCCTTTTTGGGAATCCTCAGGGAAAAAGACGAAGAGTAAGACCAAAATATTCTTGGAGAAGACAGATAGAAGCAGAGATAAAGATGATGCGGAAGACATGGAATGATCTTAAAAGAATGGCAAGAAACAGAACGACCTGGAATGTGTTTGTTGAAGACCTATGCTCCACAGGGAGCTGAAAGGTAGAAGAAGAAGATAATATAACATTACATGTCACAACATAACATAAGGTAACATTGATAAATAAAATAATAAAACGTAATATCATGCGATAATAATTATAATATAACACAGTATAATATACAAAAATAAAGTCTACTTTTTATTTCAAGTTTAGCTCTTTCACAATGATCTTATTATGCAATTTATTATTTGTTTTGTATTAAGCTCTAACAAATTCTTCACATGAAATATAAATATTACTTTCGTTTTCATGCAAAATAAAAATATTCAAAGGTAATTTAATTTTCTCTATAACGTTTGGATTTAAAAAAAAAGAAATAACTTTTGCTCTAACCTTTGTTCTATAAAGGTAAAATAATGGATAAACTAAACTCTCATAAACACATTGCGATATTAATTATAAAGTTTATTTCCCGCAAGTGAAATAAATAATTTATAAAGTTTATAACCCTGTGTCTGTAAGTTAGACGGCCGAAGAATAAACATATAAAGTTGAGTTATCAAAAGCGTCTATTGAATGAATGCTAAACGAATTTATTTCAAAATTTATCTTTTATAAAGTCAGATAAAATAGTTTATATACCTGGTATATACAAGTGTATACATGTATATAAATATACGAGTGTGTTCCAAAATTTCAGAATCTAATTTCCAACCATGGATTATCTTTCACCAGATCATGTAGAATCAAAACTGATAGAGATGGTGACGATCTGAGAGTGCCGCCTCCCAGAGGAAGCGAATCGCATCTGTTGACCACAAAACGATCACAACAACATTATATGATAACTCAAGAAAAATGTCAACATCATTCCCTCGCGCTCCTGAGCGACTACTTCCCACGTCTTGCCCACCGCTTCACCTCAGCTCTCACTCGTGGGTAATCTCAATATTGCCCTCGGTTCGTCCTCGCTGCATGTATATAGCCCAAGCTGTTGTTTTACTCACTCGTTTCGCTGCCATTCAGCCCGTCCAGGTTGACAAATGAATCCCTGAATCCTTAGTTCTATCTCCTCTCAACCCGCCCTTCAAATACCATCCCGAATACCTATACATATATTCTGTCCTTTCTTTGTAAAGGTAGTCGCACATACATCCATTCTCTTCTTCCTCTTTTCTCACTGATGCCGAAAAGGTGTCGTGGTTTATATCATTTGTTGTTCTTGAGCTGCTCGAACTGTCTGAATTAGTGATTTTCCTTTGATGTTACATGTCTCTATCACTGCATCTATTCACCTTCTTCTTTTCTCACTGATACCTAAAAGGTGTCGTGGTTTATATCATTTGTTGTTCTTGAGCTGCTCGAACTGTCTGAATTAGTGATTTTCCTTTGACGTTACATGTCTCTATCACTGCATCTATTCACCTTCTTCTTTTCTCACTGATACCTAAAAGGTGTCGTGGTTTATATCATTTGTTGTTCTTGAGCTGCTCGAACTGTCTGAATTAGTGATTTTCCTTTGTATTTACATGTCTCTGTCACTGCATCTATCCATCTTCTTCTTTTCTCACTGATACCTAAAAGGTGTCGTGGTTTATATCATTTGTTGTTCTTGAGCTGCTCGAACTGTCTGAATTAGTGATTTTCCTTTGTTGTTACATGTCTCGATCACTACATCTATCCATCTTCTTCTTTTCTCTTTTCACTGATACCTAAAAGGTGTCGTGGTTTATATTATTTGCGTTCTTGAGCTGCTCGAACTGTCTGAATTAGTGATTTTTCTTTGTTGTTGCATGTCTCTATCACTGCATCTATTCATCTTCTTCCGGGTGTTCCTCTTGGTCTTTTCCCATGCATTCTCAAGAAGAACGCCCTTGATGGTGATTGGTGAGGATTCATTCTACATCTATTCTACCTCTTCTTCTTTCCTTCTTCATCTGCCTTTCAGCGTCGAGGGGAGATATAATTTGCGGTCTTTTGCTTATTTTATTCGCCTCTGCTGCTGCTGTTATGCTT
This sequence comes from Megaustenia siamemsis, assembly GCA_032433765.1. Classification (NCBI taxonomy): domain Eukaryota; kingdom Metazoa; phylum Mollusca; class Gastropoda; order Stylommatophora; family Ariophantidae; genus Megaustenia; species Megaustenia siamemsis. The sequence continues at coordinate 66,160,618 of JAVIAB010000088.1, forward strand.
CCTAGTGCTTCTAATATTCCATCGATCCATCTTTTTCGTGGTCGACCCTTGGGTCTGGTGTTCTCACAACGTTTACTGAAGGCTCGTTGTGTTGTGTTCTGTTCTTTCTGCCTTGTCAATGGTTGGCGTAGGCGATCATGTCCTTCCACAATCTTCTATCTACAGTGCATCGTATCAGTTCTGTTGAGTGTTTTCCATGCCATGACACCGAGCTATCCAGTATTTTCTCTCTTTCGTCCACGATCTCTCTTTCCTTTTATTTTGCCAGTTGTAACCAAGTATTCCAACTTTCCTCTTCTCATGATGTGACCGAAAAATGTTGATTGTTTCTTTCTGATGTTTTTTTATGAGCTCGTTTTTTGTGTTGGCCTCTTTGAGAACTTCCTCATTGGTCTTCTTAGCTGTTCAGGGAACTTTCAAAATTTTTCTGAGAAATCCCATCTCTGTGGCCTCAAATCGTCTTTTCATTTGTTTGTCTACTGTCCATGATTCGCTTCCATAGGTCAGAATTTGTTCTATGTAGCACCGATGAACATTGAAGGCTATGTCTGAAAAGTGTTCCTTGTTGCAGTTTCCTCATATTCCAAGTCCGGCTTGTTGCAGGAGCTACTGAGTTAAGTGCTCTGTGCACACCGTGAGCTGTGTGTTTCATCCGTTTTGATTCCAATTGTTTACGATGAATGCTGATATCGTATGACAGGGAACAGTTCCGAAAAATCAGAGGATGTACGTCACGTTCTATTCGTCTTAAAACATCTAGCAGAAAAGACGACAGAACACAATCAAAATTGTATACAGCTTTCATTGACTAGGAAAAAGCATTCGACCGAGTAAACAGAGAACAGCTGTGGGAGATACTAACAACATACAGAGTAAGCTAACATCTAACCAACCTTATTAAAAGACTCTACAGCAGCAGACTACACAGACCAATTCGAAGTTAGATCAGGTGTAAGACAGGGGTGCGTACTATCCCCCCTACTGTTTATTACTTACATGGGCTATATATGCAAGTTAGTCAACCCATCAGAGACAGAGGAGATCAACGAACTTCTGTTTGCAGACGATCAGGCACTAATACATGAAACAGTAGAAGACCTACAAGAACACATTTAATTATATTCGACAGCACAGGCACAAAATACAACATGAAAACCAACATCAACTAAACAGAAATCATAATAACAGAAGTCGATAAAATTAAATATCTAGGAAGTCTAATGACAATTGACAAAGCAAAATACTCAAGATGCAACAAAGTTTGTCAAATCATTCGACAGCTATCACCACTATTGTCCAACAAGGGAAATAACTCTAGAGGCAAAACGTGCGGCATTACAATATAATCTTCATCCCAACGTTGTGCTACCAATGTCAGACATGGACCCTAGATGCAAGAACAACAGGATAAATAACCTCTACAGAGATGAAATGTATTAGGCATATGACAGGAAATAGTCTGAGAGATAAGATCAGAAATGAAGAACTGAGAAAAAAGCTAGGAATAGCCCCCGCCATAGAATATATAAAGAAACAAGAGATAAATAATTTTGGCAACGTGAGAAGACCAAAATATCAAACCACAACACAACGAGCCTTCAATAAATGCTGCGAGAACGCCAGACCCAAGGGTCGACCACGAAAAATATGGATTGACGGAATATTAGAAACATAAGGAAGCATAACAGCAGCAGAGGCGAACAGGAGAGCAAAAGACCGCAAATCTCCCCTCGACGCTGAAAGGCTGATGAGGAAGGAAATAAGAAGAACCCCTCTCTCACAAAGACACCGATGATTTATGGGAAGTAACGAATCATATTTATTAAACCAGGTTTGCTTTCCACAAACAAGAACCGTAATGAATGTACTCGCTCGCTTTTCGCAAGTACTGAAATCTCCTGGTTGATTACTCCGATACCCTTAGGTGAATAGCCAAGACAATAGTATTCGAACCTCTTGCATGATTACACAGAACGATCTCGGTACACGAAAGTGCACACGTGACTTCCCCATTTTTTGATTGGTCAGTTGAGTGAAGTGTCCATTACACTTTGACTAAACGTAACCCATCGCCAAGAATAGATCAAGAGATGATAACCAAAGGAGGAAATACAAGGCGTGTCCAAGAAATCAAGAGATGATACCAAAGGAGGAAATACACGGTGTTTCCAAGAAATCAAGAGATGATACCAAAGGAGGAAATACACGGTGTTTCCAAGAAATCAAGAGATGATACCAAAGGAGGAAATACACGGTGTTTCCAAGAAATCAAGAGATAATGACAGTCGAGTCCAGACCGAAGAAGATGCACCATAGAAATTAAAAAGTAGAATAGCTCAGGCCAAAATTGGATTGCAGAAAATGATGCCCAACACATCTATGTCAATAGAAGTGAGAAATAGAGCTCATCATCATCATCAAGTACCGGGCCTGCTGGCGTAGGTGCTCATGTCTCTCCACAACTTTCGATCTCGATAGTTATTGATCATTTCTGTTGTTGACCTTCTGCCAAGCCATTCTCTTAAGCTGTCTCTTATTTTTTCTCTTTGCTTACCTCTGTTTCTTCGTCCCTCAGTTTTCTCAGTTGTCACTATATATTCTAGCTGTTCCCTTCTCATTACATGGCCAAAAATTGATGATTGTTTCTTTCTAATATTGGAAATTAACTCTCTTTTTGCTTTGGCCTCTTTCACAACGATTTCATTACTTTTCATAGCTGTCTATGGTATTCTCAACATTCTTCTGTAAAACCACATTCTCATACCTCCAGTGATATTCTTGTCTGTTGTTCTATTGTCCATGATTCACATCCATATGTTAAGACTGGCTCTACATAACATTTAAGAACTCTTTTTTTCTTGTTTCTAATGACAAAATGGAATGCACAGTATCTTCCTCATTTTTTTGGAAAGCTACTTTTGTCTGAAGATAATATAATAATAAATGAATATTATCCTAGAGGGAAACTTCCGAGGCGATAATCAACGAATCAATACCGAGGAAGAGGTATGTTTACAGCACTCGGAAAAAATGACAAATATTCAACAACAGAAAAAAAACTAAGAACAGTATATGGACCGAAGCAGGATCGAACGCGTACTCAGTGACACTGCGCTAGGGAACACTGTCAGTTGTGGTTAGCTGAGTGGCAGTGTTCCCTAGCGTTTGGCTTTTCGTGGCAAGGCGCTGTGCCACTGAGTACGCGTTCGATCCTGCTTCGGTCCATATATTGTTTTTTGTTTCTTTTTCTGTTGATTATTTGTCAATTTTTTTCGAGTGCTGTAAACACACCTCTTCCTCTGCTTTTTTCTGAGCCTTGCTATGTCAATAGATGTGAGAGTTAGAGCACTGCGATGTTATTGTAGATGTGTGTGCTCCGACCTATGTAAGTGAATCATGAACAGTAAACAAACAAATGATATCACGATTAGATTTCTCAAAGAAGAAACTTCTCAGAAGAATGTTGAGAGCTCACTGGACAGTTAAATAAGACCAACAATGAAATTTTCAAAAAGACCAACACAAAAGGGAGCTCCTACGAAACGTCACAAAGAAACAATCGATCTAACACGTGACCTAACTTTGAAGTGGTCGGTGATACTTGTTCCTGTCCTGACTGTGCAATTGCTGTTGAGGGACTTCTAATTAGGTTGGTTAGCTTACTCCGTGTGTTGTTAGTATCTCTCACCATTTTCTCTGTTTTCTCGATCGCATGCTTTTCCTGGTCACTGAAAGCTATGTACTCATTTTTATTGTTTTCTGTCGTCTTTTCTGCAAGCTGTTTGTAAGTGAATAGAGCATCAATACACCCTCTGGTTTTTTTTTTCTTTCAGAACCCCATTTGAGAATCGCTTAACTGTAGTTCTATTATTGGTCTCAGCCTTTTTATCCACAATTTTGGCGTATAACTTTCCTACATGGCTGAGAAATGATATACCTCGATATTAGTTGTAGTCTCTCTTACTACTTTTAATAAAAATAATTCCTTTTCAATAAAAGGATTAAACGTCATCTGAGTTGTCGTTCTTTTGTTACCATGGAAAGGTGAAGATATAGAATTGAATCGACGTCTTCGCAAATATTGTCAAGGAAATACTTGTTATAGAATGTTCGAATTCAAAACAAACGAGGAAATTAGAGAAATCGCCAATCAACCACTAATATCTTCAGTAATAAAGAAAATACGATGGTCATACGTTGGACATGTGATGAGAAGAGATAATTTTCGAATAGCAAAGCAAGCCTCATATGGGAAACAACAGGTAAAGAAAAAGAGGAAGACCCAGGGAGACACTGAGAAGAACCATGATGAGAGAGGCAAGAACAGCAGGGAATCGGCTCCTCAATGAGATAGAACTGCTTGCACAGAAACAGAGACAGATGGCGAGATTTGATAAAATATCTTTAAAAGAAAACTGCTAGAACAAAAATTCATATAGGAGAAGGTGTATCTTGGTCTACGCCCTATGGCCGGTTACGGCTCGAAAGGTCAATAGATAGATAGATAGATAGAAAGGTGAAGTACAAGAAATGAATCGACGTCTTAGACGTGAGTTTCACCCATAGCTCGGCTGCCTATCCAGAAGTGTTCGGAGACTTCTGAATAGTGTCGCCTCAAGCATCGAAACTCACGATGCGATGCTGGATTCCTCACCTTCCAGGGTAATACACTGGTACCATTTCTGCCAGCGGCTGGGTCGACCGCGACTAGGTTGTTGTCCCAACTAGGCTACCGTGGCCACCAAAATCATGGAAACAAAGATGTAATTATTGAAATGACTTACCTAGTTCTCATACGCAATGCAAGGATATAGATGCAGTTGTACGGTGTAGTAGGTTGACCTCCATAGACACTGAAATATATTTATTAGTGGCGGTTGAGTTATTTGAACTATATCACGGCTATACTAGGTAATACGGTGGCTGGTTGTACACTGACATTGAACTATATCACGGCTATACAAGGGAATACGGTGGCTGGTTGTACACTGGCGTTTAACTCATTGAGCTGGAATATTATTGTGTTACGTATTTTGATAAAATATTGGAGGAATCGTGGCCTCCGTTTCCTCCTCTGAATAGCAGCCAGTAGTGACCGCAGTTTACAATGCCTGCATCATTAGAATTCTTCTTTATGGCAGCGAATTTTGGACAACTTATACAAAGCAGGAAAGCGATGTCTGCGCAGAGTTCTTGGTATCACCTGGATGGATAAAGTGACAAAAGTGGAGGTCATGACATGCACAAGTCTCTCAAACATCTACACGCTGCTCAAACAACGTAGGTTATGATAGCCTGGCCACGTACACCGTATGAAAGATGGATGCATACCAAAATATATACTCTATGGGATAAACACTCTAAAGTATGGTGACAGCTTTACAAGGAAGGATTACAACACAATGCTGACGTTTCGGCCTGTGGCCTTCTTCAGCATACAGGGACAACGACAACAAACTTTTTTAGCTTTACCGCAGCATTGCAATTATTTGCCTGTTCCCTCCTCTGAATATCCACCGTTGAATAACACACTTACCCGATCCGTTTAGTTGTGACGGCCAACCCTCCTCCAACAAACCGTTGTTAGCTACCCGCTAACAAACAGTGGATATATTTGCCTGGAATATGATTGGTCCGTTTGTTCTCCGGTCATAGTGCATCAGACGAACCGGAAGGAAGATGGAGTGATCTGAGCAGAATCCTGGAATGGGAATTTCATTGCGATATCGTCGGTGCTAAACGATGCTGAGGACATAACAAGAGCTGCGAGGCCCGCCATCATGTCTGAGATTACAAGTCATTTACAGACTGGAATGACGATGTAAATACGAGGTCGAGTCGGCGATGAAAACTCACACACGTAGTCGGTAAACATGAATGAAAACTCACACAAACTTGAATGAAAACTCACACACGTGGTTGGTAAACATGAATGAAAACTCACACACGTAGTCGGTAAACATGAATGAAAACTCACACTCGTGGTTGGTAAACATGAATGAAAACTCACACAGCGCCCCCACGCTTTTTTTACATCTGCTAGTTGTCCATAAATATTAGGAAGAAACAATCATCATTTTTGGCCATGTAATGAGAAGAGAACAACTGGAATATATTCTAACAACTGTGAAAATTGAGGGACGAAGAGATAGAGGAATGCAAAGAGAAAAAATGTCAGACAGCTTAAGAGAATGGCTTGGAACAAGGTCAACAACAGAAATGATAAATAACTGTCGAGATCAAAAATTGTGGAGAGACATGATCACCTACGCCAGCAAGCCCGGCACTTGATAATGATGAGTGCCCATAGAGTATATATTTGGTATGCATCCATCTTTCATACGGTGTACGTGACCAGGCCAGCATAACCTACGTTGTTTGAGCAGCGTGTAGATGATTGGGAGACCTGGGCATGTCATGACCTCCCCGTTTTTCACTTTATCCTTCCAGGTGATACCAAGAACACTGCGCAGACATCGCATATTTTTTTTTTATTTTCGTTCCCCAGTTTCTACCTCTGACGATGTCCCTATAGACTAGGAACTGAATTTTGCGGGTTAATCCGTTTTTCCTGGTAGCCATGGGTACAGAGGTCCCCCGTCACACAGGCAGATAACTCCGACTTCGGAGGTACTGATATTTTTTTTCCGTCGGTGAGTAATTGACGTTTCAAGCCAGGCCTCGTTGCTGAGACAAAGGGTGGTTGCCGCAGAGAGAAATCATAAATAAAAATCCCAACCAACCGGGATTTGAACCCACAACCTCTCTGTTTCGAGGTCGGCGTCTTACCTCAAGACCAACCAGTCCCCAGACATCGCATATGGAATCCATTTAGCCTTCTCTCCTACTTTGCATAAGCTGTCCATGATTCGCTGCCATACAGGAGGATACTAATGATGCAGGCTTTGTAAACTGCGGCCTTTGTTTTAATTGTCAGTTTGTTGTTTTGCCAAACACGCCTAGAAAAACGGACGAAGGTTGGTGCAGCTTTACCAATACGGGTTGGTAGTTGTTGTCTATATCATAAATAAATAATTATCACGTTTGGCCACGTGTTGGAATATAACTGAAATATGCTGTGACAGCAGCAAAAACTGAGGTAAAAAGAGGTAAAAGGTAAAAGAGAGGAAGATACTAGACCGTTTAGGCGAATTGTTTGGTGATAAGTCGTTAAAAAAAAGGTTAAACAGCTGCAGAGATGGAAGCTTGGTCAGATACATGGCCAAGCCAGCAAGTGTGATATTTGATGATAATCATGGATGTGTTATCTCACGAAATGATATATTGACTTCGTCACTATGTCACCTTTGTCTACGTCCCTGGACATACGGGAGTATGGGGAAATGAAAGTTGAACTTCGACAACTATGAGTCCTGTCACTCCTTTGGATGAAAGAGATGGGAGTTAAGATGGGCACAGCCAGAAACGGGAAACTTAGTGGCCGTGTAAGAAGACTTATCAACCAACACAGAACTGGAGTCGTCAGTCGCTGGACACTGAGGGAATTGCTGAGGAGGGGATCTGAGCACCTATGGACATGTTCGCAGTGCAATGATCATGATCCGCAAATAACTCAATAAACCGTGCTGGACGTACTGTCTTGTGACTATTTCACAGAAAAAAAAAGGCAAATAAATGCAGTGCTGTGGTAAAGTTGATAGCATAGTAGTGGGGTGCAACATACACTCCTAGAAGGCATGGTGACAGCTTTACAAAAAAGGAACACAACAATATACTAACGTTTCGGCCAACATGCGGCCTTCTTCAGAGAACGAGGACAATGATAACAAACGATGAGGCACAGATAAATGCTGCTACATCGAGGATGATTGGGACAGGTAAGTGAAGGAGAAGTGGGTGGAGGGATAAAGATGAGATGGTGATACGAGAAGACTTCTTTTCTTCTGATCTTTTTTTACTCGTCTACTTCTTCTGTTCTTCGTCTTTTCTTTTACTTCTCTTCTACTTTACTTGTTCTCCTCTTCTACTTTACTTGTTCTCCCTTTCAATGACTAATTCCTAATCTGATCATTACAAGCTTTGCTGTGTCTGTCGTTTGTCCTGCCGTGTTTGCGCTGAGGCGTCACAAATAAGACCTCCCTGAAAGTGACTTGATGCTTGTAAAATAAAAAGTCAAGTACCCCCGTCACGCCAAGTGGCGTATAGGGAAATATGGTGTTAGTGACCCTATATTTTACAGATCTTCAGCACATGATTTTTGCGGCAATGTGGTCGGTATTACGCCCGTGCTGCTTTACTTTCACAGAAAAAAATCCAGTACCCATTTAAGGCTGGGTGAACCCGGAAGCCGTCGGTTGGGATCGAACCCTACCCCTTGTCCTTTGTAGTCCAGTTCATTAACCACTGAGCTATCGCGGCTCCCGACTTGATGCTTGAGCCGCTGTTATTTTTTTAATTGTATTTCATCTTTGTCGTCTTGACAGACGGTTGGTAGCAAGCAATCATGATTAGTCAGTAGCTTGATAACATAGTAGTGTCTAATGCTGATTGCTGTTTTACTAACAATAGACAGATTCAACCTTAGAATGAACAAGTTGTATTTATGGTGCCTGACCTCATCTCCCTTCTCTTGGACATTTTGACTTCTCACTTTTACAGAATGTAGACAGTTATGCAGACAGATCCTCCCAGTTTCTTTCACTGATAGAGAATTTCCTCAAAGAAGCCATGAAAACATCATTATATCTCAGCACTGGTCTACCCTTTCGTCTCTTTTAATCCTTTAGTTCACCATACAATATTTGTTTGGGAATGCATTTGTTTTCCATTCTTCTTACATTACCAAGCCATCTTAGTCTATGTTTATGTTTATGGCTATGGAAGGCCCCGGTATCATTGCAAACTAATTAAATTCCATAATTGCTCAACCGCCCGTGCCAGTGAAATCATCCGAATTACTATCTCATCTCCCAAACAAAGAAAGGCAGCTGTAGTCCCCATCATAGCAGTTCCAGCACACGCCAAAAGACATACGGCGAAACCGCACAGAAAGTAAACACAGCAAACTGTTCCCTATCAAACGATATCATCGTTCATCGTAAACAATGGGGATATCGAAACACGATCAAAACGAATGAAACGCACAGCTCACGGTGTGCACAGAGCACTCAACTCAGTAGCTCCTGCAATAAGACGGACTTGGATTATGATTCATTGGTAATGGTTAGTCGAATGCCCAGGTATCACTGCAAACGAATTAAAATCCATAGTTGCCCAACTGCCCGTGCCAGTGGAATCCCGCAAGAACAGGAGCCATAGCATGGCTCATAAGCTTGAGCAACAGCAGAACGTAAGATGCGACCATCTCTCGACGCAATGATTAACATTAATTTGTACTTGTGATTATGTTTCCTGTCTATAAAATAATGACTTTTAGTGATCCTAGTCTACGACTTCTAAGTGTTGCCATGAAGGATGGGAGTTTTGATCAATACAAGCCATTAGAGTTGGTTACTTTGGAATTCTTGGAGAAGACAGATAGAAGCAGAGATGAAGATGATGGGAAAGACATGGAATGATCTTAAAAGAATGGCAAAAAACAGAACGACTTGGAAAGTGTTTGTTTGAAGACCTATGCTCCACTGGGAGCTAAATAGGTATAAGAAAAAGAAGACTTTGTCCTGCCATTTGGTGTTCATAACCTTGCAAAGACAACGCACATGAAAGCTATTTAACCTTTTCTCCTGCCCTGCATAGGTTGTCTAAATTACAGATCCATATATAATTATTCTAAACACACAAATTTGATAAATGAGAATCTTTGTATATTAGACTAATTCACAAGAAAATAACTAAAAATAGAAAGTTTCAGACTTGCTGATAAGACCAGACTGGGCAATCAGATTTATTTCAGATTTATTTAGATGTGGATATATTTAGTTCGCTAACTTTTTGATTTTGCCGATCTATCTTTCCCTGGATTGCCCAATGTCTTGTAGCTTGATAGAATGCAATTTTGCAGATTTGTTGCATTTCAGTCTGGTTGGATAAGCAAAGCACTTAATTCTCCTTGGTTTATATAATTTTCTCCTTTTTCTTCTTCTTCCGCTCGTCTTCTTCTGCTGTTTGTTTCTTTGCTTTTTTCCTCTTCTCCTACATCTTCTACTTGTTTTTTCTTCTCTTCTACTTTTCTTTCTATTTGTCGTATTCTTCGTCTTCATCTTCTCTTTACTTCTTCTTCCTCTTCCCGTCTTCTTTTCCTTTCCTTAATTTTCTCTTTTTCATCTTTCTTAGTTTTATCTTCTTTTCATCTATTACATTCCTTTTTCCTCTTCTCATCTTCTGTTACATTCCTTTTTTCCTCTTCTTCTTTTCTATTCTTTTCTTTTTTCTTCTCTTCAATCAATAATATCCAATATTAGGAAGAAACAATCACAAATTTGTTGGCCATGTAATGAGAAGGGAATAGCTGGAATATATTGTGACAACTGGAAAAATTGAGGGACGAAGAGATAGAGAGAAACAATAAGAAAAGATACCAGACAGCTTAAGAGAATGGCTTGGCAGAAGGTCAACAACAAAAATGATAAATAACTGTCGAGATCGAAAGTTGTGGAGAGACATGATCACCTACGCCAGCAGGCGTAATTGATGATGATATAATTACTTTTCTGAATTGCCAATACACGTTTATTGATCTCAGTTACGTTTTTGACTATCTCCTTCCTCGTTATTTTCCTGGCCTGCAGGCCGGCGCACTAACAATTTCGCTACTGGATTATCAAACAAGCCTTACAGCGTCGAGGAAGTGACATTTTTATATCAGTACCATGCTAGACGACAATGTTTGGTAGTGATAGGCCAGTGCTATTCCCTCGATGTTATCCCTTGTCGCCAACTCACTGATGGCAGTGTTCATTTTTTTTTTCGACTGCGTCGACTGTGCCTTACAGCGTCGAGAAAAACTGGAGTGTTCTAGTCTTACCTTAGGGTTTAGCTACATCCTTGGTTATCAGTTCGACGATTGATAACATGAAATGTGAACAATGACAGAGATAACTAACTAGTAGCCTAAATCAGTCACAGTTGACTGTAGTAGCCTAAATCAGTCATAGTTGACTGTAGTAGCCTAAATCAGTCATAGTTGACTGTAGTAGCCTAAATCAGTCATAGTTGACTGTAGTAGCCTAAATCAGTCATAGTTGACTGTAGTAGACTCCGTCGGTCATAGTTGACTGTAGTAGCCTCCGTCAGTCATAGTTGACTGTAGTAGACTCCGTCAGTCATACTTAACTGTAGCAGCCTCCGTCAGTCATAGTTGACTGTAGTAGACTCCGTCAGTCGTAGTTGACAGAAATAGCCTCTGTCAGTCATGGTTGACTGTAAGAGCATCCATCAGTCATAGTCGACTGTAGTAACCTCCGTCAGTCATAGTTGACAGAAATAGCCTCTGTCTGTCATAGTTGACTGTAAGAGCATCCATCAGTCATAGTCGACTGTAGTAACCTCCGTCAGTCATAGTTGACTGTAGTAACCTCCGTCAGTCATAGTTGACTGTAGCAGCCGCCGTCAGTCATAGTTGAGTGTACTAGCCTCCATCAGCCATAGTTGACTGTAGTAGCCTCCATCAGTCATAGTTGACTGTAGTAGCCTCTGTCAGTCATAGTTGATTGTAGTAGCCTCCGTCAGTCATAGTTGACTGTAGTAGCCTCTGTCAGTCATAGTTGACTGTAGTAGCCTCTGTCAGTCATAGTTGACTGTAGTAGCCTCCGTCAGTCATAGTTGACTGTAGCAGCCTCTGTCAGTCATAGTTGGCTGTAATAGCCTCTGTCAGTCATAGTTGATTGTAGTAGCAAACGTCAGTCATAGTTGACTGTAGTAGCCTCCGTCAGTCATAGTTGACTGTAGCAGCCTCTGTCAGTCATAGTTGACTGTAGTAGCCTCTGTCAGTCATAGTTGACTGTAGTAGCCTCCGTCAGTCATAGTTGACTGTAGCAGCCTCTGTCAGTCATAGTTGGCTGTAATAGCCTCTGTCAGTCATAGTTGACTGTAGTAGCCTCTGTCAGTCATAGTTGGCTGTAGTAGCCTCTGTCAGTCATAGTTGATTGTAGTAGCCTCTGTCAGTCATAGTTGGCTGTAGTAGCCTCTGTCAGTCATAGTTGATTGTAGCAGCCTCTGTCAGTCATAGTTGGCTGTAATAGCCTCTGTCAGTCATAGTTGACTGTAGTAGCCTCTGTCAGTCATAGTTGGCTGTAGTAGCCTCTGTCAGTCATAGTTGGCTGTAGTAGCCTCTGTCAGTCATAGTTGATTGTAGTAGCAAACGTCAGCCTTTGACAACCTGTGCTATCAAAGCAAGAGACAGAGAGGAACGGCGCTCCATGGAGGTCAACCTTCGATGCGGAGACGGCACTCAGTGATGATGAACAAGAAAAATTAAAATATTAATACCTTTAACTCACAACGATAAGAACACTTAGTAAACAACACAATAAACAGAAAAGGCAAAACTGAATGCATTAAGTAACAGCACGAGGTAACAACACTAACAATACCGAAAAACAATATTAACAGCATTGAAAGCAATAACAACACTAACACAGTAACAACAATAACAACACTAATACAGTAATAACAATAACAACACTAAAACAGTAACAACATTAACAACACTAATAAAGTAACAACATTAAAAACACTAATAAAGTAACAACATTAACAACACTAACACCGTAACAACAATAACAACACTAATACAGTAATAACAATAACAACACTAAAACAGTAACAACATTAACAACACTAATAAAGTAACAACATTAACAACACTAATAAAGTAACAACATTAACAACACTAACAAAGTAACAACAATAACAACACTAAAACAGTAACAACAGTAACAACGATAACGACACTTAAACAGTAACAACGATAACAACACTAAAACAGTAACAACAATAGCAACCATAACAACACTAAAACAGTAACAACAATAATAACAATAATAACACTAGCAACAACAAAAACAACAGCACCACTAACAACTATAAAAATAGCAACAATAATAACTATAGCAACACTAAAAGCAATAACAACACTAACAAAACTTACAACAATAACTACACTAACAACACTTACAACAATATCAACACTAACAACACGTACAACAATATCAACACTAACAACACTTACAACAGTAACAAAACTAACAACACTTACAACAGTGCACACAACTAATAAAACTTACAACAGTAACAAAACTAATAACACTTACAACAGTAACAAAACTAGCAACACTTACAACACTTACAACAATAACAACACTAACAACAGTAACAAAACTAGCAACACTTACAACACTTACAACACTTACAACAGGAACAAAACTAGCAATACAAACAACACTTACAACAATAACAAAACTAGCAACACTTACGACAGTAACAAAACTAACAGCACTTACAATACTTACAAGAATAACAAAAAAAAACAACACTTATAACAATATCAACACTAACATCACTTACAACAGTAACAAAACTAGCAACACTTACAACAGTAACAAAAATAACAACACTTACAACAATAACAAAACTAACAACACTTACAACAATAACAAAACTATTAACACTAACAACACTTACAACAATAACAAAACTAATAACACTTACAACAATAACAAAACTAACAACACTAACAACACTTATAACAAAACTAACAACACTTACAACAATATCAACACTAACATCACTTACAACAATAACAAAACTAACAACACTAACAAAACTTACAACAATAATACAATTAACAACACTTACAACAATATGAGCACTAATAACAATAAGAACACTAACAACTCTAACATCAATGAAAACACTAATAACAATCAGAATACTAACAACACTTACAACAACACTTACAACAATATCAACACTAACAACACTTACAACAATATCAACACTTACAACACTTACAACAACACCTACGACAATATCAACACTAACAACACTTACAACAATATCAACACTAACAACACTTACAACAATATCAACACTAACAACACTTACAACAATATCAACACTAAGAACACTTACAACAATATCAACACTAACAACACTTACAACAATATCAACACTAACAACACTTACAACAATATCAACACTAACAACACTTACAACAATATCAACACTAACAACACTTACAACAATATCAACACTAACAACACTTACAACAAAACTTACAACAATATCAACACTAACAACACTTACAACAATATCAACACTAACAACACTTACAACAATATTAACACTAACCACACTAACAACAATATCAACACTTACAACAACACTTACAAAAACACTAATGACGCTAACAATGATATCAGCACTTACAACACCAACAACAATAACAACTCTAATAACAATAACAACGGTAACAACAATAGCAACACTAATAACACCATCTAACTACACAAAATTATAAGAGGAATAAAAACCAAGCAATTCAGGAAATACAGGCAATAAATATATCGTATGATTGAAATAAATACTAGTGAAAGCATCCAGGAAATGTGAAATCAATGAGACCAATATAAATTCATAATTATGGAAATATCCGATGAACAGCTATGAGAACATTTTACTAAACGTATATTCTGGTTTGGATTATGGCAAACAATGAATGGATAAAGCTAGGGCTGTACAAACGATAAATCACAATGTGATTAAAATTGTGTGTTGATTTCGTGTTGGTGTGTTGGATGTTGTACAATATTCATGGGTCAAATGTTGCTGAATGTGTATCTCCAGCTATTCAGGAGTTTGAGAATTCATGAGAGAGAGACAGAGAGAGAGAGATAAATAGATATATATATATATATATATATATATATATATATATATATAGAGAGAGAGAGAGAGAGAGAGAGAGAGAGAGAGAGGTGAGGGGTGAGGTAGAATAACAAATGCATTTCGAAGTTTTTGAGAGGAGAGAGAGAGAGAGAGAGAATGGGATTGAGAATGAGAGACAGTGAGAGAGAAAGAGTGTGTGAGAGAGAGTGAGAGTGTGAGTGAGAAAGAAAGTGAGAGAGAGTGAGAAAGAGAGTGAGAGAGAATGTGTGTGGGATGAACATAGAGAGATAAAGATCGTGTGAAGATCAAACGAAACAGAGTGGTATATTGGGAGAAAGAGATAGTGATAGATGATAGAGAATAACTGAAAAGGGGGGGGGGAGAGAAATAAAGCTAGAAGTAAAGATAGAAGTAGAGAGAGAAAGAGGTGAGGATAGAAGTTGAAAAACAAATACATGTTAAAGCTTTTGTGAGAAGGGGAAAGAGAGAGAGAGAGAGAGAGAGAGAGAGAGAGAGAGAGAGAGTGATGAATATAGTGAAAGGGAGATCATGGGAAGGTGAGACGAATAGAGGGGTATGTCGGGAGAATGAGATAGTGATAGATGGTGGAGAATGACTGAAAGGCAGGGAGAGAATGAGAGGAAACATAAAACAAGATAGACATACTGAAATAATGGCAAAGTGTGATAGAAACAGGGAGAAAAAGAATGTGAAAGGTAGTGAGAGAATGAAAGGAAGGGTGAGAAAGTGTGAAAGACATGGAAAGAATGAAGCGGAGAGAGAGAAGGTGTGAATGAAAGTGAGAGAGGATGAAATAATGAGAGAGTGAATGTGAAATTCAGGAAAAGAGCGATAGAGGAATTTAAAGGACGAATGATAATAAGATAGAGAGAGAAGGTGTGAGTGACAGAGAGTGATTGAGACGGAGAGAGAGATAAAGAGAGATAGAGAGAAGAGAGTATCTATGAATGGCAGAGAAACAAATATTTAACGGGGAGAGATAGGCGTGAGTGGCAGGGAGAGAGAAAGACAATTTAACGCGGAGAGAAATAGCGGAAAGAATGAGCGAGAGCGTATACAGGAAGAAATAAGACGGGAAATGGAGAATGAGAAAAAAAGATATTGGTTGTTTATGGTAGGTAGGAATGAGACAAGAAGAAAGTGGTTTCTACGAGTGGGATTTAATGAGACATGGAGAAAGTGGTTTTTAAAGATGGGTAGGACTAAGATGTGAAGAGAGTGGTTTCAACGAGTGGGATTTAATAGACAGGGAGAAAGTGGTTTTTAAGGGTGGGTAGGACTGAGATGAGAAGAGAGTGGTTTCTACGAG
This sequence comes from Megaustenia siamemsis, assembly GCA_032433765.1. NCBI lineage: Eukaryota > Metazoa > Mollusca > Gastropoda > Stylommatophora > Ariophantidae > Megaustenia > Megaustenia siamemsis. The sequence goes on from JAVIAB010000088.1 coordinate 66,176,756, forward strand.
TGGGATTTAATAAGACAGGGAGAAAGTGGTTTTTAACGGTGGGTAGGACTAAGATGAGAAGAGAGTGGTTTCTACGAGTGGGATTTAATAAGACAGGGAGAAAGTGGTTTTTAAGGGTGGGTAGGACTGAGATGAGAAGAGAGTGGTTTCTACGAGTGGGATTTAATAAGACAGGGAGAAAGTGGTTTTTAAGGGTGGGTAGGACTAAGATGAGAAGAGAGTGGTTTCTACGAGTGGGATTTAATAAGACAGGGAGAAAGTGGTTTTTAAGGGTGGGTAGGAACGAGATGAGAAGAGAGTGGTTTTTTCAGGGGGAGAAAGAATGAAATGATGAGAGAGTGGTTTTTAATAGTGGGAAGGAATGAGACGAGAAGAAAGTGGTCTTGTTGGTTTTTAAGGGTGGGAAGGAATGAGACGAGGAGAAAGTGGTTTTTACTGTTGTAAAGAATGAGACAAGAAGAAAGTGGTTTTAGTGGTTTTTAAAGGTGGGAAAGGATGAGACGAGGAGAAAGTGGTTTTTAAGAGTGGGAAGGAATGAGCCGAGGAAAGTGCGGTGTGGTTGAAGAAGAGCTAACAGTTCCATATCACGGGATTTTAGTCGCAACAAACCAGCGCCTGTCGCTTGCTTTAAGATAGCCACAGACAGTCTATCTATCTATCTATCTATCTATCTTTCGTTCGCCTGAAGTATTGTCTATATCTGCAATGTCGTTTCCTGTATAAATTTTACTGTCTTTTGTAATTCTTGCAGTGGCCCATATAGTTTTGTCTGTAGTGTTGTATCTATGGGCCAATGGATTTTCCTCAGTCTACTATATTCAGTGCAGTCTTGAAGTATGTGTTCAGCAGTCTGGGGTGCCTGTCCACATGTACAAGTAGTTGATGTGCCGATCTTGAATTTTGTATACATGTGACTATGGAGTCGATTGTGTCCTGTTCTTAGGCGTATAATGATAACTTGTTCATATCTATTCATATTATGAAAGGCATCCTGATTTGGGGCTTGTGGTCCTCTGATTGATTTGATTATCTGTTTCTTATGATGGTATGTAACTGGTGTATCTAGTTGTGTGCCTGTTGAACCTTCCTTTGCCAACTGATCTGCTTTCTCGTTTCCTGGTATTCCACAGTGAGACGGGATCCACTGCAGGGCAACCCTGTGGTGCTTGCAGAGTTCAGTCAATAAGGTCTGCTGATGTGGTAATTTTCTGGATTGTAGTGCCTGGAGTACTGATCTTGCATCTGTCAAAAACACTACAGGCTGTGGGCTAAGATTACTGTTCAGCAGTTTTTCTGTTGCCAACTTTATTGCTTGTATTTCTGCATCATAATTGTGACAATATTTCCCTGTTGCTATTTTATTCATATCCCTAGTGTTATTTGGGTACTCTATATATGCACCATGGTGTCCGGTTAGCGCAATCGATAGGCGGTTGGCTTACCACGGCAACAGCCGGGGTTCGTACCCTGGCGAGGACACCTGGGTTTTACTAATTCCCTAAAAATTAGTAGGAGCCGCGATAGCTCAGTGGTTAGTGAACTGGACTACTACGGACAAGGGGTAGGGTTCGATCCCAACCGACGGCTCCGGGTTCACCCAGCCTTAAATGGGTACCGGATTTTTTCTGGGAAAGTAAAACAGCACGGGCGTAATACCGACCACATTACCCCAAAAATCATGTGCTGAAGGTCTGTAAAATATAGGGTCACTAACACCATATTTCCCTATACGCCACTTGGCGTGACGGGGGGGTACTTTTAAATATATGCACCTGCTCCCCCATTCTTTACTGCATTCTGTGCTGATCCATCTGTGTACACACGGATCCATAGGTCTTGTGGGTATTCTTCATCCAGGAAACTGAGAGTTATTGTTTTTCGCTGTAGACTATTTTGTTCCTCTTTGTCAACTATTCCTTTCACTTCTGTCCGTATTTGATAATCTTGATTCATCTGTCCAGGGAGTCTGTTCTGGTATGGGCAGAAGGGGTTTAACAACTCTTGGCATGTCTGGTGTTTGTCTACTAATACGCTTGGCTTGGTGGATAAAGCTACTTCTCTTAAGTCGTCCCAATGCAAGATTTTGGAATCTGTCCTTCATTGGATGTCTCGGCATGCATACAAATTTTTCTGCCTGTATCAGCACCTTTGTGTCTCTCCGTTCTCTCAGTGCTGGTATCCTCCACAATTTCTCCATCTCCAATATTGGTGTTGATTTCATTGCTCCTGTGATGACCCTAAGTGCCTGGTTTTGTACTTTATCCAGTTCTTGCAATGTGGTGTTTGATGCTGAGCACCATGCGGATGATCCATATTCTAAATGTGGGCGTATACTCTGTTGGTAAACTTTACTGAGTATTTTCCCACTCGCACCCCATGTGGTTCCACACAACTTTCTTAGAATAGCCAATTTCCTCCTTGCTTTTTGGGTTGCCTTATTTATCTGCTGTTTCCAAGATAGTTTGTTATCAAATGTAACTCCGAGATATGTAGCTTGTATGTCTTCTTTCACAGGCTCATTGTTTATGTAGATGGCTCCTGCTTTTTGTTTTGGGAAGAGTGTGAAAAGTGTAGTACTGCATTTGTCTGTATTGATGCTGATACACCATCTATTTGTCCATGAATTCAGTGCATTCATAGCTCTTTGTAGCAATTTGGAGGCCACTGTTGCATACTCCTCTGTGCACTACATTACCAAGTCATCTGCATACATTGCCACTTTGATGCCATGTGGTAGTTCAGTAACTAGGTCATTGATGTAGATCAGAAAAAGTGTTGGAGATAGTACCCCTCCTTGTGGAACGCCCTGGCGCAATAAGACCTTCTTACTCTTAAGACCATCCAGTTGCACTCTGGCTCTCCTGTTATGCAGGTATGCTTTGACCCATTTGTACATCCTGCCATTTACTCCATAATTTCTCAGTTTCTTCAAAAGCCCTTCCTTCCATACCTTATCAAATGCTTTCTTTAGGTCTATCCATGCTGCTAGTGCCAGTTTCTTTTCTTGAAACGCATCTTCAACTTCCTGGGAAAGATAGGTTGCTTGATCTTCGGTAGAGTAACACTGTCTAAAGCCTGCTTGTTGTGGGACAAGGAGATTTTCACTTTCCATGTACCACTGCAAATGGAAGCCACAGACAGTAAATAGGAACCCATGTAAGGGTATGCACCGATAAGGTAAATATATCAATAGTTTAGAAAAGGTAAAACTAATCTCATATCAAATGTTGTCGAGTGACTGTGACATTATTGAACTGCGCTTCAGCTTCGTGTGGCCTGTTCTTTTTCCAACTACTTCTGCCCGCTACCTTTCCCTGCTACGTTCTCATGCTACGTTTCCTTGTACGTTTCCCAGCTATATTTCCACGGTACCTTTCCCTGCCACCCTTCCTCGCTACCTTCTTTCGCTACCTTTTCTCGCTACGTCTGCCCGCTACCTTTCCTCGCTACCTTTCCTCTCTACCTTTCCTCGCTACCTTTCCTCGCTAAGTTATTTCGCTGCCTTTCCTTGCTACCTTTCCTTTCTACCTTTCCTCGCTAAGTTATTTCGCTACCTTTCCTCTCTACCTGTCCTTGCTACCTTTACTCTCTAAGTTTTTTCGCTGCCTTTCCTTGCTACCTTTCCTCTCTACCTTTTCTCGATACATTTTTTCACTACCTTTCCTCGCTACCTTTCCTCGCAACCTTTCCCTGCTACCGTTCCTCACTACCTTTCGCTGCTACCTTTCCTCGCTACCTTTCCACGCTACCTTTCCTCGCTACCTTCCCTCGCTACCGTTCCATGCTACCTTTCCTAGTTACCTTTACATGCTACCTTTCCTCGCTACCATTCCATGATACTTTTCCTCGCTACCTTTCCATGCTAGCTTTCCCCGCTAGCTTTCCTCGCCACTTTTTCTAGCTACCTTTCCCTGCTACATTTCATCGCTACCTTTTCTAGCTACCTTTCCTAGCTACCTTTCCTCGCTACCTTTACCCGCTACCTTTCCCTGCTACATTTCCCTGCTACTTTTCACTACCTTTCCTCGCTACCTTTCCCCGCCACCTTTCCCCGCTACCTTTCCTAGCTACCTTTCCTCGTAACTTTTCCCCGCTACCTTTCCCCGCTACCTTTCCCCGCTAACTTTCCCTGCTACCTTTCTTCATTACCTTTCTTCCCAATGAGTCGTCGCGTAGGTCTAGGCATATGACGTCAGTGTTAGACAGTTTATTCCACAACAACAATATTTCAAGCCCGCGGGCAGAGACAGATAACCCAACATGTGTGACGTCTTCAGCTATGCGAGCTATAGAAAGCTGACGGCTTCATATACACCACAACCGCCCCTGCTCGCAACGTTGAAAACGTCACAAGCTTTGGGTGATCCCTCTCAGCGGGCGGGCCTTAGATAAAGTTGGCGTTGTTCAGACACAACCAACTATGTATTGATGGCCCGCGCGCAGAAAATGAAAAGGGAAATCTCACCAACTATCGTGACGTTTTCAGTTTTGCTAACAATAGCGGTTGAAGATAAAGTGACGTAATCCATCTACAGCTTCTATAGTTGAAAACGTGACGTTAGTTGGGTGGTTTTCTTGTTTTATTTTCTGCGTGGGCCTAGGAAATCTATAGTGGGCTGTGCTTAGACATCTGAGAATTGTCACTTTGACATCGGTGAATTGGGATTTAGACATCGGAGAATTGTCACTATGATCATCGGTGAATTGGGATTTAGACATCGGAGAATTGTCACTATGATCATCGGTGAATTGGGATTTAGACATCAGAGAATTGGCCCATAGACGTCACATACTTGGCGCTGAGACATCGGAGAATTGGGGCTTAGACATCACATACTTGGTGATGAGATATCGGAGAATTGAGACTTAGACATCACATACTTGGTGCTGAGATATCGGAGAATTGAGACTTAGACATCACATACTTGGTGATGAGATATCGGAAAATTGGGACTTAGACATCACATACGAGCATGATAAGAAAAGTGGAACCGGGCTTTGTACGCATGCAATGGGTAGAGTCGTTGCAGAAATCCAAAATACGCCTTTGTCTAAGTCCCTGGACATGCGGGAGTACGGGGAAATGAGAGAGCGGACAGGTTGGCTAGCTGCGCTGTCGTTGAGGACGGTCAACCGATGGATCGGGCGGACATCATCAATGCCCTTCGAGATGTGGGAAGAGCACAGGACTTCGACAAACACAGATCAACGTCACTTCTTCGGATGATGGAAATGGGAGTTAAGATGGGCACAGCCAGAAATGAGAAACTTGGTGGCCGTGTAAGAAGACTTATCAACCAACATAGAACTGGAGTCGTCAGTCGCTGGACACTGCGGGACTTGCTGAGGAGGGGATCTGAGCACCTATGGACGTGTTCGGTGTGCAATGATGCTGACGTGCAGATAACTCAATAACTCAATACTTGGTGATGAGATATCGGAGAATTGGGACAGACATCACATACTTGGTGATGAGATATCGGAGAATTGGGACAGACATCACATACTTGGTGCTGAGATATCGGAGAATTGGGGCTTAGACATCACATACTTGGTGCTGAGATATCGGAGAATTGGGGCTTAGACATCACATACTTGGTGCTGAGACATCGGAGAATTGGGGCTTAGACATCACATACTTGGTGCTGAGACATCGGAGAATTGGGGCTTAGACATCACATACTTGGTGCTGAGATATCGGAGAATTGGGGCTTAGACATCACATACTTGGTGATGAGATATCGGAGAATTGGGACAGACATCAGATACTTGGTGCTGAGACATCGGAGAATTGGGGCTTAGACATCACATACTTGGTGCTGAGATATCGGAGAATTGGGGCTTAGACATCACATACTTGGTGCTGAGATATCGGAGAATTGGGGCTTAGACATCGGAGAATTAGCGCTTCGACATCGGAGATTATGGGCCTAGACATGAATAATCAGCGCTTATACGTGGAGAATTAACGCTTAGACTCCGAGATTATGGGCTTAGACATGAAGAATTAACACTTAGACATGGAGAATTAATTATCTTCATCTCACTAATATAAACATCCTCCCTTCACCTCACTAATATAAAACACCTACTACTTATAATTTCACTAATAGAAACCTCCTCCCTTCCCTTCACTAATACAAACATCCTCCTTTCACCTCACTAATATAAACCTCCTCCGTTTAATCTCACTAATATAAACCCTCTCCCATCACCTCACTAATATAAATCTCGTCTCTTCACCTCACCAATATAAACCTCCTCCTATCATCTCACTATTATAAATCTCATTGCTTCACCTAACTAATATAAAACTCGTCCTACCTATAATCTCACTAATATAAACCTCCTCCCTTCACCTCACTAATATAAATGTCGTCTCTTCACCTCACCAATATAAACCTCCTCCTATTATCTCACTAATATAAATCTCCTTTCTTCACCTCACTCAAGTAAACCACCTATCTTCACCTCCCTAATATAAACTTCCTTTCTTCAACTCACTAATATAAACTCCCTTTCTTCACCTCACGAATACAAACATTCTCCTATCACATCACTAATATAAATCTCCTCTCTTCACCTCACTAATATAAATCTCCTCCTATCACCTCACAAATATAAACCTCCTCTCTTCACCTCACTAATATAAATCTCCTCCTATCACCTCACAAATATAAACCTCCTCTCTTCACCTCACTAATATAAATCTCCTTATTTTACCTCATTAATATAAACCTACTCTCTTCACCTCAATAATATAAATCTCCTCCTATCACCTCACTAATATAAACCTCCTCTCTTCACCTCACTAATATAAACCTCCTCCTATCTTCTCACTAATAAATACCTCCTCCTATCTTCTCACTAAAAATAAACCTCCTCTCTTCACCTCACTAATATAAACCTCCTCCTATCTTCTCACTAATATAAACCTCCTCCTATCTTCTCACTAATATAAACCTGCTCTCTTCACCTCACTAATATAAACCTCCTCCTATCTTCTCACTAATATAAACCTCCTTTGTTCACCTCACTAATATAAACCTCCTCTCTTCACCTCACTAATATAAACCTCCTACTATCTTCTCACTAATATAAACCTCCTCTCTTCATCTCACTAATATAAACCTCCTCTCTTCACCTCACTAATATAAACCTCATCTCTTCACCTCACAAATATAAACCTCCTCTCTTCATCTCACTAATATAAACATCCTCTCTTCATCTCACTAATATAAACCTCCTCCTATCTTCTCACTAATATAAACCTCCTCTCTTCGCCTCACTAATATAAACCTTGTGTCTTCATCTCACTAATATAAACCTCCTCTCTTCACCTCACTAATATAAACCTCCTCTCTTCACTTCACTAATATAAACCTCCTCTCTTCACCTCACTATTATAAACCTTTTCTCTTCACCTCACTAATATAAACCTCCTCTCTTCGCCTCAGTAATATAAACCTCCTCTCTTCACCTCACTAATATAAACTTCCTCTCTTCACCTCAGTAATATAAACCTCCTCCTGTCTTCTCACTAATATAAACCTCCTCTCTTCACCTCACTAATATAAACCTCCTCTCTTCATCTCACTAATATAAACCTCCTCCTATCTTCTCACTAATATAAACATCCACTCTTCACCTCACTAATATAAACCTTCTCTCTTCACCTCCCTAATATAAACCTTCTGCTATCTTCTCACTAATATAAACCTCCTCTCTTCATCTCACTAATATAAACATCCTCTCTTCACCTCACTAATATAAACCTCCTCCTATCTTCTCACTAATATCAACATCCTCTCTTCACCTCACTAATATAAACCTCCTCTCTTCACCTCACTAATATAAATCTCCTTCTATCACCTCACTAATATAAACCCTCTCCTATCGCCTCACTAATATAAACCTTCTCCTATCCCCTCACTAATATAAACCTTCTCTCTTCACCTCCCTAATATAAACCTTCTGCTATCTTCTCACTAATATAAACCTCCTCTCTTCATCTCACTAATATAAACATCCTCTCTTCACCTCACTAATATAAACCTCCTCCTATCTTCTCACTAATATCAACATCCTCTCTTCACCTCACTAATATAAACCTCCTCTCTTCACCTCACTAATATAAATCTCCTTCTATCACCTCACTAATATAAACCCTCTCCTATCACCTCACTAATATAAACCTTCTCCTATCCCCTCACTAATATAAACCTTCTCCTATCCCCTCACTAATATAAACCTCCTCTCTTCACCTCACGAAAATAAACCGAAACCTGATAATGTTTATGTTTCGAGTTCTAGTATAGCTATTAAAACTCACAGGATTTCCTGACATTGTTTTTTATACAAGACTACCATTAACCAACTGTAGACGCGTATCTTCCTCATCTTTTATATTTCTGTGCTAAATCGTTCTATTTTTGTCTGTTCCGATCATCATGAACGGTTTTTCCGCGGAAACGTAGAAGTCATTAGCTCATGCGTTTGTGTAGAATATCAATTATTTGTAAAGATAAAGGAGGCTACCTCGTGTCATGCTTGGCGTGAAGTGGTAAGCACTACTGTAACTGGTCATGACATGTGTAGGCAGAAAGAGGCGATAGGATTTCCGTTTCCAAGATGGTGTAACTAGTTCACGTTCTCTCGATCGTTGCAGAAAGTGCATTTGGGGTCTGATTAATTTCGGCTCTCCATTGCACTTTTCTGCGTTAAAGTCAAAATGATGTTCTACTTAACACATCTGCGCCGATGAAGCGGAGTAGTACGCACGGCAATATTCCTTTTTGACAAATCAACTATTGTGAATGCGACCTTCGATCGTCTAGAGCTGATCTGCGCTTTACGTCACATTGAGTGTTGTTCATGACCGTTGTTGGAATTGCTTGACGGAAGTTATTTACATGTTTCAACTCATTAATGTGAACTGCTTCGTCAAGTCAGCCGCAGTTGTATCTCTTTAGGGAATTTGCACCGTTCGTGTTTTTCGTTCTTTGTAGGCTGCATTCACGAGAGTAATCAGGAATCTAAGGGCGCTGAAATTGTTGTGTGTGCTACGTCATCATAATTGCTCATCGTATATTCCAAGACCGGCCACACGCTAATCTTACGGTCTGTTGTTTGATGTGTGACGGGGATAATCTGACAACTAACTGTGTTTTATATGTTCGGGTTTGGAGTCAAAAACGATGTCTTAACATCATCAAGCGCTATACATTTTTAAAAATATGACAATTATCATTTTCAGGAGGACGTGAACTTTCGGTCAATATGGTGGATAGGCGGCAGGAACCATTGAAGGCTATGTATGACAGTGTTCCTTGTTGCATTTTCCTCCTATTCCAAGTCCAGCTGGTTGCAGGAGCTACTGAGTTAGGTGCTCTGTGCACACCGTGAGCTGTGTGTTTCATCCGTTTTGATCATGTTTCGATATTCCAATTATTTACGATGAATGATGCAATCGTATGACAGGGAACAGTTGGCAGTGTTCACTTTCTGTGCGGTTTCGCCTTATGTCTTTTGGCGTGTGCTGAGACTGCTATGATGGGGACTACAGCTACCTTTCTTTGTATGGGAGATGAGACTGTAATTCGGATGATTCCACTGGCACGGGCGGTTGAGCAATTATGGATTTTAATTCGTTTGCAGTGATAGCGGGGCCTTCCATAACCAAAGACAAGAAACCCTTAAATGCTCCTAGAACCGTTTACGACAAAAATGCCTATTCCTTTTTTAGCCGAATATTTTCTACTGGCTCAAACAAAGATGTCTAGAAGTCGAAACTATTGAAAGTAAACACAATTTAAGAATGATGGACGCAGAAATAAAGAGAGTGACTAATAAAGACAAAAAAGCTGCAGGAAACGGTTGTATTGCAAACAAAGAAGGAAGAATGCTAACAGACAACAAAGATATAATCGATAGATGGCAGGAATATATAACAGAATTATTTTATGACGAAAGGGACAAAAAAAAGATTGATAAAATGTACGTCCAGCTATACAATCCTGAGCCAGTAGAAAGGCTATAAAAACAAAGAAAAAGGGAAAATCAGCAGGAACTGACAATATACAGATAGAGATCGATACAGGCACTAGAAGTTTTTGGCATTGAAGTGATCACAGACATATGCAGTGATATATACCATACATACCAAATGTACTAAAAACATAAACTTTCATTGCATTGCCTAAAAAGAATGGTGCAGTTGAATGCAGTGATTTTAGAACAATAAGCCTAATGAGCCAGGTAAAAAAAAAATTACTAATAGTTATACCTGGAAGGAGTCAGAATAAAATCAATACTGAATTAGATGAACAGCAATTTGGATTCAGGAAAAACAGTGGGATAAAAGAAGCCATATTCAGCATGAGGACATTGATTGAAAAATACATAGAAGTAAATAAACGAATATATGCCCATTTCAAAGACGACACCAAAGCTTCCGATAGAATACACCATAATCAACTTATAGACTGCCTAAAGGATATAAATTGGACGATACAGACTTACGACTAATATGTAACTTGTACTGGGAGCAAATAGAAAAAAAAATATATAACAAGGAAAACTCTACACCCATGGACATGAAAAGAGGAGTAAGACAGGGATGCATCCTATCACCAAGCTTGTTCAATCTATAAACTGAGCAAATCTTTATAAACATCTCAGAGATGCCAGGCCTAAACATTAATGGAAAGATAATCAATAACCTAAAATATGTGATTATACTGTAGTACTAGCAGAAAATCCTAAAGATCTACAAGAATTAATTAATGTAATAAACATGAGAAGCAAAAAATATGAACTAGATATGAATATCAAAAATATTAAAACTATGATCATAAACAAAGAAAATTCTCAAGACCTACAATTAAATATCAAAATTGAAGGAATACATCTGGAGACAGTTCAGAGCTACAACAACCTGGGACATAATATAACCAACGATGGAAAATGCATAACTGAAATAAACAAAAGAATAGGTATGGCAAAAAGTGATTTTAATGCCATGAAAAATATACTAACATCAAAGCAAATAGCACCAGAGCTAAAACTAAGAATAGCAAAATGTTACATGTTCTCAATATTCCTGTATGGTGCAGAAACATGGACATTAGACCAGAAAACAGAACAGAGAATTGAAACCTTTAAAATGTGGATTTATAGAAGAAAAGGTAGAAGTAGATGGAAAGAAAAAAAAATAAACGATGAAGTTTTAAAACAACTAAAAATGAAAACAGAACTAATAAACACAATTAGAACAAGTCAGATGAAATTTTTGGCACATGTTAAAAGACACAACAGCCTAATAAAAGTAATACTAGAAGAGAAAATACAAGGTAAAAGAGGCAGAGGCAGACCAAGAATAACATGGACGAGTAACATCAAAAGATGGACAAGTCAACCTATGACAATCTGCACCATCAAAGCAAGAGACAGAGTGGAATGGCGCTCCATGGTAGCCAACCTTCGATGCGGAGACGGCACTCAATGATGATGATTTTCTACTGACAAGTATTTCTACAATATGTAGAAAAATGAAAAAAATAAGTGACAGGGCTATATAAAACCAATACTGACCTATGGAAGTGAATCATCAACAGTAGACAACGAAATGAAAAGACGATTAGAGGCCACAAGAGATGGAATATCTCAGAAGAATGTTGAAAGTTCCCTGGACAGCAGAAAAAGTTCAACGAGAATATTCTGAAATAGGTCAACACAAAAAGAGATCTCCTAAAAAAATATCGGAAAGAAACAATCAACATTTTTCGAACACATCATGAGAAGATGAAAGTTGGAATACTTGGTTACAACAGGCAAAACACCCGGAAAGAGAAATCGAAGATGACGAAGAGAGAACATATTAAACAGCTTGGAGTCATGGCATGGAAAACAGTCAACAACAGAACTGATACGACGTAGTGTAGATAGAGAATTGTGGAAGAACATGTCCGTCGGCGCAAACCAATGTGGTGCATGATGATGATTACACCGAAAATACAAAGAACAACAGACAACAAGTTGAATCGAACACATACTCAACACGGCGGCACCTTGCGACCAAAGACTAGGACTACAACACACTGTCAATTAAACAACCTTCATCATCATCATCACCATTGAGTGCCCTCTCCGCATCGAAGGTTAGCTACCATGGAGCGCCATTCCACTCTGTCTCTTGCTTTGATGGTGCAGATTGTCATAGGCTGATTTCTCCATCTTTGATGTTACTCGTCCATGTTAGTCTTGGTCTGCTTCTGCCTCTTTTACCTTGTATTTTCCATTCTAATATTACTTTTATTAGACTGTTGTGTCTTTTAACATAACCAAAAAATTTCATTTGTCTTGCTTTAATTGTGTTTAGCAGTTCTTTTGTCATTTTTAGTTGTTTTAAAACTTCTTCGTTTGTTTTCTTTTCTTTCCATCCAATTCTACCTATTCTTCAATAAATCCACATTTCAAAGGCTTCAATTTTCTGTTCTGTTTTCTGGTCTAATGTCCATGTTTCTGCACCATACAGGTGGTGAATGAAACAACCTTCAGAAGTCGTTATTATTTGCCATGTGTAGTCACGTTGAAACAACCTTCAGAAGTCGTTATTACTTGTTATGTGTACTCACATTGAAACAACCTTCGGAAGTGGTTACTACTTGTCATGTGTACTCACGTTGAAACAACCTTCAGAAGTCGTTATTACTTGCTATGTGTACTCACATTGAAACAACCTTCGGAAGTGGTTACTACTTGTCATGTGTACTCACGTTGAAACAACCTTCAGAAGTCGTTATTACTTGCTATGTGTACTCACGACTATAGCAAAGAGTTACGAACACAACTGTGGAATCAATTGTATATCTCATCATCAATGCTCTTCGAGATGTGGGAAGAGCACAAGACTTCGACAAACACAGATCCACGTCACTTCTTCGGATGATGGAGGTGGGAGTTAAGATGGGGACAGCCAGAAATGAGAAACTTAGTGGCCGTGTAAGAAGACTTATCAACCAACATTGAACTGGAGTCGTCAGTCACTGGACACTGCGGGACTTGCTGAGAAGGGGATCTGAGCACCTATGGACATGTTCAGAGTGCAATGATGATGATCCGCTAATAACTCAATAATTCAATTGTATATCTGTATTTTTCTCTTTTAGGCAAATATCTCTCGGATAGGGTTGGTCTGAATACTTGCGTTGCAGACAAACAGTTATAGGAAGAAACAGCACGAATAGTAGTTTCATGTGGTTTAGACTGGAGACAAATAATAATAAATGAATATTATTATAGAGAGGGAGCCGCGATAGCTCAGTGGTTAGTGAACTGGATTACACTGGACAAGGGGTAGGGTTCGATCCCAACAAACGGCTTCCGGGTTCACCCAGCCTTAAATGGGGTACCGGATTTTTTTCTGGAAATGTAAAGCGGCACAGGCGTAATACCGGCCACATTACCGCAAAATCATGTGCTGACGGTCTGTAAAATTTATAGTCACTAACACCATATTCTCTATACGCCACTTGGCGTGACGGGGGGTACTTTACTTTTTACTATTATTATAGAGGGCAACTTCCGAGGCGATAGACCAGTGAATCATTTCAGGGAAGAGTTATATTTACAACACTAGGAAGAATAAACAAACAAGTAACAACATATTAAAAAACAAGGATTACTAGACAGCTCGAAGTAGGATCTAACTCTGCTCCTCACCTCTGTCCACTAAGTAGTAACAGCTCGAGTTTGACCAAATATTTATTACATCCCTCGGTTTACGCACTAACCACTATACTGGCTATGGTTCCGATTAGTCGAAGGCCCCGGTATCACTGCAAACGAATTAAAATCCATAATTGCTCAAACGTCACTGACAGTGGAGTCATGCGAATTAAAACTCACCTCATTGAAGGATATAAACCAAAAAAGCAGCTGCAGTCCCCATCACACAGTTACAGCACACGCCAAAAGATATAAGTCAAAGCTGGACCGAAGGTGAACGCAACTGAACTGTCCTTCGTCATACGATATCATCATTCATCGTAAGCAATCATAATATTGAAACACCATCCGGATGAAAAACACAGCTCACGGTGTGCACAGAGCACTAAACTCAGTAGCTCCTCAGCAAGGAATATGGGGAAACTGCAACAAGGAACACTTTACAGACAGACCCTCAACTGTCCCTGCAGCCTATCCGCCATATTGACCGGAAGTCACTATACTGGTGATTCTACTGAGTATATTTTAGCGTTACTTTTAAACAAAATGATCATTAATGCCTGCTGTGACCGCCATGTTATTGATTTGCAATAAAGGTGGATAAAAACAACCTGTCCGTTATAGAACAACTATTATAAACGTTTACAAGATTATACAGGTCAAGTACCTGCAGGGATTTACGTGACATTTGGGATACACGTCATCCCAGTGAGGTTACTCTAACTTAAAACAACACCGTTGATCAGAATGATCCTTCAGTTGGCAATAACCAAACAATAATAGGAGAAATACATGTACTAGACGTAAAATCTTACATATATCTGGAAAGTCTTCAGGTGAAAAATTATACCAAAATAAGGATATCAAGGATAAGAGTAGCATTCCTTGCACTGGGAAACATGAAAATTAAAATAAATTAGGAAAACAACAAAACAAAAATGTTAAACTCCAATGTTAAATCAGTCCTATTATATGGCTTCGGGGGAATGGTTGGTCTCGAGGCAAGATGCCAGCGTCGAAACAGAGGCTGTGGGTTCAAATCCCGGCTGCACCAGTTGGGATTTTTATTTATGGCTTCTCTCTGCGACTACCACCCCTGGTCTCAGCAGTGAGGTCCGGCTTGAAGCGTCAATTACTCATGGACGGAAAAAACTATGAGTACCTCCAAAGACTGAGTTATCTGCCTGTGCAGCGAGAGACCCCTGTGCACACGGCTGACAGGGAAAAACGGATTAACACCCAAAATTTAGTTCCTAGTTTTTAGAGACTTCGCCAGAGGTAAAAGCTGGCGAACGCAAAAAAAAAAAAAAAAAAAAAAAATATGGCTGTAAGAAATGGACAACAGCAAAAATGACAATCATGAAGATACAGACTTTCATTAATAGATGATTGTGCAGAATAAAAGGATGGAAATGGCAGGGCAAAATCACTAGAATAGAATTATGGAAATGTACCAGTCAAATACCAATGGATAAAGAGATACAGCGCAGACGATGGCGTTGGATAGGGCACACAATGCGGAAGCCAACTGTGAGTATTACACAACAGGTCCTTTTTTGGAATCCCCAGGGGAAAATGACAAAGAGCAAGATCATAATATTCTTGGAGAATACATATAGAAACAGAGATGATGAGGGGGAAGACATGGAATGATCTAAAAAAAATGGAAAGAAACAGAATGACTTGAAAAGTGTTTGTTGAAGACCTATGCTCCACAAAAAGCTGAAAGTGTTTGTTGAAGACCTATGCTCCACAAAAAGCTGAAAGTGTTTGTTGAAGACCTATGCTCCACAAAAAGCTGAAAGTGTTTGTTGAAGACCTATACTCCACAAAAAGCTGAAAGTGTTTGTTGAAGACCTATGCTCCACAAAAAGCTGAAAGTGTTTGTTGAAGACCTATGCTCCACAAAAAGCTGAAAGTGTTTGTTGAAGACCTATGCTCCACAAAAAGCTGAAAGTGTTTGTTGAAGACCTATGCTTCACAAAAAGCTGAAAGTGTTTGTTGAAGACCTATACTCCACAAAAAGCTGAAAGTGTTTGTTGAAGACCTATGCTCCACAAAAAAGCTGAAAGTGTTTGTTGAAGACCTATGCTCCACAAAAAGCTGAAAGTGTTTGTTGAAGACCTATGCTCCACAAAAAGCTGAAAGTGTTTGTTGAAGACCTATACTCCACAAAAAGCTGAAAGTGTTTGTTGAAGACCTATGCTCCACAAAAAGCTGAAAGTGTTTGTTGAAGACCTATGCTCCACAAAAAAGCTGAAAGTGTTTGTTGAAGACCTATGCTCCACAAAAAGCTGAAAGTGTTTGTTGAAGACCTATGCTCCACAAAAAACTGAAAGTGTTTGTTGAAGACCTATGCTCCACAAAAAGCTGAAAGTGTTTGTTGAAGACCTATGCTCCACAAAAAGCTGAAAGTGTTTGTTGAAGACCTATGCTCCACAAAAAGCTGAAAGTGTTTGTTGAAGACCTATGCTCCACAAAAAGCTGAAAGTGTTTGTTGAAGACCTATGCTCCACAAAAAGCTGAAAGTGTTTGTTGAAGACCTATGCTCCACAAAAAGCTGAAAGTGTTTGTTGAAGACCTATGCTCCACAGGGAAATATTGCCCTCCAAAGGGAGATGAAAGGCCAAATAAGGAAAGAGAATGCGATCACAAATGAAGAAAACACAAAAATTTGGAAAGATTGTCAAAGAATAGACATCCACAAGAATTCGGAAAATTCTCACAAGAATAGACAGACACAAGAATAGACAGACACAAAAATAGACAGACACAGGAATAGACAGACACAAAGAATAGACAGACACAAGAATAGACAAACACAAGAATAGACAGACACAAGAATAGACAGACACAAGAATAGACAGACACAAGAATAGACAGACACAAGAATACATCTAACAATCTCGAAATTAATTGGTGGCAGCACAGGCTCACATCATCATCATCATCATGTACTCTGCCGGTTGGCGTAGGCGATCATGTACCTCCACAATCTTCTATCTACAGTGCATTGAATCAGTTCTGTTGTTGACTGTTTTCCATGCCATGACACCAAGCTATCCAGTATTTTCTCTCTTTGTCGTTCGCGATCTCTCTTTCCTTTTATTTTGCCAGTTGTAACCAAGTATTCCAACTTTCCTCTTCTCATGATGTGCCCGAAAAATGTTGATTGCTTCTTTCTGATGTTTTTTTAAGAGCTCCCTTTTTGTGTTGGCCTCTTTGAGAACTTCCTCATTGGTCTTTTTACAGGCTCACAGAACAACTAAAAAAAAAAAATTAAAAAATGAAAAAATCAAGAAAACAACTAACAATACCATGTTGCTTGCGACTAGGACAAGACTAAACAAAGAAATGTTTCGGTTCCAAATCTTTTATAATGATATTGCAGCCCTGCCCTATTTCTTTGATCGCCCACCTTTCTTCAAATCTGTGCAATAATTAAACTGATTTATCTCTGACGAAAATGTCTAACGAAAATACTTGGTATAGCATGGAACGAATTGAAAACAAACGAAGAAATTAGAGAAATTGCCAATTAACCACTATCTTCAGTACTCAAGAAAAGACGATGGTCATATGGTGGCCATATGATGAGGAGAGATAATAACCGAATAACAAAGCAAGCCCTGATGTGGAAAAAAAACAGGGTAAGAGGAAACGAGGCCAACCCAGAGAGACACTGAAAAGAACCTTGATCAGAGAGGCAAGAGCAGCAGGAATCGGTTCCCTCAATGAGATAGGGTTGCTTGCACAGAACAGAGACAAATGGCGAGATTTGTAAAATATCTTTAGAAGGATTGAAAACTGCTAGAATAAAAATTTAGATAAGAGAAAGAGTATCTGGGTCTATGTCCAATGGGCCGGCTACGGCTCGAACGGTCAATAGATAGATAGATTGATTAATGACAGACCACCGGTGAAGACTCTTATAATTCGAAAAGTCCAAATGCTGAGTTCTGTCTAATCCTTAAAGTTGACATATTCTGATTTGATCTATTTATCAGTTTTTGCTGCGATTAACAACGTGACTGTGCTTATTTCCACGAAAAATGTCGAATAACGGGCCCTACATAGTTATAGTGTCTGTTCCCACGAAGGATGTCAAACACATGGCTCCACACAGAGATCGTGTCTATTCCTACGATAGAAATGTCAAGCACATGGCACCTCATAGTGATCATGTCTATCCTCATGAAGAATGTAAAACACATTACCCCACAAAGTGAATGCTGATATTCCCACGAAGAATGTCAAACACATGGCTCCACATAGTGATCGTGCCTATTCCCACGAATAATGTCAATCACATGACCCATCAAAGTGATCGTGTCTATCCTCACGAAGAATGTCAAACACACAGCTCCATCTAACGATCGTGCCTATTCCCACGAAAAAATGTCAATCATATAGCTCCACGTAATGATTGTGTCTATTCCAACAAAAAAATGTCGAACACATGGCTCCACCTAACGATCGTGTCTATCCCCATGAACAAACACTAGGCCCTGGACTGATATCTTCCGGCCAGCTAGGCACTCAGAGGGAAGGGTTCACGAGACACGTTAAGAGTGCACTCAGGAGGGAAGATGGAGTGACAGGGAGGCAAAATCCTTAGTAGCAAATACTCACTGGACCATTTCGGCTTAATGGAACCCAGGACGTTATTGATTGGCTGGCTCCACTGGATACTGAAACAATGTCACAGCTAAATATGTGCAGCCAGCGGTTCTAAACCTGTTCAGTCAGCGTCCCATGGGATTGGTACTTTTAGTTCATTTATATAATTCATCTGAAAGCTGAAAAACGAAAACAGCAATATGAAGTGGGGATGGGGAGGGAGGAGCAGCACACTCGTACAGCAACTGAGCAGAGTGCGGTTAGCGAACCAAAGCTGACTGCATGTGTCAGGGCTTGTGATACAACAGAGCTGGTGAAGACTCTTCTCCACTTGCAAGTGGTGCTACTGGAAACAATATTATCCAGCCTGGCAAAGAAAGTAGGGTTTGAAAAGGGAAGGCAGTCTGGTATGTAAAAATGTCGTGCTTAAGTCGGATGTGTTGGACTGAAAGGCGTAATTAGAGCATAATACATTGCATCAATGCCAAAGTAGCGTTCTTTTAAAGGCGAATGACGAAGAGGAGGAAGAAAGAAAGAAAGAAAGAAAGAAAGAAAGAAAGAAAGAAAGAAAGAAACGAAGAAAGATAAAGAAAGGACAAATTAACAATAATTAGTAAAGTAAGAGTTCCCTCCCCTATCTTACTAGGCGTTGAGGGAATACGGGTGTTACATACCATTTTTTACTATAACCACGACACATTTCTGTGTGATGTGGTCGGTACCACGCCAGGCCGCCTTTACTTCACAGAAAATCTCTCTGGTACCCATTTTTAGAGTCTGTGTGAACCCCGGAGCCTTTGTCGGTCAGAAAAAAATCCATCACTTTTGTGGATTTAACTCGGATCCTTCTGATTCACACTAATCATGTAACCACTGAGGCTCCAATGAATAGTGGTAGTCTATATAATCATGTAACCACTGAGGCTCCAATGAATAGTGGTAGTCTATATAATCATGTAACCACTGAGGCTCCAATGAATAGTGGTAGTCTATATAATCATGTAACCACTGAGGCTCCAATGAATAGTGGTAGTCTATATAATCATGTAACCACTGAGGCTCCAATGAATAGTGGTAGTCTATATAATCATGTAACCACTGAGGCTCCAATGAATAGTGGTAGTCTATATAATCATGTAACCACTGAGGCTCCAATGAATAGTGGTAGTCTATATAATCATGTAACCACTGAGGCTCCAATGAATAGTGGTAGTCTATATAATCATGTAACCACTGAGGCTCCAATGAATAGTGGTAGTCTATATAATCATGTAACCACTGAGGCTCCAATGAATAGTGGTAGTCTATATAATCATGTAACCACTGAGGCTCCAATGAATAGTGATAGTCCACATAATCATTTAACCACTGAGGCTCCAATGAATAGTGGTAGTCTATAAATAGTGTTGGCCAAATATCTCCCGTGAATATCTCAAATATAAGCTTGAAAGAAAACATTTCAAACGAAAAGATAAGAGACGAATCAAAACAAGAATACGTGTCGAGCTTTATAAGAAGAAGGTGTTGGAAATACATCGGTCATGTGCTGATAATGAATGAAGAAAGACTTTCCCGTCAGGCATTCATGTGGAAACCATCTGGTAAAAGAAAACAGGACAGACCAAAAGAATCGCTACCCAGCATAATTACTAGGGAAGACTAACTAGGAGACTAAGAAACAATCAAGACCTACTAGAGATAGCATAAAATCGTCAATCGTTGAGAAATATGACTTCCGCTCTATGTGCTGTCCAGCAGTAAAATCAATGAAGACAATGATCACTATGCAAATGATGGTCAGTAAAGAAAGAGAAATATGTTACTGTCCTATATGATACAACA
This sequence comes from Megaustenia siamemsis, assembly GCA_032433765.1. NCBI lineage: Eukaryota > Metazoa > Mollusca > Gastropoda > Stylommatophora > Ariophantidae > Megaustenia > Megaustenia siamemsis. Next base: position 66,196,946 of record JAVIAB010000088.1, read on the forward strand.
AGAAATATAAAATCATAACAGTAAGAAAAGTCGCGATTACTACGCAATCTCAGCACGACACTGGTAACCATACAAACTAAAGCAATAGAGTCAGTTTGAGAACCGCTGGACTATTCCACTTAGAGACTAGGAGGGGTTAAAAGAAATTTCATGAACCGAACCAGCAGAAATAATTCCAAGTGGAACATTGAAAGCCTACTAAATTAGTCATTAGTTGTATAGAGAATTGTGGCCAAAATTTGGTGAACAGGAGAATAAAGGATTGGAAATATTCAAGCGAGGCCGATCGGTGGTGATAAATAATTGTATAACAACAGACGATCAGGTACAGAAGATTGTGGGGACACGAGCTTCCTTTTAAAAGCATAGATTACAATACCTATCCGTGACGAACGTCGATACCTTTCGTTAAGTACTTCCACTTAAGTGTAACATTAGGAGCACTAAAAATAGTATTTTCTTCGAACTTTTGACACACAGCTGTGTGTTTACCAGCTACACACAGAAGGAACTACTCGGATTTTCTGTCTCAGGTTGATTTATGAACCGAAATTGACCGATTGGCCCAGACGTGTTATTTGTCTATTCAGACGGACGGACGTAAGTTCGTCTGTATGTTCGGCTACCTCAAAGCGGTATTCGCTGAGTTTTCCCAGTCATAGAGGGTTGCTTGATGTCCTTGACGACCGAGTATATTTCTCTGCTCACAGAACAGAAAATAATAAAATATTAATAAAAATATAATAATAAAAATATAAAACAATAAAAAAGTAAAAAAAAATATGATAATAAAATAATATAATAGTTAAAAAAAAACTACCCAATTTGTTGAAATGTTGTGATTGTTTTGTGTGTGTATTATAGGATGGTATCTCGCGCAATGGGAAAATAAAAAATCCGACATCAATGGAAACAAATGAAACACTCAGGGGTCACTGGAAATAGTAATTTAAAATGTACACGGAAGAGGGTAATGTTTGAACACTGCAAACTATCAAATTTTGAAGTATTTGTGGTTTGATGCGGTAATTTTTACTACGGTATCGTAATCTAAGTATTTGTAGTACGCATGACTGGAACAAGAGATTAATGAGGAAATTAAAATCATGTCGCTTTGTTCATTCACTGACTCACTCACTCACTCACTAACTCACTCACTCACTCACTCACTCATTCATTCACTTAGTTCACGCCATATTCACACTCACTAGATGTTATACACACTCACAGACGCTAATTCACTCACTCGACTCCCATTATTACAGATGCCAGAGTTCTACCACGAAGCAAGTGAGTAACTAGTATTACATCCTAAAATATATAGAGAGAGGGAAGAACAAGACAATTAGGATAGATATGCACACAAAATGTACGCTAAAGTATAACGTATAGTTTATAATTGATAGATATATATGCAATATGTTCACGAACATAAAATATAACATAAGACTGTTAATTTGTTTTCCTGAAGATTAAAGGTAGCATGCACAGTGCAATGACTTACATTGGATGAATTTATAGTGAGATTTCACAGAAGTTAGTGTTTGGTTTGAGATATAACTTATTTTATGTAAAGAGAGATCTCACAGAAGTTAGTGTTTGGTTTGAGATATGACTTATTTTATGTAAAGAGAGATCTCACAGAAGTTAGTGTTTGGTTTGAGATATGACTTATTTTATGTAAAGAGAGATCTCACAGAAGTTAGTGTTTGGTTTGAGATATGACTTATTTTATGTAAAGAGAGATTTCACAGAAGTTAGTGTTTGGTTTGAGATATGACTTATTTTATGTAAAGAGAGATTTCACAGAAGTTAGTGTTTGATTTGAGATATGACTTATTTTATGTAAAGAGAGATTTCACAGAAGTTAGTGTTTGGTTTGAGATATGACTTATTTTATGTAAAGAGAGATTTCACAGAAGTTAGTGTTTGATTTGAGATATGACTTATTTTATGTAAAGAGAGATCTCACAGAAGTTAGTGTTTGATTTGAGATATAACTTATTTTATGTAAAGAGAGATTTCACAGAAGTTAGTGTTTGGTTTGAGATATGACTTATTTTATGTAAAGAGAGATCTCACAGAAGTTAGTGTTTGATTTGAGATATAACTTATTTTATGTAAAGAGAGATCTCACATAACGCAGATGCAGGACTAAGTAAAGTAAGTATAGAGCCCCCGTCACGCCAAGTGGCGTATAGGGAATATGGTGTTAGTGATGATACATTTTACAGACCTTCGGCACATGATTTTTGGGGTAATGTGGTCGGTATTACGCCCGCGCCGCTTTACTTTCCCAGAAAAAAAAATCCGGTACCCATTTAAGGCTGGGTGAACCTAGAAACCGTCGGTTGAGATCGAACCCTACCTCTTGTCCTTTGTTATCCAATTCACTAACCACTGAGCTATCGCGGCTCCCTGATGCAGGACTAAGAGGTGAGCTATTTCTTATCTTCAACAGTATTTTGTTGAGCACACATCTTTGCTTTCTTATCAAACTGATCCATTAGCTATACTAACTCTACCTTGAGAGACAAATAGATGGCAGGACGTCTAAGAAAGAACAGATCGTTTGATATGACGAAATAGTTATCTATTCTGGAAAAGCAATCATATCCATAGAAGATATAACTTGACTGTAACGCTGGTAGTTTTCTCCGTTACCATTCTTACGTCTTCTCTTTTCTCGTCATATGTATTTATTTTTTCATCTCAGAATTGTTAACTCTTCTTCATTAATGCTTGCCAATTCTTTTAATTTTAAAGACTTATTTTTATAATTAAGCTCTGCATGTTGAGCTACATTATGTCGTGAGGTTGCATACTTTAAACAAAGTTCTGGTTGTCTGGTTAGTGACTTGCTGGTCAATTTAGTTCTGCTGGTAGAAGCTTGTCAGAAGCTTCGGTAACCTTGTTGGGTACACCACCTGACTGGGCTACCGACGTTCGGACAACCCGTGTTTGATTCCCGCCTCCCCCGCAGTCGACCTTGCCGCTGGCAGAAATTGATACCAGGGTATTACTCTGGGAAGGTGAGGAATGCCGCCTCGCATCGTGAGTTTCGATGCTTGAAGCGACACTATCCAGAATTCTCCGAACACTTATGGATAGGCGGCCGAGCACATATTGGTGAAAACTCGCGTGTTAAGACGCTGATTCAAGTCTCGTACTTTACCTTTATCTTGTCAGCTGCTATAGATGAAGCTTTAATAATATAAGGTCTTGTTTGTTAAGTTTGGTAATTTGTGTTGGTCACCATATGGTGGTTTCTTTGAAGTTTGGTATTTTATGTTGGTCACCATATGGTGGTTTCTTTGAAGTTTGGTATTTTATGTTGGTCACCATATGGTGGTTTCTTTGAAGTTTGGTATTTTATGTTGGTCACCATATGGTGGTTTCTTTGAAGTTTGGTATTTTATGTTGGTCACCATATGGTGGTTTCTTTGAAGTTTGGTATTTTATGTTGGTCACCATATGGTGGTTTCTTTGAAGTTTGATATTTTATGTTGGTCACCATATGGTGGTTTCTTTGAAGTTTGGTATTTTATGTTGGTCACCATATGGTGGTTTCTTTGAAGTTTGGCATTTTATGTTGGTCACCATAAGGGTGTTTCTTTGAAGTTTGGTATTTTATGTTGGTCACCATATGGTGGTTTCTTTGAAGTTTGGTATTTTATGTTGGTCACCATATGGTGGTTTCTTTGAAGTTTGATATTTTATGTTGGTCACCATATGGTGGTTTCTTTGAAGTTTGGTATTTTATGTTGGTCACCATATAGTGGTTTCTTTGAAGTTTGGTATTTTATGTTGGTCATCACATGGTGGTTTCTTTGAAGTTTGGTATTTTATGTTGGTCACCATATGGTGGTTTCTTTGAAGTTTGATATTTTATGTTGGTCACAATATGGTGGTTTCTTTGAAGTTTGATATTTTATGTTAGACACCATATGGTGGTTTCTTTGAAGTTTGGTATTTTATGTTGGTCACCACATGGTGGTTTCTTTGAAGTTTGATATTTTATGTTGGTCATCACATGGTGGTTTCTTTGAAGTTTGGTATTTTATGTTGGTCACCACATGGTGGTTTCTTTGAAGTTTGGTATTTTATGTTGGTCACCATATGGTGACACCTAGCCAACAACATGAACTTGTGACGCTTTCAGCTTAGCGAGCTGGGCAGTTATACGTTGTGTGACGTCATCCGTCTATGCCTCGCACAGATGACGACATCATGATTGTGATTTTTTTATCTGGGATTTACCTCTCTGTCCGCTGGACTTACTACTATAGATGGAGAAATGAAAAAAATATATATATTATAAAAACTGAGAAAAAACGGTATAGGTAAAGCTTTACGTTATAAGTAATAATATATTGTGCTCCCGTTACGCCAAGTGGCGTATAGGGAATATGGTGTTAGTGACCATATGTTCTACAGATCTTCGACACGTAAGTTTTGGGGTAATGTGGTCGGTATTACGCCCGTGCCGCTTTACTTTCCCAGAAAAAAAATCCGGTACCCATCAAAGACTGGGTGAACCCGGAAGCCGTCGGTTGGGAGCGAACCCTACCTCTTGTCCTTTGTAGTTCACTAACCACTGAGCTATCGCGGCTCCCATTTACGTTATAAGTGGACGACACAAATTACAACAACGTTTCGGCTCAATAGGTCTTCAGCAGGAACAAACATGCAACACAACCACAGATATTATTTCAAATATTTGTTTAAAAATAAGAAATAATAAAACAGAGGAAGAATTTCTAACTAGAATGAGAAATAAAAATACAAATAAGAATACAATGACTTCCCTATAAACCTCGCTATGGACAGAATGAAAATGAACGTTAAACGTTTTCTTTTTTTCTCCTCACAATTAGCTTTACTTCTGCTTCGTATTTTTATGCATTTCTATGTTTTGAGCCTACTACTATAGATGGCAGTGATGAGAGCACACATTACAAAATGTTACACGTTTTCGAATCAAATATTTTATTTCAACCACAAATTCGGTGTCGCAGTTTCAGCTGCAACCTCTGCTACCTCTAATGCACTCTAGAACAATCATGTCTAAATTATTCTAAAATGATTTAAGTCAGCGAACGAACTAATATAGCAATAAACAACATTGCCAAATCGTCAGCATTGATGTCTGACATGCGCGAGTAGAGGAAATGTTAGCTCTCAGTGCGATGAGTTCGCTTCACTGTTATTTGTCACGGATACTTTAGTTTGTTCTTTTTTTTTAATCTTTCCAGAAAAATAACACATGATTCTCTTATGACACATTCAAAGAGATTAGAAGAAGCTATATCTTGAAATTTTAGTAAATGTGTGGTGGCAAAATAATTATTTCATCTCCCGAAATTATTTATTTTGCCTGTCTCTGTTCTTTTTTTTTTCTGCACGAACATTAATTATTCAAATAATACAGATGATGCTGTTGATACAGTCGTAATCGTTCAAAGTAAAAATAAGTTACAGGAAATGTTAGACATTTTAGTGAAGGAAACAAAAATAAAGAACTCAGCCTTAATAGTAAGAAGGCAAAAGTAATGGTAACAACAAAGAAAACGATATCACCGCAATGCACAATAAAGACAAGTGGAACAATATTAAAACAGGTAAATGAATTTAAATATCTAGGAACAATGTTAACCTCAGATGGAAGATCTACAACAGAGGTGAGATGGCAGATCTACAACAGAGGTGAGATGGTAGATCTTTAACAGAGGTGAGATGGCAGATCTACAACAGAGGTGAGATGGTAGATCTACAACAGAGGTGAAATGGCAGATCTACAACAGAGGTGAGATGGTAGATCTACAACAGAGGTGAGATGGCAGATCTACAACAGAGGTGAGATGGCAGATCTACAACAGAGGTGAGATGGCAGATCTACAACAGAGGTGAGATGGTAGATCTACAACAGAGGTGAGATGGTAGATCTACAACAGAGGTGAGATGGCAGATCTACAACAGAGGTGAGATGGCAGATCTACAACAGAGGTGAGATGGCAGATCTACAACAGAGGTGAGATGGTAGATCTACAACAGAGGTGAGATGGTAGATCTACAACAGAGGTGAGATGGCAGATCTACAACAGAGGTGAGATGGCAGATCTACAACAGAGGTGAGATGGCAGATCTACAACAGAGGTGAGATGGTAGATCTACAACAGAGGTGAGATGGCAGATCTACAACAGAGGTGAGATGGTAGATCTACAACAGAGGTGAGATGCAGAATGGCTCAGGCAAAAGCAGCTTTCCAAAAAATGAGGAAGATACTGCGCAATCCATTTTTGACAACAGAAACAAGAAAAAGAGTTCTTAAATTGTATGTAGAGTCAGTCTTAACATATGGATGTGAATCATGGACAATAGAACAAGAAACATGACAATCACTGAATGTCGTAGAAATATGGTTTACAGAAGAACACTGAGAATACCATGGACAGCTAAGAAGAATAATGAAAACGTTCTGAAAGAGGCCAAATAAAAAAGAGAGCTAATTTCCAATATTAGGAAGAAACAATCATCATTTTCTGGCCATGCAGTGAGAAGGGAACAGCAGGAATATGTTGTGATAACTGGGAAAATTGAGAGACAAAGATATACACGGAACAAAAAGGAAAAAATACCAGTCAGCTTAAGAGAAAAGCTTGGCAGAAGGTCAACAACAGAAATAATAAATAACTATCGAGATCGAAAGTTGTGGAGAGACATGATCAGCCAGCAGGCACGGTGATGATGATGATGATGATGAATTACTAAAAATATCGTTCATATATAAATATTTATAGTAGCCAAAAATGTATCATTTTTTATGTCACAGGTTGAAACCACTCCCATAAAATATCAATGTTACGATTAAATAGTATGTACTAGGCTCAGGACATCCTGATTCATAAATGCCGAAAAATTTCCAAGATTTGAACTAAAATATCACTTTGTGACTAAAACCAGCAGCCGTGGCTTGCACGTGACGTGTGTGTTTGTACAAAACAAGATGTCATAAAGTATTTGGCGGTAAATTGTTCAGTCTTACATGTTTGGGAAATCACAGAAGTCGAGCTAGCATGGAGAAGAAATCCACACAGAAGGGTTCAGAGCTTCGTTGTGCATGAGTTGTGAAGATTGACTGTTCACCTTAGAGCGTTTGTGAAGTTAAATGTGATCAAAAGCGCTCGTTGGCAAAGAGAATAAGTGCATTCACATACGTCATACATCCAGCGGCGGATATTTAGAGTAGGCAACGGGGGCCCCGACTCCTCTAACATTTTATCAGAATCACCATCATCATCAAGTACCATACCTGCTGGCGTAGGTGATCATGTCTCTCCACAACTTTCGACATCGACTGTTATTTATCATTTCTGTTGTTGACCTTATGCCAAGCCATTTTTTTCAGCTGTCTGGTATCTTTTCTCTTTTCATCCCTCTATCTCTTCGTCCCTCAATTTTCCCAGTTGTTACAATATATTCCAGTTGTTCTCTTCTCATTACATGGCCAAAAAATGATGATTATTTCTTCCTAATATTGGAAATTAGTTCTCTTTTTGCTTATATATATTTTTTTAAAATATAAAATGGTGTTAAACAGCTGAACTTAATGAAAGACGAGGCAAGCTGCGACGTTTCGGCAAAATCCTTCATCGGGTACACATATTTTTAGGGGGGGGGAGTGTGGGAAGTTGTGTGGGATTCGCTAGCTATCACCTCTGTTGAATGCCCTAGAGACTAGGAATTGAATTATTCGTGTTAAATCCGTTGTATCCCTCGCAGCCGTGTGCACAGGGGTCCCTCGCCGCATAGGCAGATAACTCCAATTTCGGAGGTACTCGTAATTTTTTTCCCCGTTGATGAGTAATCGACGTTTCAAGCCGGCCTCGCTACTGAGAGCAGAGGTGGTTTCCTCTGAGAGAAATCACAAATAAAAAGGTGGTTTCCTCTGAGAGAAATCACAAATAAAAAGGTGGTTTGCTCTGAGAGAAATCACAAATAAAAAGGTGGTTTGCTCTGAGAGAAATCACAAATAAAAAGGTGGTTTGCTCTGAGAGAAATCACAAATAAAAAGGTGGTTTGCTCTGAGAGAAATCACAAATAAAAATCCCAACTGCTGCAGCCGAGATTAGAACTCACGAACTCTCTGTCTCGAGACCGGCGACTTGCCTCGATACCAAACAGTCCCTCCTTCCCCCAATTGGTACAATACCTAATCAGCACATATTAATACAGGGAACCGCGACAGCTCAGTGGTTAGTGAACTGGGCTACAAAGGACAAGAGGTAGGGTTCGATCCCAATCGACGGCTCCATTTTCTCCCAGCCTTTAATGGGTACCGGATATTTTTCTGGGAAAATAAAGCGGCACGGGCGTAATACCGACCACATTACTCCAAAAATCATGTACCGAAGGTCTGTAAAATTGATGATCACTAACACCATATTCCCTATACGCCACTTGGCGTGACGGGGGTACTTTACTTATTTTTTTTTTACATATTAACACATGTTTTATAAAAGCAATGATTGTTTCCAACTTCTTAAATTGAGAAAATGTGTTCGACAGCCGCATTCTCAGTTTTACATGGAGATGTTCACAAAGTTAACCAGAACAGAGAAGAGTCTCCTCGGAGGCAGAAGACAAACTGCCCACAAACAAATGTCCCTACAGAGGCAGAAGACAAACTGCCCACAAACAAATGTCCCAAACAGAGCAGAAGACAAACTGCCCACAAGCAAATGTCCCTACAGAGGCAGAAGACAAACTGCCCACAAACAAATGTCCCAACAGAGGCAGAAGACAAATTGCCCACAAACAAATGTCCCTACAGAGGCAGAAGACAAACTGCCCACAAACAAAAGTCTCAACAGAGGCAACAACTTAAACTGTCAACAAATAAAAGCCCCTAAAGGGCATCATCTCAAACAGCCCACAAACAAAAGCCCATACAGAGGCATCAACTGAATGTCCACAAACGAAAGCCCTTACAGATGCAACAGACAAACTGGCCACAAACAACCCTTCCCCCCCCCCAGGGGCATCAACTCAACAGCCCACAAACAAAAGCCCCAACATTAGCCCCCACACTATCTCTCCACAACCTAAACATACATGCTCTCCAATACAACCAAGGGGACACAATCTCCGATTGAACACCGTCCCCTGCACACCACCCCCTCCAAAAAAAAAAAAGACAAAAATTCAAAACAAACAACAATCTTATTAAACAAACTCTTCCCACCATTCTGTATAAACATAGATCGTTTATAACAACCGATACCCATCTGCTTATATAAACGTTCACCATCGTCCCATCACACTCAACTGTTTGAATCATCATGTGCAGTGACATTTCTATTTCCAGCGAGGCGGGTACAGAGACTCCTGAAACAGCCTGTAGACCACCAGGTTAAAATGTCTAAATGTCTGAGTGGTTATGAAGTGTCCCCGAGTGCAGAAACATTGGCTCTGCTGCCATTTATTTTACTCCGATTCCTAACACTTATTTCGATAACAAATGTTGAAACGAAAAATGACTTTCGAAAATTGAACCAATCAGGTTTCTTCCCGCGAAAATTTAGTTCTCTGACCCAGTCAGATCTTCACTTTGGGTCAAATAATAAAAAAAATAATCAATTTGACTTTACATTTTAGTTTCTCTCAGTTTTTAACGAAATAAATAATAAAATAATAAATAAAATAAAACACACGGAAATAAATTGTATAGAAGTGATTTGTGCTTGTGACCGCTTTGGTTGGATAACCGATGTTGGATAAGAAGCTGTTTTTGAACGATGCACTCGAGGATGATTCCAAAATGAGGGGAAATATTTGCAACTAAGAACGTTATGCGATTAAGCTCGAGATGAACTCGTATGGGATGTCCGACACGCTAAACTACCACGAGAGAGGCAAAAAACCGAGCTGTGGAACGAGGGTTCTCTCGAGTTGTGAGGGTGAAAAAAAAACGTAATTCAACAGTGGTCTTCAAACTATTTAATAAAGGGTATGTGAACTTTTGTAAAAAGAACGTAGACTGATATTAGATACACATTTTTTGAGGTCTTTGTTGTAAATTCTTGCCATGACAGACTGAACAAACTACTTTCGTTCGCGTTTAGAATTTCATCAACTGTCGTTAACTAAAGTACTGCAGAAATACACTCAATTCCGTTTGTATCAAATACATACAGCTGTTTGCCAGGGATACTTTAGTTGATTTACTTATTTGTGTTTATCCAGGGAGGTAAAACACACATACTATTCTGATATACATTCAGAGTGATTAGAAGTTGCATCTTGAAATATAAAAGTGCTTGCGGTTCATACACCTTTCAGCTCCCTGTGGAGCATAGGTCGTCAACACTTTCAGCTCCCTGTGGAGATAGGTCGTCAACAAACACTTTCAGCTCCCTGTGGAGATAGGTCGTCAACAAACACTTTCAGCTCTCTGTGGAGCATATGTCGTCAACAAACACTTTCAGCTCCTTGTGGAGCATAGGTAGTCAACAAACACTTTCAGCTCCATGTGGAACATAGATCTTTAGCAAACATTTTCAGCTTCCTGTGCAGCATAGATCGTCAACACTTTCAGCTCCCTGTGGAGCATGGGTCTTTAGCAAACACTTTCAGCTTTCTGTGGAGTACAGGTCTTCAACAAACACTTTCCAAGCTGTTTTGTTTCTTGCCATTCTTTTAAGATTAACAAGGTAAACCATGTGGAAATAATCAATATGCTGGAGAAATTAAACTTTGACGGTAAAGATCCGAGAATCAATGAAAAAACATGTACTGGCAATAAACAGCAGCAATAAAATTAGCAACCAAGCAGGACATTTCTAATATATAAAACAAGGAGTCAGACATGGATGTGTTCTGTCGCCGAATTTGTATTTACTTTATAGTGTAAATATTATGATATTAATAGTAGACAAAAAAGAATTGAATTCAACGGTCACAACATAAACAATATGCGATATTCTGTGATGACACAGTCTTAATAGCAGAGACGGAGAATGAACTACAAGAAATGATAGACATAATAGTTAGATTAGGTAAATAATTTAAATTAGGTTATATACAAAAATAAAAATGTTCAACTCCAATGTTAAGTCAGTCCTATTATATGGCTGTGAAACATGGAGAACAACAAAATTGACAATCACGAAGATACAGACTTTCATTAATGGATGCGTACGCAGAATAAAAGGATGGAAATGGCAGGAAAAAATCACTAACATAGAATTATGGAAATGTACCAGTCAAATACCAGTGGATAAAGAGATACAGCGAAGACGATGGCGCTCGATAGGACACACACTACGGAAGTCAACTGAGAGTATTACACAACAGGCCTTTTTTTGGAATCCCCAGGGGAAAGGACAAAGAGGAAGACAAAAGAATTCTCGGAGAAGACAGAAACAGAGATGAAGATAATTGGGAAGACATGGAATGATCTTAAAAGAATGGCAAGAAACAGATCGACTTGAAAAGTGTTTGTTGAAGACATATTGTCCACATGGAGCTGAAAGGTAGAAGAAGAGTAGACAAAAAAGAATTGAATTCAACGGTCACAACATAAACAATATGCAATATTCTGCAATAACACAGTCTTAATAGCAGAGACGGAGAATGAACTACAAGAAATGATAGACGTATTAGTAAAAGAAAGCAACAAAAAATGTCTCAGTCTGAATAGTAAGAAAACAGAAGTAATGGTCGTATCAAAGAAACAATAATCACCATCATGCAGCATAACAATAAACAGGACAGATCTAAAACAAGTGCAACGCGTCAAATACTTGGGCACAATAATAACATTAGATGGAAGATGCACCATAGAAATTAAAAAAAAATTAGCTCCGGCCAAAATAGCATTTCAGGAAATGAAAAATATCTTATGCAACAAATCTGTGTCAATAGAAGTGAGAAAGAGAGTTTCTCGGTGCTATATAGAATCAATTCTGACCTATGGAAGCGAACCACGGACAGTAGACAAATGACTAGATGATTAGAGGTCACAGAGATAGGATTTCTCAGAAGAATGTTAAAAGTTCCGTGAACAGCTAAAGAGACCAATGAGGAAATTCTAAAAGAGGCCAACACAAAAAGGAAACTCATAAAAAAACATCACAAAGAAACAATCAAGATTTTTGGGACATGTTAAAAGACACAAAAGCTTACTAAAAGTAATCTTGGAAGGGAAAATACAAGGTAAAAGATGCAGAGGCAGACTACGACTAACACGGACGAGTAACATCAAAAGATGGACACGTCAGCATATGACAACCTGCACCATCAAAGCAAGAAACAGAGCGGAATGATACTCCATCGCAGCCAACCTTCGATGCGGAGACGGCACTCAATGATGATGGTGATGATGGTGATAGAGTTATAAGGTTAGAGTTATGGATTTTTAAGTTAACACTAGAGTTATAGGATTAGAGTTAGGGATTTGTGAGTTCGCTCTAGAGTTATAGGATTAGAGTTTGGGATTTTTGAGTTCGCTCTAGAGTTATAGGATTAGAGTTTGGGATTTTTGAGTTAACATTAGAGTTATAGGATTAGAGTTAGGGATTTGTGAGTTAGCTCTAGAGTTATAGGATTAGAGTTTGGGATTTTTGAGTTCGCTCTTGTGTTACAGGATTAGAGTTTGGGATTTTTGAGTTAACATTAGAGTTATAGGATTAGAGTTTGGGATTTTTGAGTTCGCTCTAGAGTTATAGGATTAGAGTTTGGGATTTTTGAGTTCGCTTTAGAGTTATAGGATTAGAGTTTGGGATTTTTTAGTTAACACTAGAGTTATAGGATTAGAGTTTGGGATTTTTGAGTTCGCTCTAGAGTTATAGGATTAGTGTTTGGGATTTTTGAGTTCGCTTTAGAGTTATAGGATTAGAGTTTGGGATTTTTGAGTTAACACTAGAGTTATAGGATTAGAGTTTGGGATTTTTTAGTTCGCTCTAGAGTTATAGGATTAGAGTTTGGGATTTTTGAGTTAACACTAGAGTTATAGGATTAGAGTTTGGGATTTTTGAGTTCGCTCTAGAGTTATAGGATTAGAGTTTGGGATTTTTGAGTTCGTTCTAGAGTTATAGGATTAGAGTTTGAAATTTTTTAGTTAACACTAGAGTTATAGGATTAGAGTTTGGGATTTTTGAGTTCGCTCTAGAGTTATAGGATTAGAGTTTGAAATTTTTTAGTTGGCATTTGAGTTAGGGATATTTAAGTGAGCTCTAGAGTTTGGGATTTTTGAGTTAACTCTTAGAGTTTGTTCTCCATGTGATACAATCTGCAGCCACATTTTACCAGCTTCTTTCACTGATAGAGAATTCCCTCAAAGAAGCCCTGCAAAACAACCTTATGTCGCAGCACTGATCTGCCCTTTGGTCTCTTTCCGTCCATAAGTTCGCCACTACAATATTTGTTTGGGAATACGAATGTTTGCCATTCTTCTTACATGACCCAGCCACCTTAGTCTACGACTTCTAAGTGTTGCCATGATCGATGTGAGCTTGGCTCGTTGTAAGACATTACAGTTGGTTACTTTATCCTAACAAGTGATATTCTTTATTCGATGAGCATGATAAAAAAAAGTGGAGGCGGGCTCTGTACGCATGCAATTGGTAGAGTCGTTGCAGAAATCCAAAATACGTAAGGTCACCATTGTCTATGTCCCTGGACATGCGGGAGTACGGGGAAATGAAAGGGCGGACAGGTTGGCTAGCTGCGCTGTCGTTGAGGACGGGCAACCAATGGATCGGGCGGACATGACCAATGCCCTCCGAGATGTGGGAAGAGCACAGGACTTCGACAAACACAGTTCTACGTCACTTTTTTGGATGATGGAAATGGGAGTTAAGTTGGGCACAGCCAGAAATGAGAAACTTAGTGGCCGTGTAAGAAGACTTATCAACCAACATAGAACTGGAGTCGTCAGTCGCTGGACACTGAGGGAATTGCTGAGGAGGGGATCTGAGCACCTATGGACATGTTCGGAGTGCAATGATGATGACCCGCAAATAACTCAATAGGTGATGTTCCTTATCTTTCGAAGGCAACGAGCCTGAAAGCTGTTTAACATTTGCTCCTGCCCTGCATAGGTTGTCCAAGTTTCAGATTCGCTCAAAAGTGAACAAAGCACATGACTTTTAAAAAATTAATTCTTAGTCCTGACCGTTAGTTTGGTGTGGATCACGCTGTGTCTTTCAATTGACCAAATTTTGACAGTACTTATGAATCTAATAACATTAATGTAACACGGAACAGGAATAGTAGATATCTACAGCGAAAGATATATGGCAGTTAGGCGACAGGAACCGCTGAGACACTATCTGAAAAGTGTTCCTTGTTGCAGTTTCCTCATATTCCAAGTCCGGGCTTGGTGCCGGAGCTACTGAGGTTAGTGCTCTGTGCACAATGTGAGCTGTGCTTTTCATCCGGTTGGTGTTTCTATATTCAGATTGCATACGATGAATGATGACATCGCATGACGAAGGGCAGTTCAGCTGTGTTCACTTTTGGTGCCGCTTGGCCTTATGTCTTTTGGCGTGTGCTGTAGCGGTTATGATGGGGACTGCCTATCTTTGTTTGGATATTTGATGAGATGTTAATTCGGATGATTCCACAGGCACGGGTGGTTGAGCAATAAAGGATTTTAATTCGTTTGCAGTGATACCAGGGCTCAGGGCCTTCGAATAACTAAAACGACAGTGAAAGAAAGAAGCGTGTATAGTCATCGAGCTATGCGACCATTATCCATGAATTGTTATATACGAAAACATTATTTTCTGTCTGCTAGAAGTTTACATTTAAGATCTCCAAGGCATCACACGTAAAGCTATCCAATTAACCATTCAAACATTGAGCTACATGACGAGGGCAATATCAATCATCACTCTAGTAGCATCAGAACGATAAACATGTGATTACGTAAAAATAAAGAAACAAATAAGCAAGAAATACACACAGAAAATTTTATTTAAAGTATTGTCACATAGATCTATCACTAGGTAAACTTGTCACAGACGTTAACCCCTTAATTTAGGGCAACTTACGCTTGGTCGCTCACTTTCATGCAGCTTGCTGGCGCAGCTAATTTAGTAAACGGGCGATTTACAACTCGTCAAAATAGCGTTCGACTTTCGTGGGGTAGACATTATCTCCCTGACAAGCGGCACAAATGAAGATTCAGTCAAAATGTGGCGCAATGAAAGACATATTTATTTGATTGAGTGCTTCTTTTGATTGGTCCATTTGAGTTAGCTCTGGTCTAATTCACATATTTATCAAATATAGTGATTTCATCACGATAAAAGATACGTTTGGAATCGCTTCATTTTAGAGACAATAAACAATCTTTTCTTCTAAACAATCGTTTTGTTTGTTTGTTTGTTGTTGTAGTTGTTGTTCTTCTTATTATTATTTACGCCGTCTACTACTGCGGCAATGGTTTTATTCTCCACTGCCACGACAACAGTCACTACAGCTACTGCAACAATCATTACTGCCACTACAACAATCTCACTACCGCCACTACAACAATCACAACATCAACTATAACAATCACTACTGCGACTACAGCATTCATTACCGCCACTACAACAATCACTATTGCTACTACAACATTCATTACTGCCACAACAACAGTCACTACTGTCCCTACAACAATCACTACTGCTACTACAACATTTATTTCTGCCAATACAACAGTCACTACTGTCCCTACAGCAATCACTACACAATAACTACTACTACATTTATTACTGCCAATACAACAGTCACTACTATCCCTACAGCAATCACTACAGCAACTACAACAATAACTACTGCTACTACAACATTTATTACTGCCAATACTACAGTAAATACTGTCCCTACAACAATCACTACAGCAACTACAACAATAACTACTGCTACTACATTTATTACTGCCAATACAACAGTCACTACTGTCCCTACAGCAATCACTACAGCAACTACAACAATAACTACTGCTACTACAACATTCATTACCATCAACACAGCCACTACATCAATCACTACCGCTCGACTATTAACACCAGAACTACTTTAATTGATTATATTTCTCCTACTGATGCCAACACCACATCTACTACCCCTACTGTTATTACTACAGCTACTGGTATTACTATTACTACTATTTACAACACCACAGCTGTCATTAGTAGTCTACATACATTACATATGTAATGTCAGCGCCATATTCTTGGTCTTGGTATCACCAGAAAGGACAAAGTGACAAACGTTGAGGTCCTCACTACACACGACACCCGAACATCTACGATGTGCCCGAAAATGTCGATTGTTACTACTGTTACAAATTCTTCATCTTTTCTTCTGCTTCTTCTTCTTTCCTTCCACATTTGCCTTTCAGCGTCGAGGGAAGACATAATTTGCGGTATTTTACTCTTCTGTTCGCCTCTGCTGTTGTTATGTTTCCTATTGCTTCTAATATTCCATCGATCCATCTTTTTCGTGGTCGACCCTTGGGTCTGATGTTCTCACAATGTTTGCTGAAAGCTCCTTGTGTTGTGTTTTGATCTTTCTGCCTTGTCACGTGGCCAAACCATTTTATCTGTTGTTTCTTTTTTTCGAGCTGTCTGCTTCCTTTTTCGCTTATTTCAGCTTTTTTATCGCCAGTGTCTAAGATATCTCTGTTCTCACTGCTGCGGTCCCCAAGCTTTCCATTAAAATCTCCCATCACTAACATGTCGTCGCTTTCGTCAATCTTGTTAATAATTTCATTCAATGTGTCGTAGAATTCTTCGCTGTCTTTTTATTCTTGTTGCATGGTGCATAGATTTGTGTGTAAGTTGTTTTTCGATCGTCTTCTAGTAATCTGATTGTGATCATTCTTTCCGTGTAGTATTTTATTTCTAGAATGTTCTTTACGTGTTCTGGGTCGATGATAAAGCCTACTAAATGTGTTGCTCTTTCTGTGTTGTCGAATCCTGAGAATATTTTATTGTCGTTCATGTGTGTTTTCTTTATCTGTTGTCCTTTTACTCTGATGTCCTCTAATCCTAGTATTTTAATTTTCCTTTTTGTCATTTCTTCTATAAGTTCGTTTTCTTTATTTTTTATTCCGGATATATTTATCGTTGCTACTTCATATTTATTAAAGTGAAAGAAAGCAAAAATAAAGGACGCAGCCTTAATAGCAAAAAGACAAAGGTAATGGTAACAACAAAGAAAAAGACATCACCACAGTGCAAAATAAAGACAAGTGGAACAATATTAAAACAGGTAAATGAATTTAAATATTTGGGAACTCTGTTAACCTCAGACGGAAGATGTACAACAGAGGTGAGATGAAGAATAGCTCAGACAAAAGCAGCTTTCCAAAAAATGAGGAAGAATACTATGCAATCCATTTTTGATAATAGAAACGAGAAAAAGAGTTCTTAAATGTTACGTAGAGCCAATCTTAACATATGGATGTGAAACATGGACAATAGGACAGCAGACAAGAAAATTACTGGAGTCTGTAGAAATGTGGTTTTACAGAAGAATGTTGAGAATACCATGGACAGCTAAGAAGAGTAATAAAGAGGAGGAATTTCCAATATTAGGAAGAAACAATCATACTTTTTTGGCCATGTAATGAGAAGAGAACAACTGGAATATATTGTAACAACTGGAAAAATTGAGAGACGAAGAGATAGAGGGAAGCAACGAGAAAAAATAACAGACAGCTTAAGAGAATGGCTTGGCAGAATGTCAACAACAGAAATGATAAATAGCTGCCGAGATGGAAAGTTGTGGAGAGACATGATCACCTACGCCACTAGGCCCGGTACTTGATGATGATGATGTTCTTCATTAAAATTACTTTTTGCCATTCTTATTCTTTTGTTTATTTCAGTTGTACATTTTCCATCACTGGTTATAGTATGTCCAAGGTAGTTGTAGTTCTGAACTGTCTCCAGGTCTATTCCTTCAATTTTGATATCCACTTGTGGGTTTTGAGTATTTTCTTTGTTTATGATCTAGTTTTAGTCTTTTTGATATTCATATCTAGTTCATATTTTTTGCTTGTCATGTTTATCTCATTAAGTAATTGTAGATCTTTAGGATTTTCTGCTAGTTGTACATTATCATCAACACATCTTAGGTTATTGATTATCTTTTCATTAATTTTTAGGCCTGGCATCTCTATGTTTTTAAAGATTTGTTCAGTGTATAGATTGAACAAGCTTGGTGATAGGATGCATCCTTGTCTTACTCCTCTTTTTATATCAATGGGTGTAGAGTTCTCTTTGTTATATTTTATTATTGCTGTTTGCTCCTAGTATAGATTACATATTAGTCGTATGTCCATGTCATCTAGATGTATCTCTTTTAGGCATTCTATAAGTTGTTTGTGATGTACTCTAATTAGTTTTGGTGTAGTCTATGAAGCAGGCATATATTGGTTTGTTTACTTCTGTGTACTTTTCGATTAATGTCCTCACGCAGAATATGGCTTCTTTTGTCCCGCTATTTTTCCTAAATCCAAATTGCTGCTCATCTAATTCAGTATTGATTTTATTCTGAATCCTTCCTTGTATAACTTTTAGCAAGATTTTTGTTACCTGGCTCATTAGGCTTATTGTTCTAAAGTCACAGCATTCAACTGCACCATTCTTTTTAAGCAATGCAATGAAAGTTGATGTTTTTAGTTCATTTGCTATGTATCCTGTGTGGTAAATGTCGTTGCATATGTCTGTAATCACTTCAATGCCAAAATCTTCTAGTGCCTGTATCATCTCTATCTGTATGCTTGACAGTTACTTTTCCTTAATTCTACATTAGTGATTTTGTCCTGCCATTTGCATCCCTTTATTTTGCGCAAACATCCATTTTACATTTATTTTGAACTCTTTGTATTTTCTTTATTTTTCTTAATTTTTCTACTGTCTACTTATTGTATTCCTTGTATTTACCTTATTTTTCTACTACCTAAAATGTATTCCGTGTATTTTCTTTATTATCTTAATTAATCTACCGTCTCCATCTATTTTATTCATAGTATTTTCTTAATTTTGCTATTGCCTACATCATCATTATCATCAAGGAGTGCCGACTCCGCATCGAAGATTGACTACCATGGAGCGCCATTCCACTCTGTCATTTGCTTTGATGGTGCAGATTGTCATAGGTTGACTTGTCCATCGTTCTGCTTCAACCATAATATTTTCTAATTTTCCTTGTTAGTATAAGGTCCTAACATTCCATGTAGTTAATTTTAGTTCGTTCCTAAAACAATAGTTAGAATCTCTGTCCATGGTTTTCTTGGGAGTGTTACGTAATGAGGCTCTAATCTCTTTCACGGTGGTCTGCCATATTCGTCTTTCGTGTTCTGAATATGTCTCAGACTGCCTACATTTATTGTAATCCTTGCATTTTCTTTATTATCTTAACTTTTCTACATTTACTATAATGAAATGCCTGTTTTCTCGGTTGTCTTAGTGTATTGGTCTGGTTGTTAACTCAGACACACGTGGCTGTCAATTATTAGCACCAGTATCTTACCTTTCATCTATCTGTGGACTGTACTTCCACGAGATGAAGAAGATAAGAATTAAGAGACCACTCAAACTTGGTGCCCTCGGTGTTGTTATTAAACAAGCTCGGTGCTTCACTCAAAATATTTTATGTCACGAGTTCTATGAGGGTCACACTAACCCAGCCACCGCGGCAAAATTTACAACAGTGGTTCTTAAACTGTGATCTGAGGGACCACGTTCCGTGTCAATAAACTGTCCTCATTGTTCCTTGGTTTAAAAATTGTAGTTCCTGTCTACCCTTCATTCAAGAATCTTGTTATCACAGACCTGATGATGTATTTTTTACTTGCTGACAGTGTCTTGACCATATTTACAAAGATCTATATATCTGCTTTATAGATTACACAAAAGCATTTGACATAGTAAAGCATGTGGAAATAATATACTGGAGAAATTAAACATTGATGGCAAGGATCTGGGAATCATAAAAATCATGTACTGGCAACAAATAGCAGCCATACGAATTAGCAACCAAACAAGACAATTCCAATATATAAAACAAGGAGTCAGACAAGGATGTGTTCTGTCACCGGATTTGTTTTCACTTTACAGTGACAATATTATGAGATCAATAGTAGACAAACAAAGGAGTTGAAGTCAACGGTCACAACATAAATAATTTACCATATGCGAATGACACAGTCTTAATAATAGAGACAGAGAATGAGCTACAAGAAATGATAGTTACAATAGTAAAAGAAAGCAACAAGAAAGGTCTCAGTCTGATTAGTAAGAAAACAAAGGTATTGGTTATATCGAAGAAACAATCATCACCATCATGCAGCATAAAAATAAACGAGACAAATCTGAAACAAGTGCAACTATTCAAATACTTGGGCACAATAATTACATCAGATGGGAGATGCACCACAGAAATAAAAAGCTAAATAGCTCAGGCCAAAAAAGCATTTCAGAAAACGCAAAATATCTTATGCAACAAAATCTAAGTCACTAGAAGTGAAAAAGAAAGTTCATCGGTGCTATATAGAGTCAATTCATACCTATGGAAGGGAATCATGGACAGAAGGCAAACAAATGGAAGACGATTAGAGGCCACAGATATGGGGTTTCTCAGACGAAATGTTGAAAGTACCCTGAACAGCTAAAATGACCAATGAGGACATTCTCAAAGAGGCCAACACAAAAAAGGAGCTACTAAAAAACATCGACATTTTTCGGGCACATCATGAGAAAAGAAAAGTTGGAATATTTGGTTACAACTGGCAAAATACAGGGAAAGAGATATCGCGGACGACAAAGAGAGAAAATACTGGACAGCTTGGTGTCATGTCAGTGAAAACAGTTAACAACAGAATTGATACGATGCACGGTGGATAGAAGGTTGTGGAAGGACATAATCGCCTTCGCCAACCGGTATGGCACATGATGATGATGGTATCACCAGTAGGTGCAGGGCCGGAATAAGCCTTAGCTAAAGAAGCAGCACGGGCGTAATACCGACCACATTACCCCAAAAATCATGTGCCGAAGGTCTGTAAAAAGTATGGTCACTAACACCATATTCCCTATACGCCACTTGGCGTGACGGAGCTCTTTACCTTACTTACTAAATAAGCTACAATTTAGAGTCTAACAACAAAAGTTGGAATCAAATGTATGTATCATCAACATCATATTCACTGATTATCGCCTCGGAAGTTTCCCTCTATAATAATATTCATTTATTATTATTTGTCTCCAGTCTTAACCACTGGAAACTACTATTCGTGTTGTTTCGTCCTAAATGTTTGTCTGCAACGCAAGTATTCAGCCCTACCCTATCCGGGAGACACTTGTCTTAACAGGAAATATATTTCCGAGCTGTGATCGCGCAGCCTTATGCTATAGTCATGGGAAAGCCTTCGCGAAAGGACATTGCCTACGAAGCTAATTTTTTTAGTTAGCTGAGTGGCAGTGTTCCCTAGCGTTTGGCTTTTCGTGGCAAGGCGCTGTGCCACTGAGTATGGGTTCGATCCTGCCTTGGTCCATATTTTTTTCTGTTGTTGATTATTTGTCATTTTTTCCGAGTGCTGTAAACATACCTCTTCCTCTGAATTGATTCGCTGATTATCGCCTCGGAAGTTTCCCTCTATAATAATATTCATTTATTATTATTTGTCTCCCATCTTCATCAAGTACCGGGCCTGCTGGCGTAGGTGATCATGTCTCTCCACAATTTTCGATCACGACAGTTATTTATCATTTCTGTTGTTGACCTTCTACCAAGCCATTCTCTTAAGCTGTCTGGTATTTTTTTTCTTTGCTTTCCTCTATCTCTTCGTCCCTCAATTTTTCCAGTTGTTACAACATATTCCAGCTGTTCTCTTCTCATTACATGGCCAAAAAGGGATGATTGTTTCTTCCTAATTATTGGAAATTAACTCTCTTTTTGCATTGTCCTCTTTCAGAACGTTTTCATTACTCTCCTTAGCTGTCCATGGTATTCTCAACATTCTTCCTGTAAAACCACATTTCTACAGACTCCAGTGATTTTCTTGTTTGTTGTCCTACTGTACATAATTGTATGTATACTGTAATCTAAAATATAGATCTTCTGGTGTTCATTTTATAACAGAGGTCCTCAAAGTTCTATTTAACTTAGGGTCTCGAATTTTCATTTAGCTTAGGGTCTCAAAGTTCAATTTAGCACAGGGCCTCAAAGTGTCATTTAGCTTAGGGTCTCGAAGTTTCATTTAGCTTAGGGTCTCGAAGTTTCATTTAGCTTAGGGTCTCGAAGTTTCATTTAGCTTAGGGCCTTAAAGTCTCTCTCTCTCTCTCTCTCTCTCTTTCTCTCTCTCTTTCTCTTTCTCTGCGATCAAGACTCAATCAGAGTAAGATTCTAGACTCTCTCATGAAGGCAGCTGTCTGTTTAAGTGTTCGATTGCTTCATATGGGCCTCAAAGTGTCAATTAGCTTAGAGCCTCGAAATTTCATTTCGCTTAGGGCCTCAAAGATATAGTTAGCTTAGGATCTCAAAGTTTAATTTACCTTAGGGCCTCAAAGATATAGTTAGCTTAGGATCTCAAAGTTTCATTTAACTTAGGGCCTCAAAGATATAGTTAGCTTAGGATCTCAAAGTTCCATTTACCTTAGGGCCTCAAAGTTATATCTAGCTTAGCCCCTCAAAGTTTCATTTACCTTAGGGCCTCAAAGTTATATCTAGCTTAGCCCCTCAAAGTTTCATTTACCTTAGGGCCTCAAAGATATAGTTAGCTTAGGATCTCAAAGTTTCATTTACCTTAGGGCCTCAAAGATATAGTTAGCTTAGGATCTCAAAGTTTCATTTACCTTAGGGCCTCAAAGATATAGTTAGCTTAGGATCTCAAAGTTTCATTTACCTTAGGGCCTCAAAGTTATATCTAGCTTAGCCCCTAAAAGTTTCATTTACCTTAGGGCCTCAAAGATATAGTTAGCTTAGGATCTCAAAGTTTCATTTACCTTAGGGCCTCAAAGATATAGTTAGCTTAGGATCTCAAAGTTTCATTTACCTTAGGGCCTCAAAGTTATATCTAGCTTAGCCCCTCAAAGTATCGTTTAGCTTAGGGCTTCAAAGTTTCCTTTAGCGTATGGCCTCAAAGTTTCTTTTAGCTTAGGGCCTCAAAGTTTCCTTTATCTCAGGATCTCAAAGTTTCCTTTAGCTTAGGGCCTCAAAGTTTTATTTTGCTTAGGGCCTCAAAGTTTCCTTTAGCTTAGGGCATCAAAGTCTTCTTTAGCTTAGGCCTAAAAGTTTCCTTTAGCTTAGGCTTAAAAGTTTCCTTTAGCTTAGGCCTAAAAGTTTCCTTTAGCTTAATGCCCGAAAGTTTCCTTTAGCTTAGAGCTTCAAAGTTTTATTTTGCTAAGGGTCTAAAAGTTTCATTTAGCTTAGAGCCTCGAAGTTTCATTTCGCTTAGAGCCTGAAAGTTTCATTTAGCTAAATGGCCTCGAAGTTTCATTTAGCTGATGCCTCAAAGTTCCATTTAACTTAGGGCATCACATTTCTATCTAGCTAAGGATCTCAAGGTTTCATTTAGCTTAGATCCTCAAAGTTTCCTTTAGCTTAGGGTCTCAAAGTTTCCTTTAGCTTAGGGTCTCGAAGTTTCCTTTAGCTAAGGGTCTCAAAGTTTCCTTTAGCTTAGGGCCTCAAAATATTATTTAGCTTAGGGCCTCAAATTTTTATTTAGCTTAGGGCCTCAAAGTTTCATTTAGCTTAGGGTCTCAAAGTTTCATTTAGCTTAGCTCCTCAAAGTTTCATTTAGCTTAGGGTCTCAATGTTTCCTTTTGCTTAGGGTCTCAAAGTTTCCTTTAGCTTAGGGCCTCAAAATATTATTTAGCTTAGGGCCTCAAATTTTTATTTAGCTTAGGACCTCAAAGTTTCATTTAGCTTAGCACTTTAAAGCTTCATTTAGCTTAGGTCCTCAAAGTTTTATTTAGCTTAGAGCTTCAAAGTTTTATTTAGCTTAGGGCCTCAAAGGTTCATTTAGCTTAGCCCCTTAAAGCTTCATTTAGCTTAGGGCCTCAAAATTTCATTTAGTTTAGGGCCTCAAATGTCTATTTAGCTTAGGGTCTAAGGTTTCATTTAGCTGAGCCCCTTAAAGTTTCATTTAGATTAGGGCCTCAAAATTTCATTTAGCTTGGGGCCAGAATGTTCTATTTATCTTTGGGCCTCGAAGTTTAATTTAGTTTAGGGCCTCAAAGTTTCATTTAGCTGAGCCCCTTAAAGTTTCATTTAGTTTAGGGCCTCAAAGTTTCATTTAGCTGAGCCATTTCGTGGTTTTACCAAGTCTAAAAAATGTAATGTACAGGTGTTCTCCTTCGGGGATATGTGTCCATGTCTCTACAAATGTTTGAGACTCCCTTAACGTGGCTTTCTTGCTTGCTCCTTGACGAAACACAATCTGTTCAACCTCAGACTGTCTTCTGGGTTATATAAGACAGCAACTAGAGTTTTATAAGTTATAGTTAAATACACGGACTATTCAACCTCAGACTGTCTTCTAGGTTATATAAGACAGCAACTAGAGTTTTATAAGTTATAGTTAAATACACAATCTGTTCAACCTCAGACTGTTTGAAAAAAAAAAAAAGTGAAGAGCCCCGTCACATCAAGTGGTGTATACAGAACTTCGGTACATGATTTTGGGGGTAATGTGGTCGGTAATGCCCGTGCCGCTTTACTTTCCCAGAAAAAAACAAATCCTGTACCCATTTATGGCTGGGTAAACCCGGAAGCGTTCGATCAGGATCGAAACCGACCTATTGTCTATTGCAGTCCAAACTCAGACTGTCTTCTGTGTTATATAAGACAGCAACTAGAGTTTTATAAGTTATAGTTAAATACACGGTCTGTACAACCTCAGACTGTCTTCTAGGTTATATAAGACAGCAACTAGAGTTTTATAAGTTATAGTTAAATACACGTCTGTACAACCTCAGACTGTCTTCTAGGTTATATAAGACAGGAACTAGAGTTTTATAAGTTATAGTTAAATACACGGTCTGTACAACCTCAGTCTGTCTTCTAGGTTATACAAGACAGCAACTAGAGTTTTATAAGTTATAGTTAAATACACGGTCTGTACAACCTCAGACTGTCTTCTAGGTTATATAAGACAGGAACTAGAGTTTTATAAATTATAGTTAAATACACGGTCTGTACAACCTCAGACTGTCTTCTAGGTTATATAAGACAGGAACTAGAGTTTTATAAGTTATAGTTAAATACACGGTCTATTTAACCTCAGACTGTCTTCTAGGTTATATAAGACAGCAACTAGAGTTTTATAAGTTATAGTTAAATACACGGACTATTCAACCTCAGACTGTCTTCTAGGTTATATATAAGACAGCAACTAGAGTTATCAGTTACAGTTAAAACTACATGTTTATTGCCTGTATTTCCTTTTCTCTTCTCAATCTATACCTGTCACTAGTATTCCTGAATAGTGCTGGTCTCCGTCCACGCCAGAAAATTAAACTGTCCAGTCTAGTAAAGTATTTCTTGTTTTATCCTGAGTCTTTTCCCCACTATTTGTCCATATTGTTGATGTAATGTTATAAGTTGATGCGGGAAGGGTGCTCTTTTGGCCATTGACGTGGCAGGTCAAATAGCTTTCTTGACATTCCCGGCTTTTACTGGAGAGGTTGGGATTCGTCTAGTCCCAGGCTATGCTGGAAACTTCTTGTCCAGCCCAGAGGTCCTGCCATACTAGATCTTCTAGTAAGAGCCATCACTACAGGGAACACGGCGCTCCTTCCTTCTGTTAGCCAACCTGTGTGGCTTGTCCTGCCTAGTGGTACTGCAATACTGGGTCTTCTATATCAGTGAGAGCCATCACTACAGGGAACACGGCGCTCTTTCCTTCTGTTAGCCAACCTGTGTGGCTTGTCCTGCCTAGAGGTACTGCAATACTGCGTCTTCTATATCAGTGAGAGTCATCACTACAGGGAACACGGCGCTCCTTCCTTCTGTTAGCCAACCTGTGTGGCTTGTCCTGCCTAGTGGTACTGCAATACTGCGTCTTCTATATCAGTGAGAGCCATCACTACAGGGAACACGGCGCTCCTTCCTTCTGTTAGCCAACCTGTGTGGCTTGTCTGCCTAGTGGTACTGCAATACTGGGTCTTCTATATCAGTGAGAGCCATCACTACAGGGAACACGGCGCTCTTTCCTTCTGTTAGCCAACCTGTGTGGCTTGTCCTGCCTAGAGGTACTGCAATACTGCGTCTTCTATATCAGTGAGAGTCATCACTACAGGGAACACGGCGCTCCTTCCTTCTGTTAGCCAACCTGTGTGGCTTGTCCTGCCTAGTGGTACTGCAATACTGCGTCTTCTATATCAGTGAGAGTCATCACTACAGGGAACACGGCGCTCTTTCCTTCTGTTAGCCAACCTGTGTGGCTTGTCCTGCCTAGTGGTACTGCAATACTGCGTCTTCTATATCAGTGAGAGCCATCACTACAGGGAACACGGCGCTCCTTCCTTCTGTTAGCCAACCTGTGTGGCTTGTCCTGCCTAGTGGTACTGCAATACTGCGTCTTCTATATCAGTGAGAGCCATCACTACAGGGACACGGCGCTCCTTCCTTCTGTTAGCCAACCTGTGTGGCTTGTCCTGCCTAGAGGTACTGCAATACTGCGTCTTCTATATCAGTGAGAGCCATCACTACAGGGAACACGGCGCTCCTTCCTTCTGTTAGCCAACCTGTGTGACTTGTCCTGCCTAGAGGTACTGCAATACTGCGTCTTCTATATCAGTGAGAGCCATCACTACAGGGAACACGGCGCTCCTTCCTTCTGTTAGCCAACCTGTGTGACTTGTCCTGCCTAGAGGTACTGCAATACTGCGTCTTCTATATCAGTGAGAGCCATCACTACAGGGAACACGGCGCTCCTTCCTTCTGTTAGCCAACCTGTGTGACTTGTCCTGCCTAGAGGTACTGCAATACTGGGTCTTCTATATCAGTGAGAGCCATCACTACAGGAAACACGGCGTTCCTTCCTTCTGTTAGCCAACCTGTGTGACTTGTCCTGCCTAGTGGTACTGCAATACTGGGTCTTCTATATCAGTGAGAGCCATCACTACAGGGAACACGGCGCTCTTTCCTTCTGTTAGCCAACCTGTGTGACTTGTCCTGCCTAGTGTACTGCAATACTGGGTCTTCTATATCAGTGAGAGCCATCACTACAGGGAACACGGCGTTCCTTCCTTCTGTTAGCCAACCTGTATGGCTTGTCCTGCCTAGAGGTACTGCAATACTGGGTCTTCTATATCAGTGAGAGCCATCACTACAGGGAACACGGCGCTCCTTCCTTCTGTTAGCCAACCTGTGTGGCTTGTCCTGCCTAGAGGTACTGCAATACTGGGTCTTCTATATCAGTGAGAGCCATCACTACAGGAAACACGGCGCTCTTTCCTTCTGTTAGCCAACCTGTGTGACTTGTCCTGCCTAGAGGTACTGCAATACTGCGTCTTCTA
The DNA here is from genome assembly GCA_032433765.1 of Megaustenia siamemsis. Lineage (NCBI taxonomy): Eukaryota > Metazoa > Mollusca > Gastropoda > Stylommatophora > Ariophantidae > Megaustenia > Megaustenia siamemsis. The sequence goes on from JAVIAB010000088.1 coordinate 66,224,474, forward strand.
TATCAGTGAGAGCCATCACTACAGGGAACACGGCGTTCCTTCCTTCTGTTAGCCAACCTGTGTGACTTGTCCTGCCTAGAGGTACTGCAATACTGGGTCTTCTATATCAGTGAGAGCCATCACTACAGGGAACACGGCGTTCCTTCCTTCTGTTAGCCAACCTGTGTGACTTGTCCTGCCTAGTGGTACTGCAATACTGGGTCTTCTATATCAGTGAGAGTCATCACTACAGGGAACACGGCGCTCTTTCCTTCTGTTAGCCAACCTGTGTGACTTGTCCTGCCTAGTGGTACTGCAATACTGCGTCTTCTATATCAGTGAGAGTCATCACTACAGGGAACACGGCGTTCCTTCCTTCTGTTAGCCAACCTGTGTGACTTGTCCTGCCTAGAGGTACTGCAATACTGCGTCTTCTATATCAGTGAGAGCCATCACTACAGGGAACACGGCGTTCCTTCCTTCTGTTAGCCAACCTGTGTGACTTGTCCTGCCTAGTGGTACTGCAATACTGCGTCTTCTATATCAGTGAGAGTCATCACTACAGGAAACACGGCAATCCTAGCTTCTGTTAACCAACCTTTTCTGACGCAGACTATAACCGGGAAAGACCGCAAGGAGTTAGCACTGCTAGGTCTTGGTCAGCTGATGGTGCGCCGCCCCTACAGTTCCGACCATACATCGCAGGCGCTTGTGCTACGTCCTACAAGTATTTCTTTCATGTTCTCCTGTTTAAAAGAACTCAGCCGCTTCATCTAATGAGCCTCAAATGTTCTCTCTGTGAACCGGCTTCAATCAGTACGGTTCCATTACTCTTTCATAGTTCATGCTATTCTCAATTTTCTTCTTTAGAACCACATTTCTTTTGGCTTCATTGAACTTCCCTTTTGTTCATTAATTTTCATCGATTCACAAACGAGAGGATAGTTTCTATAAAGAACTTTTTTCTTTATTACAGATATATTACAGATATTATTATTTTCTTTATTTTTTCTATATTCTGTCTTAACAGAAGCGTTGAGGAAAATACTGTGGTTTTTTTTTTTTTTTTTTTGCACGGTTTGAAACTTCACCTTTTCGTGAAATATTTTTATATTTTCAAAATCACGCTACCTTTTCCTGAACAATTTTTTTTTTAATTTTCAAAATCGCACTATCTTTCTCTGAGCTTCTTCTTCCACTTTTCAGCTCCCTTTGAGCATAGATCTTCAACAAACACTTTCCAAGCCGTTCTGTTCCTTATCATTCTTTTAAGATCCATCCTTGTCTTCCCCAGCAACTTCATCTCTGCTTCCATCTGATTTTGTTAAAAAACTTTTAAACTTCGTCACCCACCTGTAATTATAACTGGATACTATATCGATGTATTGCCGCCATGTAGCACTGTTCTCTCAAATGTACTTCGCGTTGATGTTTGACTTAGTCTGGACGGCAGAGTCTGATAACAATGGCTCTCTTTCGCCGCGACACTCATACTTCGTTCTTCACCACAGCGTCAGACCACGATAAAGTGATAGTTGTTGATTCACTGCGCACATAATTCTCTCGTGGAAGTAACAGTAAGTTTATTTACACGCAACACGTCCAATGAAACATAATATTTACAAGCCAGCGGTGTACAATCCGCTCGGCTGTTCACACATTAATGTCTTGAATGCACATCTCTCTACAGCAGTCGTGCCTCAGTTCGTCTCTCGCACACAATCGGTCCAACACTGAATCACTCTAGTCTCTCACACACAATCGGTCTAACACTGAATCACTCTAGTCTCTCACACACAATAGGTCTAACAATGAATCACTCTAGTCTCTCACACACAATCGGTCCAACACTGAATCACTCTAGTCTCTCACACACAATCGGTCTAACACTGAATCACTCTAGTCTCTCACACACAATCGGTCTAACACTGAATCACTCTAGTCTCTCACACACAATCGGTCTAACAATGAATCACTCTAGTCTCTCACACACAATCGGTCCAACACTGAATCACTCTAGTCTCTCACACACAATCGGTCTAACACTGAATCACTCTAGTCTCTCACACACAATCAGTCTAACACTGAATCACTCTAGTCTCTCACACACAATCGGTCCAACACTGAATCACTCTAGTCTCTCACACACAATCGGTCTAACACTGAATCACTCTAGTCTCTCACACACAATCGGTCTAACACTGAATCACTCTAGTCTCTCACACACAATCAGTCCAACACTGAATCATTCTAGTCTCTCACACACAATCAGTCCAACACTGAATCACTCTAGTCTCTCACACACAATCGGTCTAACACTGAATCACTCTAGTCTCTCACACACAATCAGTCCAACACTGAATCATTCTAGTCTCTCACACACAATCAGTCCAACACTGAATCACTCTAGTCTCTCACACACAATCGGTCTAACACTGAATCACTCTAGTCTCTCACACACAATCTGTCCAACACTGAATCACTGTAGTCTCTCACACACAATCTGTCCAACACTGAATCACTCTAGTCTCTCACACACAATCTGTCCAACACTGAATCACTCTAGTCTCTCACACACAATCAGCCCAACACTGAATCACTCTAGTCTCTCACACACAATCAGTCCAACACTGAATCACTCTAGTCTCTCACACACAATCAGTCTAACACTGAATCACTCTAGTCTCACACACACAATCGGTCTAACACTGAATCACTCTAGTCTCTCACACACAATATGTCTAACACTGAATCACTCTAGTCTCTCACACACAATCTGTCTAACACTGAATCACTCTAGTCTCTCACACACAATCAGCCCAACACTGAATCACTCTAGTCTCTCACACACAATCGGTCTAACACTGAATCACTCTAGTCTCTCACACACAATCGGTCTAACACTGAATCACTCTAGTCTCTCACACACAATCGGTCTAACACTGAATCACTCTAGTCTCTCACACACAATCAGTCCAACACTGAATCACTCTAGTCTCTCACACACAATCAGCCCAACACTGAATCACTCTAGTCTCTCACACACAATCAGCCCAACACTGAATCACTCTAGTCTCTCACACACACTCAGTCCAACACTGAATCACTCTAGTCTCTCACACACAATCAGTCCAACACTGAATCACTCTAGTCTCTCACACACAATCAGTCCAACACTGAATCACTCTAGTCTCTCACACACAATCGGTCTAACACTGAATCACTCTAGTCTCTCACACACAATCAGTCCAACACTGAATCACTCTAGTCTCTCACACACAATCTGTCCAACACTGAATCACTCTAGTCTCTCACACACAATCAGCCCAACACTGAATCACTCTAGTCTCACACACACAATCAGTCCAACACTGAATCACTCTAGTCTCTCACACACAATCAGTCTAACACTGAATCACTCTAGTCTCACACACACAATCGGTCTAACACTGAATCACTCTAGTCTCTCACACACAATCTGTCTAACACTGAATCACTCTAGTCTCTCACACACAATCTGTCTAACACTGAATCACTCTAGTCTCTCACACACAATCGGTCTAACACTGAATCACTCTAGTCTCTCACACACAATCGGTCTAACACTGAATCACTCTAGTCTCTCACACACAATCGGTCTAACACTGAATCACTCTAGTCTCTCACACACAATCAGTCCAACACTGAATCACTCTAGTCTCTCACACACAATCAGCCCAACACTGAATCACTCTAGTCTCTCACACACAATCAGCCCAACACTGAATCACTCTAGTCTCTCACACACACTCGGTCCAACACTGAATCACTCTAGTCTCTCACACACAATCAGTCCAACACTGAATCACTCTAGTCTCTCACACACAATCAGTCCAACACTGAATCACTCTAGTCTCTCACACACAATCGGTCTAACACTGAATCACTCTAGTCTCTCACACACAATCAGTCCAACACTGAATCACTCTAGTCTCTCACACACAATCAGTCCAACACTGAATCACTCTAGTCTCTCACACACAATCGGTCTAACACTGAATCACTCTAGTCTCTCACACACAATCGGTCTAACACTGAATCACTCTAGTCTCTCACACACAATCAGTCCAACACTGAATCACTCTAGTCTCTCACACACAATCAGTCCAACACTGAATCACTCTAGTCTCTCACACACAATCGGTCTAACACTGAATCACTCTAGTCTCTCACACACAATCAGTCCAACACTGAATCACTCTAGTCTCTCACACACAATCAGCCCAACACTGAATCACTCTAGTCTCTCACACACACTCGGTCCAACACTGAATCACTCTAGTCTCTCACACACAATCAGTCCAACACTGAATCACTCTAGTCTCTCACACACAATCAGTCCAACACTGAATCACTCTAGTCTCTCACACACAATCGGTCTAACACTGAATCACTCTAGTCTCTCACACACAATCAGTCCAACACTGAATCACTCTAGTCTCTCACACACAATCAGTCCAACACTGAATCACTCTAGTCTCTCACACACAATCGGTCTAACACTGAATCACTCTAGTCTCTCACACACAATCGGTCTAACACTGAATCACTCTAGTCTCTCACACACAATCAGTCCAACACTGAATCACTCTAGTCTCTCACACACACAATCAGTCCAACACTGAATCACTCTAGTCTCTCACACACAATCGGTCTAACACTGAATCACTCTAGTCTCTCACACACAATCAGTCCAACACTGAATCACTCTAGTCTCTCACACACAATCAGTCCAACACTGAATCACTCTAGTCTCTCACACACAATCGGTCTAACACTGAATCACTCTAGTCTCTCACACACAATCAGTCCAACACTGAATCACTCTAGTCTCTCACACACAATCGGTCTAACACTGAATCACTCTAGTCTCTCACACACAATCAGTCCAACACTGAATCACTCTAGTCTCTCACACACAATCGGTCTAACACTGAATCACTCTAGTCTCTCACACACAATCAGTCTAACACTGAATCACTCTAGTCTCTCACACACAATCGGTCTAACACTGAATCACTCTAGTCTCTCACACACAATCTGTCCAACACTGAATCACTGTAGTCTCTCACACACAATCTGTCCAACACTGAATCACTCTAGTCTCTCACACACAATCTGTCCAACACTGAATCACTCTAGTCTCTCACACACAATCAGCCCAACACTGAATCACTCTAGTCTCTCACACACAATCAGTCCAACACTGAATAATCTCTAGTCTCTCACACACAATCAGTCTAACACTGAATCACTCTAGTCTCACACACACAATCGGTCTAACACTGAATCACTCTAGTCTCTCACACACAATATGTCTAACACTGAATCACTCTAGTCTCTCACACACAATCTGTCTAACACTGAATCACTCTAGTCTCTCACACACAATCAGCCCAACACTGAATCACTCTAGTCTCTCACACACAATCGGTCTAACACTGAATCACTCTAGTCTCTCACACACAATCGGTCTAACACTGAATCACTCTAGTCTCTCACACACAATCGGTCTAACACTGAATCACTCTAGTCTCTCACACACAATCAGTCCAACACTGAATCACTCTAGTCTCTCACACACAATCAGCCCAACACTGAATCACTCTAGTCTCTCACACACAATCAGCCAACACTGAATCACTCTAGTCTCTCACACACACTCAGTCCAACACTGAATCACTCTAGTCTCTCACACACAATCAGTCCAACACTGAATCACTCTAGTCTCTCACACACAATCAGTCCAACACTGAATCACTCTAGTCTCTCACACACAATCGGTCTAACACTGAATCACTCTAGTCTCTCACACACAATCAGTCCAACACTGAATCACTCTAGTCTCTCACACACAATCTGTCCAACACTGAATCACTCTAGTCTCTCACACACAATCAGCCCAACACTGAATCACTCTAGTCTCACACACACAATCAGTCCAACACTGAATCACTCTAGTCTCTCACACACAATCAGTCTAACACTGAATCACTCTAGTCTCACACACACAATCGGTCTAACACTGAATCACTCTAGTCTCTCACACACAATCTGTCTAACACTGAATCACTCTAGTCTCTCACACACAATCTGTCTAACACTGAATCACTCTAGTCTCTCACACACAATCGGTCTAACACTGAATCACTCTAGTCTCTCACACACAATCGGTCTAACACTGAATCACTCTAGTCTCTCACACACAATCGGTCTAACACTGAATCACTCTAGTCTCTCACACACAATCAGTCCAACACTGAATCACTCTAGTCTCTCACACACAATCAGCCCAACACTGAATCACTCTAGTCTCTCACACACAATCAGCCCAACACTGAATCACTCTAGTCTCTCACACACACTCGGTCCAACACTGAATCACTCTAGTCTCTCACACACAATCAGTCCAACACTGAATCACTCTAGTCTCTCACACACAATCAGTCCAACACTGAATCACTCTAGTCTCTCACACACAATCGGTCTAACACTGAATCACTCTAGTCTCTCACACACAATCAGTCCAACACTGAATCACTCTAGTCTCTCACACACAATCAGTCCAACACTGAATCACTCTAGTCTCTCACACACAATCGGTCTAACACTGAATCACTCTAGTCTCTCACACACAATCGGTCTAACACTGAATCACTCTAGTCTCTCACACACAATCAGTCCAACACTGAATCACTCTAGTCTCTCACACACAATCAGTCCAACACTGAATCACTCTAGTCTCTCACACACAATCGGTCTAACACTGAATCACTCTAGTCTCTCACACACAATCAGTCCAACACTGAATCACTCTAGTCTCTCACACACAATCAGTCCAACACTGAATCACTCTAGTCTCTCACACACAATCGGTCTAACACTGAATCACTCTAGTCTCTCACACACAATCAGTCCAACACTGAATCACTCTAGTCTCTCACACACAATCGGTCTAACACTGAATCACTCTAGTCTCTCACACACAATCAGTCTAACACTGAATCACTCTAGTCTCTCACACACAATCGGTCTAACACTGAACCACTCTAGTCTCTCACACACAATCAGTCCAACACTGAATCACTCTAGTCTCTCACACACAATCAGCCCAACACTGAATTACTCTAGTCTCTCACACACAATCAGCCCAACACTGAATCACTCTAGTCTCTCACACACAATCGGTCTAACACTGAATCACTCTAGTCTCTCACACACAATCAGCCCAACACTGAATCACTCTAATCTCTCACACACAATCAGCCCAACACTGAATCACTCTAGTCTCTCACACACAATCAGCCCAACACTGAATCACTCTAGTCTCTCACATACAATCAGTCCAACACTGAATCACTCTAGTCTCTCACACACAATCAGTCTAACACTGAATCACTCTAGTCTCTCACACACAATCGGTCTAACACTGAATCACTCTAGTCTCTCACACACAATCAGCCCAACACTGAATCACTCTAGTCTCTCACACACAATCAGCCCAGCACTGAATCACTCTAGTCTCTCACACACACTCGGTCCAACACTGAATCACTCTAGTCTCTCACACACAATCAGTCCAACACTGAATCACTCTAGTCTCTCACACACAATCAGTCCAACACTGAATCACTCTAGTCTCTCACACACAATCGGTCTAACACTGAATCACTCTAGTCTCTCACACACAATCAGTCTAACACTGAATCACTCTAGTCTCTCACACACAATCGGTCTAACACTGAATCACTCTAGTCTCTCACACACAATCAGTCCAACACTGAATCACTCTAGTCTCTCACACACAATCAGCCCAACACTGAATCACTCTAGTGTCTCAGACACAATCAATCCAACACTGAATCACTCTAGTGTCTCACACACAATCAGCCCAACACTGAATCACTCTAGTCTCTCACACACAATCAGCCCAACACTGAATCACTCTAGTGTCTCACACACAATCAGTCCAACACTGAATCACTCTAGTCTCTCACACACAATCAGTCCCAACACTGAATCTCTCTAGTCTCTCACACACAATCAGCCCAACACTGAATCACTCTAGTCTCTCACACACAATCAGCCCAACACTGAATCACTCTAGTCTCTCACACACAATCAGTCCAACACTGAATCACTCTAGTCTCTCACACACAATCAGTCCAACACTGAATCACTCTAGTCTCTCACACACAATCAGTCCCAACACTGAATCACTCTAGTCTCTCACACACAATCGGTCTAACACTGAATCACTCTAGTCTCTCACACACAATCTGTCCAACACTGAATCACTCTAGTCTCTCACACACAATCTGTCCAACACTGAATCACTCTAGTCTCTCACACACAATCAGTCTAACACTGAATCACTCTAGTCTCTCACACACAATCTGTCCAACACTGAATCACTCTAGTCTCTCACACACAATCTGTCCAACACTGAATCACTCTAGTCTCTCACACACAATCGGTCTAACACTGAATCACTCTAGTCTCTCACACACAATCAGCCCAACACTGAATCACTCTAGTCTCTCACACACAATCAGTCCAACACTGAATCACTCTAGTCTGGATCCTAATATTTACTCCCTATACTAACACAATGATCTGTTTCATCAATAAAATCGAGACCTACTTCTGGAACTAGTCCAACTCTCTATTACGACTTGGGCTCCACGAGCCATTTGCTTTGCCTATCTACTGGGTGTCTACAGCCCCCATGTGAATCCCTATACTAACTATGGGGCTCGGTAAGCCACTACAGGCTACCGCCGCCTGGCGACACCGTTGCAGTCACCAAGTGTTAATTGTGTCTTCCAGCCTCATACATGGGATTATATACTTCGTCTCTGAATCAATCAAATTAATCCACGTCATCTCATGCTTTGTCCATTAACCAATCACAAATCCCCTACGTCATCTCCTCCCCTTCAAGTTCACACCCTCAATCAGTCACGAGACTTCCGCTATCCTGCCTGAACAATATTCTATTCACATTTCCCGTGACCTCTCCTCGTGTTATATTCACTCACTCATCTTAACTATCACCTACACTCCTCGTGTTATATTCACTCACTCATCTTAACTATCACCTACTCTCCTTATGTTATATTCACTCACTCACCTCAACCATCCCCTACTCTCCTCCTCCTATATTCACTCACTCACCTCATCCAGCCCCTACTCTCCTCCTCCTATATTCACTCACTCACCTCAACCATCCCTTACTCTTCTCATGCTATATTCACTCACTCACCTAAACCATCCCCTACTCTCCTTGTGCTATATTCACTCACTCATCTCAACCATTCCCTACTCTTCTCATGCTATATTCACTCACTCACCTCAACCATCCCCTACTCTTCTCGTGCTATATTCACTCACTCACCTCAACCATCCCTACTCTCCTTGTGCTATATTCACTTACTCACCTCAACCATCCCTTACTCACCTCATGCTATATTCACTCACTCACCTCAACCATCCTTGTCACTTACTCACCTCAACCACCCCCTAATCTCCTCATGCTATATTCACTCACTCACCTCAACCATCCTTGTCACTTACTCACCTCAACCACCCCCTACTCTCCTTGTGCTATATTCACTTACTCACCTCAACCATCCCCTACTCTCCTCATGCTATATTCACTCACTCACCTCAACCATCCTTGTCACTTACTCACCTCAACCACCCCCTACTCTCCTTGTGCTATATTCACTTACTCACCTCAACCATCCCTTACTCACCTCAACCATCCCCTACTCTCCTCATGCTATATTCACTCGCTCACCTCAACCACCCCTACTCTCCTTGTGCTATATTCACTTACTCACCTCAACCATCCCCTACTCTCCTCGTGCTATATTCACTTACTCACCTCAACCATCCACTACTCTCCTTGTGCTATATTCACTTACTCACCTCAACCATCCACTACTTTCCTCATGCTATATTCACTCGCTCACCTCAACCATCCCCTACTCTCCTTGTGCTATATTCACTTACTCACCTCAACCATCCCCTACTCTCCTCGTGCTATATTCACTTACTCACCTCAACCATCCCCTACTCTCCTTGTGCTATATTCACTTACTCACCTCAACCATCCACTACTCTCCTTGTGCTATATGCACTCACTCACCTCAACCATCCCCTACTCTCCTCGTGCTATATTCACTTACTCACTCACTCACCTCAACCATCCCCTACTGTCCTCTTCCTATATTCACTGACTCACCTCAACCATCCCCTACTGTCCTTGTGCTATATTCACTCACTCACCTCAACCATCCCCTACTGTCCTCTTCCTATATTCACTCACTCACATCAACCATCCCCTACTGTCCTCTTCCTATATTCACTCACTCACCTCAACCATCCCCTACTGTCCTCTTCCTATATTCACTCACTCACCTCAACCATCCCCTACTGTTCTCTTCCTATATTCACTCACTCACATCAACCATCCCTTACTCTACTTCACATTCTCACATTCATTGTTACATCTTCTATAAGAATAATTTGGTCTTACCTTTATGTCTTTTTCCTTGCGGATTCCAAAAAAGGACCCTAAACTATTTTTTTCTAAATCATGCAACCTATCCCTCATCATCATCATAATGTACCATACGGGTTGAAGTAGGCGATTATGTCCTTCCACAATCTTCTATCCACCGTTCATAGTATTAATTCTGTTGTTGACTGTTTTCCATGCCACCTCACCAAGCAATCTAGTATTCTCTCTCTCTTTGCCATCCGCGATCTTTCTTTCCCTGTATTTTGCCAGTTGTAACCAAATATTCATATTTTCCTCTTCTCCAGATGTGCCCGAAAAATGTAAATTGTTTCTCTCTGATGTTTTTTCAGGAACTCCCTTTAGTGTTGGCCTCGTTGAGAATTTCTCTCGTTAATCTTTGTAATTGTCTATGAAACTTTCAACATTCTGAGAAATCCCATCTCTGTGGCCTCTAATCGTCTTTTAATTTGTTTGTTTACTGTCCATGATTCGCTTCCATAGATCAGGATTGGCTCTATATAGCACCGATGAACTCTGTCCTATCCCTGATCTATGTTAAATCATTAAAGCCGCGTGTCACGCTAAGTTGTGACCATTCTATCGACACGTATACTTCCCTTTTGTCGGGCACGTATCATACATAAGCTTTCACGCAGTTCTGGTATCTTGACACTTGGGGCGTGTTTTCATTTCCAACAGCCAACTATAGATTTACTAAAGCCTGCAAGCTGAAAGGAAATTCCCGGAAAACCTCCAACTGGTGTGAAGTTTTAAGCTTTGCACGTAGTGGTGGGTTTGGGTAGAATGAAGTCAGTCTATATAAAGCTTCTATACCTGAAAATCATGGACAGTAGACAAACAAATGGAATGACAATTAGACGCCATAGAGATGGGATTTCTCAGAAGAATGTTGAAAGTTCCCTGGACAGCTAAGAAGACCAACGAAGAAATTCTCAAAGAGGCCAACATAAAAGAGAACTCCTTAAGATATCAGAAAGAAACAATCAACATTTTCCGGTCACATCATGAGAAGAGGAAAGTTGGAATACTTGGTTACAACTGGAAAAATTAAGGGAAAGAGAGATCGCGAAATAACAAAGAGAGAAAATACTAGATAGCTTGGTGTCATGGCACGGAAAACAGTCAACAATAGAATTAATACAATGCACTGTGGATAGAAAGCTGTGGAAGGACATGATCACCTACTCCAACCGGTATGGCACATTATTATGATGAATATAGTATAATGGAGGAACGTGATAAAATATGGAAATCAAAATTACAAAATACAAACACAAAGCTCATGATTGTCAAAATGAATGTATTATCCACTCTCGCGTATGCATGAGACAGCTGTAACACACAAAAAAAACAACTAAAGAAATATAAAATAAACTTGATGCATTTGAAAACAAATTCCTGAGAAAAATACTTTGTATAACACGAAATTAGTTGAAGCGTAGTGCAGAGAAATGACAAAGCATCCAAAAATATAATCTATAATCAAGATAAGGTGGTGGTCATATGTTGGCATGTGATGAGAAGAGACAATAGAAGAATCTCAAAGTCATTAAATGGAAACCAGAGGGTACAACACAAAGATACTGATCTAGAGAAACACTAAAAAAGAACGTTGAGGTGAGAAGCAACAACAGCAGGCATCACATCATAAGCCGAGTTGACTCATCAAAACAGGATATAATGCGGGCCCTGTGCAAGGTCTGATGCTTGATAAGAAAGATCGTGGGACACAAGAAAATCCGTCTTCGGCTCGAATGGACAACATACAGATAGATCAGTGTCCCAACTATGTGTACGATTCAACAAATGACTAACATGATCTCTTCAGCTTCTAACTTTCAGCTATCTGTGGAGCATATGTCTTCAACAAACACTTTCCAAGCTGTTCTGTTTTTTGCCATTCTTTTAAGATCATTCTATGTCTTCCCCATCATCTTCATCTCTGTCTTCTCCAAGAATTCCTTGGTCTTCCTCTTCGTCTTTTCCCCTGGGTATTCCAAAAAAGGGCCTGTAGTGTAATATTCTCAGTTGGCTTCCGCAGTGTGTGTCCCGTCCAGCGCCATCGTCTTCGCAGTATCTCTTTATCCACTGGTATTTGACTGGTACATTTCCATAATTCTATGTTAGTGATTTTACCCTGCCATTTCCATCCTTTTATTCTGCGTGAGCATCCATTAATGAAAGTCTGTATTTTCATGATTGTCAATTTTGTTGTTCTCCATGTTTCACAGCCATATAATAGGACTGACTTAACATTTGAGTTGAAACATTTATTTTTGTATTTAACCTAATTTCTTTGGACTTCCATATGCTCCCCAGTGCAACAAAAGCTATTCTTGCTTTTGATATCCTTACTTTTATATCATTTTCTGTTCCTCCCTTCTTTATTCATATTACTGCCCAGATATATGTAAGATTGTACGTCTAGTAGAGTAGTACCACTAACATGATAGTCAGCATGATTTGTGTTCACCTATGACAATATATTCATGAAGATGGGCACGATAATTCGGTACAGCGACCATTTGACGAGTCAACTTCGAAAACAACACAATAAACAAAACATGTGGATACAAATAACTTCCTATCAACACGGAGCACCTGGCAGGAAAGAAGGCAGAACGATCAAAATACAACATAACGAGCTTTCAATAAACGTTGTGAGAACACCAGATCCTCGGGCCGACCACTAAAAAATGGATTGATGGAATATTGGAAACACTAGGAAACATAACAGTACCATAAGCCAACAGAAGAGCTAAACCTCGTCGCTGAAAGGTAAATGATGAAGGAAGGAATAAGAAAAAGACACTCCAATTTTCTTTCTATTTAAAAAAAAAGAAAAACTAAAAATGTACGGACACGTGACACGATCTACAGGCCTTATGATAAGCATTCTGAGGGGCACAGTATCAGGAAAAAGATGACGCGGCAGACAGAGAAATGGGTGGGCAGAGAATGGACGGTGTTAACCTTCTGGCGCATCTCAGAAAGAAGTTGTGGAGGCTAGAAGTGAGTTGTGAAGACGTCATTAAGAGTGTCCCATCGAGCAGCAAGGTTGTTGGACTGAGGATGGTCAATGACAGCTTGTGTGCAGTTTCTGAATAGCAAGGTGGCTGGAGCAAATCAACACACACATGGGGTCCCTTTAGTTCCAACACCATAATAGAAATGGGCTGAACGATTTGTCTACTTTGTCAACTCTCGGTTAATGGGTTTCTTTGTTGTTAGGATCATCATAACTGCACACTTGATGAACCCATAGGTGCTCCGATATCCCCCTCGAGAATCTCGAGAAAATATGAAGAGAATCCTGGCCAATGTACACGAACTCCGTAGTATGGCCAGGGATCTACGGTGTGGGTCGGTTTCTGCTGACAGTTTTGTCCGGGCAGGGGCACATATTTATGGCCTACTCTTTGAGATGTTTTCCTCCAAGGGTTATTTAACGTGCGCAAGTGCACACGGAACCTCCTATTTATTGTCGTTAACCGAGAGGGCTACACATCCGATCTCACTACCCAAGAGATCAGGGGAGGGAACTTCAATAAGAAACCACGGAGTAATTTTTCTTATTTTTGACAAATCACCACCGCTACTGGTGGGCTTTGGACCCGGGACTACCTGTCCTGAGGTCGACGTCACACCTCTAGGTCACCCAGCCATCAGTCAATTGTGAGTTATAGTAAAGAAATATACTATCTTGATCTTTTTTGGTTCACTTATTTTAAGACTATGAGTAAACATTCGTTCACGGTTGAGGACATTGATGTCTTGGTTTGTTTATCTTCTTTTTCTACCTTTCAGCTCACTGTGGAGCATAGGTCTTCAACAAAAACTTTCAGTTCCTTGTGGAGCATAGGTCTTCAACAAAAACTTTCAGTTCCTTGTGGAGCATATGTCTTCAACAAAAACTTTCAGTTCCTTGTGGAGCATAGGTCTTCAACAAAAACTTTCAGTTCCATGTGGAGCATATGTCTTCAACAAACACTTTCAGCTCCCTGGGAGTAGAGGTCTTCAATAAACACTTTCAGCTCCCTGTGGAGCATAGGTCTTCAACAAACACTTTCAGCTCCCTGTGGAGCATAGGTCTACAATAAACACTTTCAGCTCCCTGTGGAGCATAGGTCTACAATAAACACTTTCCAAGCAGTTTTGTACTTTTATTCTTTTCTTTGACTTGTCCATGTTTGTGAAGTTTTTTCGGTTTATTTTTTTTCACAGTACGGGACAGCCAGTCCCATGCCCAACCCTCCTTACTCGCCTCTTACGAAGATGCCTGGTAGGGTACATCGCCACTATTCATTACACCCCTTTCGGGCCCCGGCAGCGCAGAGGCGTTGGTTTGTTATGATTCACTGGCATTGTAGCAAACAGTTAACCATGAGGCATAGACCGCACTGCCTACATAGTGTCGTCCAACTTTGAGCAGTTGGCTCAACCTAACTAAATACGATATTTTTGTATTTTGTCTACCTCTAACAATGTGTTAGTGAAAGCATCGCCACCGTTATCTATGAGCCTGCCCGCTAATGTAGTAGCTCAGTGGTTAGTAAACTGGACTACAAGGGACAAGAGGCAGGGTTCGATCCCAACCGACGGCTACCGGGTTCACCCAGCATTAAATGGGTACCGGTTTTTTTTTCTGGAGAAGTAAAGCGGAACGGCGTAATACCGACCACATTACCTCAAAAATCATGTGCTGAGGGTCTGTAAAATGTATGGTCACTAACATCATTTTCCCTATACTCCACTTGGCGTGACGGGGGTACTTTACTTTTACAGACTGCCCACTGGTGTTGTTTTTCCCGAAACCACAATACACGTGACTTCCCAACGTGCCGTACACGTCACAACTATTGGTCGGTTACCGCCCTTAGCAGTCAGGCTCAGATATATGGGTTGAGACCTTGACAGTGGCAAACTTACAACTGAAAATAAATACGTCAACTGTGATTGAGCCAATCATGGCTCGGCAAATAATAATTGGAGGGGGGAGGGGGGCGGCTCAAGGCCAGACCTGATCTACACATTAACGGTCAATTCAGGGAGTGGGTCCGACCTTTCTGCTCGACAAAACTCGAAACAGCCCTCGTCTGATCCTCGGGGACATCACAAATAGACTAAATCACGCGTGAGCAAGGTCACGGACCGAAGGTTCTCACCCCGGTAGTCAGGGTAACTGAGTTCTGATAATATTGTTACCCCTCAGGAACGTCTGTTGAGTTTCAGTGTTTTACTAAACTCACGAATAAAGCACTGGTCATATTTACAGACTATTTCATCATCATCATCATCATCATCATTGAGTGCATCTCCGCAACAAAGGTTTGCTACCATTGAGCGCCATTCTGCTCTGTCTCTTGCTATGATGGTGCAGGTTGTCCTAGGCTAATTTGTTGCTCTCGTCCATGTTAGTCTTGGTCTGCCTCTTTTACATTGTATTTTTCCTTCTAAGATTACTTTTAGTAGGCTGTTGTGTCTTTTAACATGGCATTTGTCTTGTTTGAATTGTGTTTAGTAGTTCTATTTTCATTTTTAGTTGTTTTAAGGCTTCATCGTTTGTTCTCTTTTCATTCCATCCAATTCTACCTATTCTTCGATATATCCACATTTCAGAGGTTTTGATAAATGGGAAAACAGCGATGATAAGGATGACGTCATCACTTGGTGATGACAGGATATTGAGGATATGGGGGTGGGGGTTGCAGTCTTCTTCTTCTTTCCTTCCTCATCTGCTTTTCGGCGTCGAGGGGAGATATAATTTGCGGTCTTTTGCTCTTCTGTTCGCCTCTGCTGCTGTTATGTTTCCTTGTGCTTCTAATATTTTATCGATCCATCTTTTTCGTGGTCGACCCTTGGGTCTGGTGTTCTCGCAACGTTTGCTGAAGGCGAGCTGTGTTCTGTTTTGATCTTTCTGCATTGTCACGTGGCCAAACCATTTTATCTGTTGCTTCTTTATATATTCTAATGCGGAGGATATTCCCAGCTTTTTCTGTTCTTTATTTCTGATCTTATCTCTCAGACTGTTTCCTGTCATTCGTCTAACACATTTCATCTCAGTAGAGGTTATTTTCTTATTGTTCTTGCATCTAGTGTCCCAGCTCTGGCATTGGTAGCACAACGTTGGAATGAAGATTGGATTGCATAGTGCTCGTTTTGCCTCCAGGGTTATTTCCTTGTTGGACAATAGTGGTGATAACTGTCCGAGGATTTGACAAGCTTTGTTGCATCTTGATTTTATCTCTGCTGTTTGAGAATTATCGTTTGTCATTAGACTTCCTAGGGGGTGCAGTGATGTCACGATATGAGGCAACCACTTTGATATGACGTGAAGATGTTCGAACTGAAGATGAGGCTAAACACAGCCAACTATAGATTTACTAAGGCTCTAAGGCAGAAAATACAATCGTAAAACGCTAAAACAGACCTGACGATTTCAGCTTTCATCATCATGCTCCAGTTTAGTTGGTGTTGGCAATCATGTCCTTCCACAATGTTCTACCCACAGTGCAACGTGTCAATTCTGTTGATGGCTGTTTTCTGTGCCAGGACACCAAACCATCCAGTTTCTTCAATCTTTGTCGTCCGCTGTCTTACTTTCCCCTGTATTTTGCTAGCTGTAACCAAGCATTGCAACTGCCTTCTTCTCATGATGTGCCCGAAAATTGTCCACAGATCATCTTCAGTAGAAAGATCATTCTCAGAACACAGCCCTGAAAGAATCTCTGTTTATAGCTAGATCTCCCACAGAACGTTACATTCTTCATATCCCGTCTGAAAGAATCTCTGTTTCTAGCTAGATCTCCCACAGAACGTTATATTCTCCACAACCCGTCTGAAAGAATCTCTGTTTCTAGCTAGATCTCCCACAGAACGTTATATTCTCCATAACCCGTCTGAAAGAATCTCTGTTTCTAGCTAGATCTCCCACAGAACGTTACATTCTCCACATCCCGTCTGAAAGAATCTCAGTCTCTAGCTAGATCTCCCACAGAACGTTGCATTCACCACATCCCGTCTGAAAGAATCTCTCTCCCTAGCCAGATCTCCCACAGAACGTTGCCTTCACCACAGCATATCTGAAAGAATCTCAGTCTCCAGCCAGATCTCCCACTTCTGTTGTCATGTTCAAGGTCTCCTTGATATCTTGAAACCACCTTCTTCTTGGTCTCTCCCTGATGCGTCTCCCCGACACCACATGCCCTCCTTCATAATGTCTTACAACCGATACGGTAACCTAAAACTACCCATTATGAGAACCATTAACTCTAAATCAAACAAATTCATCGCCGCTTGGTTCTATTTGTTTTTATACCTGTTCCAAACATAGATCAAACACACCCTCAGGTCACGCCACATATAAGAGTTCATTATTAAATCTCGGCCAACGCATCCTCTTGGTCTAACGGTGACATACACGTTGTCTGTAATACACTCGCAACCTCACCGAGGGCTCTTACAAATAAGTGCTCTCTCCTTTTTTTCCACTTACATTTTCCGAAACCTCCGTCGAGGGCTATTATCCAAAATGAGTTTAAAAAACCAACAAGGAGGAAAGAGAAGAAAGAGTTTTAAATAATAAACGAAATTATTCTCTCACGTTTGCCAAACGATAACCCGTCATTATCGCCTCCCTTGAAAGGCGTATTTGCGACGGGTTGTTTTTTCTTTCCTTTTGCAGCAAATTGCAATATCTGTATCTTTCTAGAAAAAAACATATAGCCTCACCGTGTAATTTATGATTACCGGGTTGCTATCCCTTCTTCAATCCTGGGATATAGGTCAGCGCTATCATGAGATCCTCCAACGGATCATGAGCTTAACCTATCTCCTAATCTGGGTTCCCAGAGCGTGTCTTTAGACTGATTTCGGTATCTGAGTCTACCAGTTGGGTTTTCATTTCTCTCTCAGAGAAGAACAAACGAGGGCGGGTAGTCGAATCGATAATTTTGTGTGTTGTGACAAGTTTGTTTGTTATAAGGATCATCATCACAGCACACCTGATGAACCCATAGGTGCTCCGATATTCCATTCGAGAACCCCGCGAAAATCCGAGGAGAATTCAGGCCCATGTGTACGAACTCCGTAGCACGGCCCGAAATCTACGGTGTAGGTATGTTTTTGTTGAAAACTGTGCTCAGATAGCGGAAAATTTGTTGGACTTAACTTTTTAAATTTTAACTACAAAGGGTTCTTTAACATGCGCGAGTGCACACGAGAATTCCTGTTTATTGCCGTTATCCGAGAGGGCTCGACATCGGACTACCCAAGAGCACAGGGGAGGGTAACGTTATAAACAAACCGCGGATTAATCCGTCACATTTTTTTTTTAATTCGCCTGCCGCTTCTGGTGGGTTTTGAACCCGATTCCATTCTGTCCAGAAGCTGACGCTGTACCATTAAACTACCTAGACCAGAACGGGTGGTCGCATCGATAACCTGTTATGCTCTAAACCAGGAGAAGCGCGGGGTCGAATCCCGAAAGGGTGAAGTGTTTTTATTGATAAAATAATAAATACATTAACAACAGATGGTAGATATAGATAATAGAACTAATTGGTGATACATGTAAAATAAGTCAAACATAGAATATGACAGAACTAATTGGCGATACATGTAAAATAAGTCAAACATAGAATATGACAGAACTAATTGGCGATACATGTAAAATAAGTCAAACATAGAATATGACAGAACTAATTGGCGATACATGTAAAATAAGTCAAACATAGAATATGACAGAACTAATTGGCGATACATGTAAAATAAGTCAAAGATAGAATATAACAGAACTAATTGGCGATACATGTAAAATAAGTCAAACATAAAATATAACAGAACTAATTGACGATACATGTAAAATAAGTCAAACATAGAATATAACAGAACTAATTGACGATACATGTAAAATAAGTCAAACATAGAATATGACAGAACTAATTGACGATACATGTAAAATAAGTCAAACAGAATATAACAGAACTAATTGGCAATACATGTAAAATAAGTCAAACAGAATATAACAGAACTAATTGACGATACATGTAAAATAAGTCAAACAGAATATAACAGAACTAATTGGCGATACATGTAAAACAAACCAAACAGAATATAACAGAGCTATTTGGCGATACATGTAAAACAAACCAAACAGAATATAACAGAGCTAACTGGCGATACATGTAAAACAAACCAAACAGAATATAACAGAGCTAACTGGCGATACATGTAAAACAAACCAAACAGAATATAACAGAGCTAACTGGCGATACATGTAAAACAAACCAAACAGAATATAACAGAGCTAACAGATGTTGGAAAGAAAACTATGTTCGGTATAGAATATAACAAACTATGATGAGAAAGGGCTGCAGAAACAAAGAAAGAAAACTACAAGTTCTCAGAACATAAACATGGAGATGATGAAACCAGAAGAAGATTTTAGTTGAGGAGACCTATAGAATTATATGCAAAACATAGAATATATATCACGTGATCTAAAACCGCTGTGCGGATTGGCTGTCTAAGTAGACTGAGGCTTTTGTAATAAACAATACGTTTGGTTTGCCATGTTAACAAAAATCTGGCTCACTGTTAAATAGGAAAGAAGCCAAAATATTATCAATGTGGTGTTTGATGAGCAACATTTTGGATTTGGGAAAAAAGACGAAGGGACAAGATAGTGGCCTACGTTATCTCGTGTATCGGAATGTCACTTCAAAGGTAAACAAACTATTTGATGTGTGACTCATTCAAAGCTTTGGCAAAGTAAAATATACGAATGGTATACTATATAATTCATAGATAAAAGTAAAGTAACGAGCCCCGTCACGACAAATGGCGTATAGGGAATATGGTGTTATAGGTCGTTTCAAATCTAAATGTTCACGATTAACATGAAATATCTCCTCTTTCCTGCACTTACAAACTTGATTTTTTGCATCTGGCCTTGTTTTTCCAAGGTCCCACCGATTTCACAAAATTTAATGATGTAGGAAGTATGCTTCATCATGAAGCAGCACTTTCCTTTGATCTCAGTGAATTTACGGATCTTTTTGCTCCTGGAGAAAATAATTTACCGTACATTAATGGAAATCAGCTTCTCGACATAGGCGTCTCTACACAACTTGAAAGTTGGAGGCGTTTATCAACTGTTTACTTTCTATTGTTTACTTTCTTTAAAATACTATGAGAATGTCAATGTTATAGCCTTTACAGACGGTCTAAAACAAATCAGCGTATAAACAGTTCCATTAATGAAAACTATTTAAACAATATACAACAAAGAATACATTAAAAAAAATTAATTATCCGTTGCGAGCGATAACGAGCATGACATATCAAGCAAAGTTATTGTTTATGGGTACGCATGTGACTAAAGAGTCCGATGTAAGCACGGGATCCTCTTCACTGTAAAGAGCTACATTGTTCGTTTTATGTCTTTCCATGTGACTTTCATTATTTTACGTAAACAAGACATATGAAAGTGATTTAGTTTCTTTGCATGCCTGCAGTACACATATCAAGAATCTTTACATTTTCAAAACGTTATCAACTTTAGCTAAAGATTGATCATGCGGACATATAAAAACGTCCATTATTATTTCATTTATTCTGAATCAGAGGAGTCTAACATATTGATTACTAATCTGGGCTGAATGAACGATAGTCCATATTTTTTCCAATAGTCATTTTCTTCTTTTAAGACATGATCTTCACATTTGCACCAAAAATCTTTGTCAATCTGTGATAGAGCAGCATATGTCAGTCCTTTTATATCGCATAGTTTAAAACTTGTATTCTCAGCTGCCACCTGCCCTTTAATTTTTGCCCAAACGAGTTCAATGGGTTTAATTGTGGATGATAAGGGGGCAGTCTCAAGCACGTATGACCATGCTGTTGAATGATTTTGTCTATTTGGAATACTTTGGTCTTTTGCGATTTCTTAACAAGTGACAGTAATTCAGGTTTCAAAAATCCCTCGTTAAATGGAATTCCTTCCTTTCTTAGCCAAATCTTTATAACATCTTTTGTACTGGTAGATGTAGGAATTTTGTCTTCTTCTGCCACAGCGATGTGGTACGACGCGTTGTCCATTACCAGACAGGATGGTCTGTCTAGAATTGGAAGAAGAGTATTTTCAATCCACTCTCTAAATAGATGGCCATTCATCTCGGTGTGATAGTCCCTGTTGTCAGTATAATTAGAGGTGAATATAAGTTCTGCATTTTTCACCAACCCTTCTTTTCGGCTGCCTGCATGTGCCATTATAATACGCTGTCCTTTTCCAGTGGGTACACATCTTTTAATACTTCCATCTGATAACTGCCATTCCTTTGCACTTGTGTGGTGAGAATTTATCCAAGATTCATCTAGAAATACAATATCATAACCTTGGTTACGCATTTCCCGTACTTCACGTAAATATTTACTCCTCATAGAAACTAAGTGCGGCTTCTCGCAGATGACATTTCTACCACTATCGTACTTTCTAAACGTAAAACCGATGCTTCTAACAGTTCTCCATAATGTTGTTTTCGACACAACAATGTCATTTTCTGCTCTCAGTCGAATTTCAGTTTTCTTAGTCACAGTTTCTTTGGAATCGAACATTTTACAAATTGCTCTTCTAATCACTTCCTTGTCAAAACTATCTACTACTTTCTTTCTTCCTAGCGTCCTAGTCTTGATTGAACTGGACACTCCGTTAGCTTTAAGCACTTGTTTGAAAAAGCGTTTGCTTATACCCAATGCGTGAATAGTTCTCTTTTCTGGCTTTGAGATGCTTCGATACAGTTTTCCACGCTTAGCTTCTATGCAAAAATATTTATACACCTTTATTGCCACTGATTGCAATGTAAGGAACTTTACTTTTATACCCATTGACTAACAGATCACAAATTTAACGAAATTACCCAATAATTAGGATACGCCGTTGCACATAAATCACAACAAAACGACAGGAAATGGGATGCACCGGATATAAAATTATAACTATGACGCGTTTTATGTGTTTTTTAGTGCTTAAAACAGGGAAATTGGCGCGCATTACGTTCAAGATGACAAGTCCGTGGGTGCTCACTCATATGAAGCGGTAATTCCTCCAAATATATGGTTTGACCAAAATGCCTTAAATTTGTATACTTCAAATAAAGAATATTTAAAACTATACGTTTGTTGGTGAGGAAATGAATGTACTTGTTGGGACCAAAAAATCACAAGACCATATGCAAAATTTCAGCATTATCAATCAATTGGTTGCAGAGATATGAAATTTTAAACACCTTCAAAATATTTGAAACGACCAATAGTGACCATAATTTTTACAGATCTTCGACACATGATTTTTGGGGTAATGTGGTCGGTATTACGCCCGTGCCGCTTTACTTTCCCATAAAAAAATCCAGTACCCATTAAAGGCTGGATGAACCTAGAAGCCGTCGATCAGGATCGAACCCGGCTTATTGTCCTTTGTAGTCCTGTACACTAACCACGATTCATGATTGTACAAAGAAAATACGACGGTGGTTTTCTGTTGCCTTCCGTCGGTTTGTTAACGGTTGGCTCCGCTAGTCTTTGACTAAAAAGTCTCACCCACAAGGCCGTGGGGTTGTTTTACTTCGGGGTTAAAAAGGCAAAAGCAGCTTTCCAAAAAAATGAGGAAAATAATATGCAATCAATTTCTGACAATAGAAGCAAGAAAAAGAGTTCATAAATGTTATGTAGAGCCAGTCTTAACATATGGATGTGAATTATGGACAATTGGACAACAGACAAGAAAATCACTGGAGTCTGTAGAAATGTGGTTTTACAGAATAATGTTGAGAGTACCATGGACAGTTAAGAAGAGTAATGAAAATGTTCTGAAAGAGGCCAAAGCAAAAGGAGAGCTAATTTCCAATATTAGAAAGAAATAATCATCATTTTTTGGCCATGTAATGAGAAGAGAACACCTGGAACATATTGTGACAACTGGGAAACTTGAGGGACGAAGAGACACAGGGAAGCAAAGAGAAAAGATAACAGACAGCTTAGGAGAATGGCTTGCAGAAGGTCAACAACAGAAATGATAAATAACTGTCGTGGTCGAAAGTTGTGGAGAGACATGATCACCTGCGCCAGCAGGCCCGGTACTTTATGATGATGATGACACTAACCACTGAGCTATCGCGGCTCCCGAAAGATATACATCTTGATAATGAATACACAAAACAGATATGTAACTTATGCTGGGAACAGACAGCGGTGAAAAGGGCTCTATTAAATTAATATGAAACGGTATTTTGTAAAGTAAATAGAGGGATCAGACAGAGCTGATTTTTATTTTAAACATATCGACCAATCTGTAGCCTGAGCAGATGTTGAAAAAGGAGATGGGAGTGTTATTTTAAACATCAATTCATCTTCTTCAACTTCTGCGACCATGGCTCATTCAGACTTGGATTGCTGACTCTCTTATGAAGTCAGCTGTCTGTTTAAGTGATTCGGTTGCCCATATAGTTTCTCTTCCAGGGAGGTGGGTGTGGACCACATTGCTCTTCTCAGGTCTGTGTACTGGGGGCAATCCTGTAGAACATGTTTTGTAGTCATAGTGTCCAGTTTACAGTGGCATAGGCTGGTTGTACCTATTTTGAATTTGGTGAACATGTGATTTCTCATGCTATTGTGGCCTGTGCGTAGGCGAAGTATGATGACTTGATCCCTCCTTGATAGTTGGAGGTATCCATCCCTCTCGTCATACTTTGGGTGTTCTTCTTTCCCTTTTTCATGATACTGGCCTCTGATGATGGATTTGGCTTCATCGTAGCTGACTAGATAGTTCTCTTGCGGTAATCTCCCTCCCTCCTTAGCTAGTTCGTCTGCGCATTCGTTTCCATGTATATTACAGTCTGATGGTATCCACTGGATGACTACTCTCATTTTCAATTGAAAACATCAATTGAGATTGAACCAACGCTACGCAACATACAGAAAGAACAAATAATCTGGTTTGTCCATCTATAAATAGTGTCGTGTC
Organism: Megaustenia siamemsis; assembly: GCA_032433765.1. Classification (NCBI taxonomy): domain Eukaryota; kingdom Metazoa; phylum Mollusca; class Gastropoda; order Stylommatophora; family Ariophantidae; genus Megaustenia; species Megaustenia siamemsis. Next base: position 66,249,061 of record JAVIAB010000088.1, read on the forward strand.
TTTTCTTACCATACTAAATGTATATTAAAAAGGGAGACTCAGTCAGATGACTTAGCTAAATATTGATTTAATCATATGAATGAGCTAAACATTTATTAAGTTAGGTCACTGAACTAAGCATTGTCTTAGTTAGATGACTGAGCTAAACATTAAACTTGTCAGATTACTCAGCTAATCATTGACGTAGTCAGATAACTGAGCTCAACATTGACGTCGTCGATGATTGAGCTAAACATTGACATAGTCAGATGACTGAGCTAAACATTGACCTAGTCAGATGACTGAGCTAAACATTGACCTAGTCAGATGACTGAGCTAAACTTTGACATAGTCAGATGACTGAGGTAATCATTGACATAGTCAGATGACTGAGGTAATCATTGATGTCGTCGATGACTGAGCTAAACATTGACATAGTCAGATGACTCGGCAAATCATTACATAGTCAGATGACAGAGCTAAACATTGACCTAGTGAGATGACTGAGCTAAACATTGACATAGGCAGATGACTGAGCTAAACATTGACATAGGCAGGTGACTGAGCTAATCATTGGAGTAGTCAGATGACAGAGCTAAACATTGACCTAGTCAGATGACTGAGCTAAACATTGACATAGGCAGATGGCTGAGCTAATCATTGGAGTAGTCAGATGACTGAGCTAAGCATTAACCTAGTCAGATGACTGAGCTAAACATTGACATAGTCAGATGACTGAGCTAAACATTGACATAGTCAGATGACAGAGCTAAACATTGAGTAACAAAGACTAACGGTTTAATTGGTGATTACCCTGAGACACAACTTCAAGATGACTTCATTCCTGACTGCCGGGTCGTGTTACAAGAATACCTAAGTCTTGTCAACTCTTGAAGTCATCTGCTTTTGCTTACAAAGTGACTGTCGCATGTAGCGCCTAGAAGGGCGCTTATTTCAAACACAATCCTGGGCGCTAGACGCTCTCAGTTGCGTCCTGTGATGAACCTCACAATCTTGGTGATTTGCTGTACAGCCTTCTCTTTGTGAATCTGTCTTTCTCCTTGCGTAAGGATTTGTTACCTCTCTCTTACTGTGCTCTCTTTCTCTTTGTATCTCTCCTTCTTTGATTTGTCCGTTTGTATGTGCTTGTCTATATGCAGGTCTTTGTTTGAATGTCTTTTTTCTCACTTCTCTCTTTGATCCCCTTCTTTGTTTCTCTTTATCTTTATGTATATGTTTCTCGAACATTAATTACTATAATAATAGAGATGTTTCTAATGATACAGTCTTAATCGCTAAGAGTGAAATTGAGTTACAAGAAATGTTAGACTTTATAGTGAAGGAAAGCAAAAATAGGGGACTCAGGCGTAATAGTACAAGAAATGTTAGACTTTATAATGAAGGAAAGCAAAAATAGGGGACTCAGGCTTAATAGTACAAGAAATGTTAGACTTTATAATGAAGGAAAGTAAAAATATGGGACTCATGCGTAATAGTACAAGAAATGTTAGACTTTATAATGAAGGAAAGCAAAAATAGGGGACTCAGGCTTAATAGTACAAGAAATGTTAGACTTTATAATGAAGGAAAGCAAAAATAGGGGACTCAGGCTTAATAGTAAGAAGACAGAAGTAATGGTAACAATAAAGAAAACGACATCACCGCAATGCACAATAAAGACAAGTGGAACAATATTAAAACAGGTAAATGAATTTAAATATCTAGGAACAATGTTAACCTCAGATGGTAGATGTACAACAGAGGTGAGATGTAGAATGGCTCAGGCAAAAGCAGCTTTCCAAAAAAATGAAGAAAATACTTTGCAATCCATTTGTGAGAATAGAAACAAGAAAAGAGTTCATAAATGTTATATAGAGCCAGTTTTAACTTATGGATGTGAATCATGGACAGCGGACAGGACAATCACTGGAGCCTGTAGATATGCGGTTTTACAGAAAAATGTTAAGAATACCATAGACAACTAAGAAGAGTAATGAAAACGTTATGAAAGAGGCCAAAGCAAAGAGACAGCAAATTTCCAATATTAGGAAGAGACAATCATCCGTTTTTAGCCATGTAATGAGAAGAGATCAGCTGGAATATATTATGACAACTGGGAAAATTGAGGGACGAAGAGACACAGGGAAGCAAAGAGAAAAGATACCAGACAGCCTAGGAGAATGGCTTGGCAGGAAGTCAACAACAGAAATGATAAATAACTGTCGAGATAGAAAGTTGTGGACAGACATGATCACCTACGCCAGCCGGCACGGTACTTGATGATGATAATGTATGTTTCACGTTCATGTCTCTCTATCAGTTGTTCATTTTCTCTCTCTCTCTCTCTTTCTCTCTATCTTTTGACCTTTCGAGCCGTAGCCGGTCCATAGGGCGTATACCAAGATACTCCCTCTCTAATCTGAATTTTTGTTCTAGCAGTTTTCAATTCTTTTAAAGATATTTTATCAAATCTCGCCGTGTGTCTCTGTTCTGTGCAAGCAGTTCTATCTCATTGTCTCTCTCTGCTTCTCTCATAGTCTCCTCTCCCTGTCCCTTTATCCTTCCACTTTCCCCAACAATTTCTGCCCAAATCGCTTGCACTTCCCCATCTTCACCCCCGAGCAATGTTTCCCAAAATGATAATTGCAGCAATTTTCTGTTTATGGAGATTTGTGTACGTGCTTTGTATTCCCCTGCCTGTACAAGAAATGTAAGAGAAGATTTGGAGAAGGAGCGGAGAAAGAAAGTGGCAGTATGAAAATGGGACATGATAGTGGGAAGGATAGAATGAGAGATGGTAAGAATCTACGTATGAGGATACTCTGAGAAAGGAGAGTTCATTAAATATAAATAGGGTGTTCGAGATTGTTGAATTGATGAAGATAGAAATGATACAAGAATATTATGATACTCATAATGAGTAGGCAGACAAACCTAAGATATGTTGATGATACTGTATTACTACATGATGATACTGTATTACTACATGATGATGCTGTGTTACTACATGATGATGCTGTATTACTACATGATGATGCTGTATTACTACATGATGATGCTGTATTACTACATGATGATGCTGTATTACTACATGATGATGCTGTATTACTACATGATGATACTGTATTACTACATGATGATGCTGTATTACTACATGATGATACTGTATTACTACATGATGATGCTGTATTACTACATGATGATGCTGTATTACTACATGATGATGCTGTATTACTACATGATGATGCTGTATTACTAGATGATGATGCTGTATTACTAGATGATGATGCTGTATTACTAGATGATGATGCTGTATTACTAGATGATGATGCTGTATTACTACATGATGATTCTGTATTACTAGATGATGATACTGTATTACTACATGATGATACTGTATTACTACATGATGATACTGTATTACTACATGATGATGATGCTGTATTACGACATGATGATGATGATGTATTACTACATGATGATGATGCTGTATTACTAGATGATGATGATGCTGTATTACTAGATGATAATGCTGTATTACTAGATGATGATGCTGTATTACTAGATAATGATGCTGTATTACTAGATGATGATGCTGTATTACTAGATGATGATGATGCTGTATTACTAGATGATGATACTGTATTACTAGCTGATGATGCTGTATTACTGCATGATGATGCTGTATTACTACATGATGATGCCGTATTACTAGATGATGATGCCGTATTACTAGATGATGATGCCGTATTACTAGATGATGATGCCGTATTACTAGATGATGATGCCGTATTACTAGATGATGATGCCGTATTACTAGATGATGATGCTGTATTACTAGATGATGATGCTGTATTACTACATGATGATGCTGTATTACTAGATGATGATGCTGTATTACTAGATGATGATGCTGTATTACTAGATGATGATGCTGTATTACTACATGATGATGCTGTATTACTAGATGATGATACTGTATTACTACATGATGATGCTGTATTACTAGATGATGATGATGCTGTATTACTATCTGATGATACTGTATTACTAGCTGATGATGCTGTATTACTAGATGATGATGCTGTATTACTAGATGATGATGCTGTATTACTACAAGATGATGCCGTATTACTAGATGATGATACTGTATTACTACATGATGATGCCGTATTACTAGATGATGATGCTGTATTACTACATGATGATGCTGTATTACTAGATGATGATGCTGTATTACTAGATGATGATGCTGTATTACTAGATGATGATGCTGTATTACTAGATGATGATGCTGTATTACTAGATGATGATGCTGTATTACTACATGATGATGCTGTATTACTAGATGATGATGCTGTATTACTACATGATGATGCTGTATTACTAGATGATGATGATGCTGTATTACTAGATGATGATGATGCTGTATTACTAGCTGATGATGCTGTATTATTAGATGATGATGCTGTATTACTAGATGATGATGCTGTATTACTAGATGATGATGCTGTATTACTAGATGATGATGCTGTATTATTAGATGATGATGCTGTATTACTAGATGATGATGCTGTATTACTAGCTGATAGTTCTGTATTACTAGCTGATAGTTCTGTATTACTAGCTGATGATGCTGTATTACTAGCTGATGATGCTGTATTACTAGCTGATGATACTGTATTACTAGCTGATAGTTCTGTATTACTAGCTGATGATACTTTATTACTAGCTGATGATACTTTATTACTAACTGATGATACTTTATTACTAACTGATGATGCTTTATTACTAACTGATGATACTTTATTACTAACTGATGATACTGTATTACTAACTGATGATACTTTATTACTAACTGATGATACTTTATTACTAACTGATGATACTTTATTACTAACTGATGATGCTTTATTACTAGCTGATGATGCTTTATTACTAGCTGATGATACTTTATTACTAACTGATGATACTGTATTACTAACTGATGATACTTTATTACTAACTGATGATGCTTTATTACTAGCTGATGATGCTTTATTACTAGCTGATGATACTTTATTACTAGCTGATGATGCTTTTTTACTAACTGATGATGCTTTATTACTAGCTGATGATGCTTTATTACTAGCTGATGATGCTTTATTACTAGAAAAAATGCTAAAGATCTGCAAAGAATTACTTACTGAAATAAACATGACAAGCAAAAGATATGGATTAGATTTGAATTATTCATCCATTCGTCCATTCATTTATTCTGATTATCCAGCTCGTATTAGTATTATAATTTTACTAATTTTAATTTATAAATTATAGATTATCCGATGACAGTCGGAGAATTAGAATAAATGAATGGAAGCATCTATTAGATGCCACAGAGATGGGATTTCTCATAAGAATGTTGACAGTTTCCTGGACATCTGAAAAGACCAAATGAAATTCTCAAAGAGGACAACACAAAAAGAGAGCTCCTAAGAAAACATCAGAAAGAAACAATCAACATTTTTTGGACATCATGAGAAGGGGAAAGTTGGAATACTTGGTTACAACTGGCAAAATACAGGGAAAGAGATATCACTGGCGACAAAGAGAGAAGATACTAGATAGCTTGGTGTCATGGAATGGAAAACAGTCAGCAACAGAACTGATACGTTGCACTGTATATAGAATATTGTGGAAGGAGATGATCGCCCATGCCAACCGGTGTGGCACATTATGAAGATATATGCATACCAAAAAGACTGAAACTATGATCGTAAATAAAAAACAAATACTCAAAACCTGCAAGAGGATATCAAAGTTGAAAGAATAGATCTGGAGACAGTTCAAAGCTACAACTACCTTGGGCATACTATAACCAGTGATGGAAAATGTAAAACTGAAATAAACAAAAGAACAGGAATGGCAAAAAGTCATATCAATGCCATTAAAATATACTAACCTCAAAACAAACAGCACCAGGGATAAAACTAAGAAGAACACAATGTTATATCTTCTCAACATTCATATATGGTGCAGAAACATGGACATTAGACAAGAAAACAGAATAGAAAAGTAAAGCCTTTGTGTGTGGTTTTATAGTAGAATAGGAAGAATTGGATGGAAAGAAAAGAAAACAAACAATAAGTCTTAAAATAACTAAAAATGGAAATAGAACTGCTAAACACAATTAAAACAAGACAAATGAAATATTTGAGGCGTGTTAAAAGACACAGCAGCTGACTAAAAGTAATATCGGAAAGGAAAATACAAGGTAAAAGAGGCTGACCAAGACTAACATGGACGAGTAATAACAAAAGATTGACAAGTCAGCCTATGACACCTGCACCATCAAAGCAAGAGACAGAGTGCAATGGTGCTCCATGGTAGCCAACCTTGGATGTGCAGACGGCACTCGATGATGATGAGTTAGACAAGAGAAAGGATAAAGAAACAGAGGGTACAACTGGTAGCCGGACGGCGCTCAATGATGATGAGTTAGACAAGAGAAAGGATAAAGAAACAGAGGGTACAAATGGTAGCCGGGCGGCACTCAATGATGATGAGTTAGACAAGAGAAAGGATAAAGAAACAGAGGGTACAACTGGTAGCCGGGCGGCACTCAATGATGATGAGTTAGACAAGAGAAAGGATAAAGAAACAGAGGGTACAACTGGTAGCCGGGCGGCACTCAATGATGATGAGTTAGACAAGAGAAAGGATAAAGAAACAGAGGGTACAACTGGTAGCCGGGCGGCGCTCAATGATGATGAGTTAGACAAGAGAAAGGATAAAGAAACAGAGGGTACAACTGGTAGCCGGGCGGCACTCAATGATGATGAGTTAGACAAGAGAAAGGATAAAGAAACAGAGGGTACAACTGGTAGCCGGGCGGCGCTCAATGATGATGAGTTAGACAAGAGAAAGGATAAAGAAACAGAGGGTACAACTGGTAGCCGGGCGGCACTCAATGATGATGAGTTAGACAAGAGAAAGGATAAAGAAACAGAGGGTACAACTGGTAGCCGGACGGCGCTCAATGATGATGAGTTAGACAAGAGAAAAGATAAAGAAACAGAGGGTACAACTGGTAGCCGGACGGCGCTCAATGATGATGAGTTAGACAAGAGAAAGGATAAAGAAACAGAGGGTACAACTGGTAGCCGGGCGGCGCTCAATGATGATGAGTTAGACAAGAGAAAGGATAAAGAAACAGAGGGTACAACTGGTAGCCGGGCGGCACTCAATGATGATGAGTTAGACAAGAGAAAGGATAAAGAAACAGAGGGTACAACTGGTAGCCGGGCGGCACTCAATGATGATGAGTTAGACAAGAGAAAGGATAAAGAAACAGAGGGTACAACTGGTAGCCGGGCGGCACTCAATGATGATGAGTTAGACAAGAGAAAGGATAAAGAAACAGAGGGTACAACTGGTAGCCGGGCGGCGCTCAATGATGATGAGTTAGACAAGAGAAAGGATAAAGAAACAGAGGGTACAACTGGTAGCCGGGCGGCACTCAATGATGATGAGTTAGACAAGAGAAAGGATAAAGAAACAGAGGGTACAACTGGTAGCCGGGCGGCGCTCAATGATGATGAGTTAGACAAGAGAAAGGATAAAGAAACAGAGGGTACAACTGGTAGCCGGGCGGCACTCAATGATGATGAGTTAGACAAGAGAAAGGATAAAGAAACAGAGGGTACAACTGGTAGCCGGACGGCGCTCAATGATGATGAGTTAGACAAGAGAAAAGATAAAGAAACAGAGGGTACAACTGGTAGCCGGACGGCGCTCAATGATGATGAGTTAGACAAGAGAAAGGATAAAGAAACAGAGGGTACAACTGGTAGCCGGGCGGCGCTCAATGATGATGAGTTAGACAAGAGAAAGGATAAAGAAACAGAGGGTACAACTGGTAGCCGGGCGGCGCTCAATGATGATGAGTTAGACAAGAGAAAAGATAAAGAAACAGAGGGTAGAACTGGTAGCCGGGCGACGCTCAATGATGATGAGTTAGACAAGAGAAAAGATAAAGAAACAGAGGGTACAACTGGTAGCCGGGCGGCGCTCAATGATGATGAGTTAGACAAGAGAAAAGATAAAGAAACAGAGGGTACAACTGTTAGCCGGACGGCGCTCAATGATGATGAGTTAGACAAGAGAAAGGATAAAGAAACAGAGGGTACAACTGGTAGCCGGGCGGCGCTCAATGATGATGAGTTAGACAAGAGAAAGGATAAAGAAACAGAGGGTACAACTGGTAGCCGGGCGGCGCTCAATGATGATGAGTTAGACAAGAGAAAAGATAAAGAAACAGAGGGTACAACTGGTAGCCGGGCGACGCTCAATGATGATGAGTTAGACAAGAGAAAAGATAAAGAAACAGAGGGTACAACTGGTAGCCGGGCGGCGCTCAATGATGATGAGTTAGACAAGAGAAAAGATAAAGAAACAGAGGGTACAACTGGTAGCCGGACGGCGCTCAATGGTGATGAGTTAGACAAGAGAAAAGATAAAGAAACAGAGGGTACAACTGGTAGCCGGGCGGCGCTCAATGATGATGAGTTAGACAAGAGAAAGGATAAAGAAACAGAGGGTACAACTGGTAGCCGGGCGGCGCTCAATGATGATGAGTTAGACAAGAGAAAGGATAAAGAAACAGAGGGTACAACTGGTAGCCGGGCGGCGCTCAATGATGATGAGTTAGACAAGAGAAAGGATAAAGAAACAGAGGGTACAACTGGTAGCCGGACGGCGCTCAATGATGATGAGTTAGACAAGAGAAAAGATAAAGAAACAGAGGGTACAACTGGTAGCCGGACGGCGCTCAATGATGATGAGTTAGACAAGAGAAAGGATAAAGAAACAGAGGGTACAACTGGTAGCCGGGCGGCGCTCAATGATGATGAGTTAGACAAGAGAAAGGATAAAGAAACAGAGGGTACAACTGGTAGCCGGGCGGCGCTCAATGATGATGAGTTAGACAAGAGAAAAGATAAAGAAACAGAGGGTACAACTGGTAGCCGGGCGACGCTCAATGATGATGAGTTAGACAAGAGAAAAGATAAAGAAACAGAGGGTACAACTGGTAGCCGGGCGGCGCTCAATGATGATGAGTTAGACAAGAGAAAAGATAAAGAAACAGAGGGTACAACTGGTAGCCGGACGGCGCTCAATGGTGATGAGTTAGACAAGAGAAAAGATAAAGAAACAGAGGGTACAACTGGTAGCCGGGCGGCACTCAATGATGATGAGTTAGACAAGAGAAAAGATAAAGAAACAGAGGGTACAACTGGTAGCCGGGCGGCGCTCAATGATGATGAGTTAGACAAGAGAAAAGATAAAGAAACAGAGGGTACATCTGGTAGCCGGGCGGCACTCAATGATGATGAGTTAGACAAGAGAAAAGATAAAGAAACAGAGGGTACAACTGGTAGCCGGACGGCGCTCAATGATGATGAGTTAGACAAGAGAAAAGATAAAGAAACAGAGGGTACAACTGGTAGCCGGGCGGCGCTCAATGATGATGAGTTAGACAAGAGAAAAGATAAAGAAACAGAGGGTACAACTGGTAGCCGGGCGGCGCTCAATGATGATGAGTTAGACAAGAGAAAAGATAAAGAAACAGAGGGTACAACTGGTAGCCGGGCGGCGCTCAATGATGATGAGTTAGACAAGAGAAAAGATAAAGAAACAGAGGGTACAACTGGTAGCCGGACGGCGCTCAATGATGATGAGTTAGACAAGAGAAAAGATAAAGAAACAGAGGGTACAACTGGTAGCCGGGCGGCGCTCAATGATGATGAGTTAGACAAGAGAAAAGATAAAGAAACAGAGGGTACAACTGGTAGCCGGACGGCGCTCAATGATGATGAGTTAGACAAGAGAAAAGATAAAGAAACAGAGGGTACAACTGGTAGCCGGACGGCACTCAATGATGATGAGTTAGACAAGAGAAAAGATAAAGAAACAGAGGGTACAACTGGTAGCCGGACGGCACTCAATGATGATGAGTTAGACAAGAGAAAGGATAAAGAAACAGAGGGTACAACTGGTAGCCGGGCGGCGCTCAATCGATTAGTATGATGGGCAGTTGTGACGAGAGACGGAAAAAAAACAAGCCTTTTTGGTAAGAAAAGAAGCAGAAAATCTGGCAAATGGGTGGACATTCCAGAGTGAGATACGGGGGGGGGGGAGACAGAGGGGGAAAACCAACTAGTGGATAGAGAGAGAGGAAAAGCTGAAAGATTAATGAATGAAGAGTCGAATAATCAGACTAGACGGATGGATAGAAGGATAAATAAATAAAGAGGATTACATAGGAAAATAGAAAGATAGAGAGACAATCAAAACGATTAAATGGGAATAAACAATGGTACATACACACAGACATACAGAGAGAGAGAGAGAGAGAGAGAGAGAGAAAGAGAGAGAGGCGAAATAATAAATGTACAAAAATAGAATGGAAGAGGAAGTAAATGACTAGAAGTACGATATATGAACTCACAGGAGATATAGATATAGAAGAATTGGTGAATAGATAGGAAAGTGGAAGCGAGAAATAGACAGATGAGCTGACGACAGACTGACACGCAATGTCAGGAAAACAGAATAAAGTTGGAAGAACGGGTAATACACAGAGAAACAGACAGATGAATAGACAGATGGAAAAAATAGAGGAGACGAATGGATAGACAATTGAACAGAAAGACAAATGAAATATCGAATAAACAGAAAGACAAATGAAATATCGAATAAACGGAAAGACAAATGGAATATCGAATAAACAGAAAGACAAATGGAATATCGAATAAACAGAAAGACAAATGAAATATCGAATAAACAGAAAGACAAAAGAAATATCGAATAAACAGAAAGACAAATGAAATATCGAATAAACAGAAAGAAAGTTGTGTTGTTTTTTTATCTTTCTGCCTTGTCACGTGGCCAAACCATTTTACCTGTTGTTTCCTTATATATTCTACGGCGGGAGCTATTCTTAGCTTTTTTCTCAGTTCTTCATTTCTGATCTTATCTTTCAGACTGTTTCCTGATTGATGGGAGAAAACCAACAAAATCTACAAAATCCATTAGATGAAATTGTGATAGAAGTGTACAAAAAGGCCTGGCTCTCAACATCAAAAAGACAGAAACGTACAACTAAATGGAAAAAAAAATCATGAAACAAGTGCATACTACCTGGAATCAATAATAACATGAGATGGCAGTTGCAGTGCACAAAACTAGAAGCAAACTAGAACAATTAGGACAAACAAAAGCAGAATTCCAACGGACGGAAAACATCCCATGCAAACAAATCATTGTTCTTTGTCTTCTTCTATCCTTACTCCATTGCCGATGGCGTCGAGGGGAGATACAATCTGCGATTCTTTGCTCTTCTGTTGGCCTCTTCTGGTGTTATCGCTCCTAGTGACTCTAGTATTCCCTTTATCCATCTCTTTCTATGTCTTCCTCTTAATCTGTCGTTTTCGTAGCGTTTGTTTATGGATCTTTGAGTCATTGTTAGTTCTTTTTGTCTTGCTATGTGGCCGAAACAATTTATCTGTTGTTTCTTTGTGTATTCGATGGCTGGTTCAATTTCGAGTTTCTTCCACAGGTCGGTGTTTCTTACTCTGTCCCTTAAGCTGATTCCTGTCATTCTTCTGACACAGTTAATTTCGGTGGTCGTTATCTTTCTTATTGTTGTAGAGTCTAGCGTCCAATTCTGGCACTCTTTATTTTATTTTAGAATTACTCTTCTCTCTAAGTAAATAAAGTCACCATTATGGCGCTCTAATTACTCTTTTCTCTAACAAAATAAAGCCACCATTATTGCGCACTAATTACTCTTCTTTCTAACAAAAAATTCACCATTATTGAGCTTTAATTAATCTTTTCTCTAACAAAATAAGCCACCATTATTGCGCTTTAATTACTCTTCTCTCTAACAAAATAAAGCCACCATTATTGCGCTCTAATTACTCTTCTCTCTAACAAAATAAAGCCACCATTATTTCGCTCTAATTACTCTTCTCTCTAACAAAATAAAGCCACCATTATTTCGCTCTAATTACTCTTCTCTCTAACAAAATAAAGCCACGATTATTGCGCTCTAATTACTCTTCTCTCTAACAAAATAAAGCCACCATTATTGCTCTCTAATTACTCTTCTCGCTAACAAAATAAAGCCATCATTACTGCGCTCTAATTACTCTTCTCTCTAACAAAATAAAGCCACCATTATTTCGTTCTAATTACTCTTCTCTCTAACAAAATAAAGCCACCATTATTTCGCTCTAATTACTCTTCTCTCTAACAAAATAAAGCCACGATTATTGCGCTCTAATTAATCTTCTCTCTAACAAAATAAAGCCACCATTATTGCTCTCTAATTACTCTTCTCTCTAACAAAATAAAGCCACCATAATTGCGCTCTAATTACTCTTCTCTCTAACAAAATAAAGCCACTATTATTGCTCTCTAATTACTCTTTTCTCTAACAAAATAAAGCCATCATTACTGCGCTCTAATTACTCTTCTCTCTAACAAAATAAAGCCACCATTATTACGCTCTAATTACTCTTCTCTCTAACAAAATAAAGCCACCATTATTGCTCTCTAATTACTCTTCTCTCTAACAATATAAAGCCACCATTATTACGCTCTAATTACTCTTCTCTCTAACAAAATAAAGACACCATTATTACGCTCTAATTACTCTTCTCTCTAACAAAATAAAGCCACCATTATTACGATGTAATTACTCTTCTCTCTATACAAAATAATGCCACCCCTATTACGCTGTAATTACTATTCTCTCTAACAAAATAAAGCCACCATTATTGCGCTCCAATTACTCTGCTCTCTAACAAAATAAAGTAACCATTATTGCACGTTAATTACTGTTCTCTCGAACAAAATAAAGCCACCATTATTGCGCGCTAATAATTTTCTCTCTCACTAAATAAAAGCGACAGTACTGTCAAATTACATGATGTACCACCCTCTCTCTCTAGCGATGTTTTGCCAAAGTTCTGTCCCTCTTGTTTGCTTATTTTCCTATCTACAGCCATACAGCCACGATTGTGTACACCTAGTTCGTACTATTCCCACCCTCTCTCTCTCTCTCTCTCACACACACACTCTCTATCTCAAGAAATAACCACGATTTTATCCAAACTAATTCCTGCTTTCTCTCACTTTCCAACGAGAAAGCCACGGTATTATCCAACTGTTTTACTTTCTCTCACTTTCCAACGAGAAAGCCACGGTATTATCCAACTGTTTTACTTTCTCTCACTTTCCAACGAGAAAGCCACGGTATTATCCAACTGTTTTACTTTCTCTCACTTTCCAACGAGAAAGCCACGGTATTATCCAACTGTTTTACTTTCTCTCACTTTCCAACGAGAAAGCCACGGTATTATCCAACTGTTTTACTTTCTCCCACTTTCCAACGAGAAAGCCACGGTATTATCCAACTGTTTTACTTTCTCTCACTTTCCAACGAGAAAGCCACGGTATTATCCAACTGTTTTACTTTCTCTCACTTTCCAACGAGAAAGCCACGGTATTATCCAACTGTTTTACTTTCTCTCACTCTCTAACACGACCAATCAATAATCCTGTAACCAAATCGGTTGTTGGGGCACCTCAGATGACCTCTTCACAATTTGCTTCCAATCATCGCGATTTATAGCAGCTCTCTGTGATACTTCTACTGCGTACACCTCTAGACGTCAAAACTAATAAGTTAAAAGAAAGCATTGGACAACTGAGGATATGGTACCGGTGATGGCCACACCTCTAGGCATCAAAATTAATAAGTTAAAAGAAAGCGTTCGACAACTGAGGATATGGTACCGGTGATGGCCACACCTCTAGGCATCAAAATTAATAAGTTAAAAGAAAGTGTTCGACAACTGAGGACTTGTGACATCTCTAAACAGCTTGTCCCGATATGGTACCGGTGATGGCCACACCTCTAGGCATCAAAATTAATAAGTTAAAAGAAAGCGTTCGACAACTGAGGACTTGTGACATCTCTAAACAGCTTGTCCCGATATGGTACCGATGATGGCCACACCTCTAGACGTCAAAATTAATAAGTTAAAAGAGAGCTTTCGTCTGCTTAAGGTTAGTGACATCTCCATACAGCTTGTCCTGGAATGGTACCATTGATGGCCACGATTGCATCCCACCAACGAAATGTTTTCTCTCAATTCTCCTAGGAAACAGTCATGATTGTATCCTACTAAACGTTGTTTTCTCTCATTCTCCTAGGAAACAGTCATGATTGTATCCTACTAAACGTTGTTTTCTCTCATTCTCCTAGGAAACTGCCACGATTGTATCCTACTAAACTTTGTTTTCTCTCATTCTCCTAGGAAACAGCCACGATTGTATCCTACTAAACGTTGTTTTCTCTCATTCTCCTAGGAAACAGCCACGATTGTATCCTACTAAACGTTGTTTTCTCTCGACTCTCTAACGACTCAGTCATGATTGTATCCCACTAAACTTTGTTTCCTCTCGACTCTCTAACGACTCAGCCACGCCATTGACTTGTAGATGACGCTGACATCCCATAATATCATCTCTGGATACACAAAATGTACATTTCTTTATCAAGAAACAGGCTGTTGTCAATCTGAACACAGAAAACAGGTTGTCCAGAAACAGCAGTCCGGTCCCAGGGGTCTTGACTAAATGATAGTTCAGGTTTAACAAAACGCTCTTGGGGCTAGGGCTATGAGTCTGCCTGGTGTGTCAGCTCATTAACTGTGAGAGAAGCACATCGACCTCCATCGTCTGGATGGTAACATTGTGTTCTTGTTTTTAAGTTAAAGGTGGGGGAGGGGGAGAAAGGAGTACTGTAATAAGGTAATGAATAAAGGAATTACTGGAGTAATGATTTTTGTAAAAGTAAGTAAAGTAACGTACCCCCGTCACGCCAAGTGGAGTATATGGAATAAGGTATTCATCATCATCATCATCATCATCATGTGCCATACCGGTTGGCGTAGGCGATCATGTCCTTCCACAATCTTCTATCTACAGTGCATCGTATCAGTTCTGTTCTTGACTGTTTTCCATGCCATGAAACCAAGTTATCAAGTATTTTCTCTCTTTGTCGCCCGCGATCTCTGTTTCCTTTTATTTTGCCAGTTGTAACCAAGTATTCCAACTTTTCTCTTCTCATGATGTGCCCGAAAAATGTTGATTGCTTCTTTCTGATGTTATTTTAAGGGCTCTCTTTTTGTGTTGGCCTCTTTGAGAACTTCCTCATTGGTTTTTTTAGCTGTCCAGGGAACTTTTAACATTTTTCTGAGAAATCCCATCTCTGTGGCCTCTAATCGTCTTTTCATTTGTTTGTCTGCTGTCCATGATTCGCTTCCATAGGTCAGAATTGGTTCTATATAGCACCGATGAACTCTCTTTCTCACTTCTATTGACATAGATTTGTTGCATAAGATATTTTTCATTTTCTGAAATGCTATTTTGGCCTGAGTTATTCTGCATTTTATTTCTGTGGTGTATCTCACATCTGATGTTATTATTGTGACCAAGTATTTGACACGTTGCACTTGTTTCAGATTTGTCTCGTTTATTTTTATGCTGCATGATGGTGGTGATTGTTTCTTCGATATAACCATTACCTCTGTTAAATACCGACCACATTACCCCAAAAATCAGGTGCCGAAGGTTTGTAAAAATGATGGTCACTAACACCATATTCCCTATACGTTATTTGTTAGATGCGGCTCTATACTTGACTTTTTACTGGTACTGTATAAGTGAGTCACAATAATATAAAGTACTGGTACTGTATTAGTGAGTCACAATAATATAAAGTACTGGTACTGTATTAGTGAGTTACAATAATATAAAGTACTGTTACTGTATTAGTGAGTCACAGTAATATAAAGTACTGGTACTGTATTAGTGAGACACAATAATACAAAGTATTGGTACTGTATTAGTGAGTCACAATAATATAAAGACAAGAGCCTACAATTTCTGTCCTGTGTGCTGTCTTCGGTTCGGAAGGACATTAGATAAAATAGATATATCTGTCAGAGTCACCAGTACCGGGAAAACGTCGATCATAGTTTCCGTAGTAATCCTGTTTTGACTGTGTTGACCTTCTGCCAAGCCATTCTCTTAAGCTGTCTGGTATGTGTTCTCTTTGCTTCCCTCTATTTGAGACTGTTACCGGGGAACAGACCATGAGAAGGTAGAAGTGTTAGATCTTGGTCGGCTGATGGGGCGAAGACTCTGCTATTGAGACGGCAGGTCGCAGTCGCTTAGGGTCCCCCCCCCCCCATAGACGAGAGGCACTATCAATCACTTCCGAATCCAGAATTTCTTTAACGCTTTTACCACTAACCGCACTCGTTTCTATAGAATGCCATGTCAATACATTATCCAGTTATCGTGTGTAAACTCACACAAACTGTACACTAACACTCAAGGACAATAACTGTTCTTGATTTATTGAGTTATTTGCGGGTCATCATCATTGCACTCCGAACTTATCCGTAGGTGCTCAGATCCCCTCCTCAGCAAGTCCCGCAGCGTCCAGTGACTGACGACTCCAGTTCTGTGTTGGTTGATAAGTCTTCTTACACGGCCACTAAGTTTCTTGTTTCTGGCTGTGCCCATCTTAACTCCCATCTCTTTCATTCGATGGAGGGATGTGGACTCATGGTTATCGAAGTCCTGTGTCCTTCCCACATCTCGAAGGGCATTTATGATGTCCGCCCGATCCATTAGTTGACCGTCTTCAACGACAGCGCAGCTAGCCAACCTGTCCGCCTTTTCAATTTCGCAGTACTCCCGGATGTCCAGGGACATATACAAAGGTGACCCTTCGTATTTTTTACATCTACAATGACATATACAACAACCGTATTGTGCAGGATACTTCAGCCAAATAACTGAGATCATGAATTCAACAACAAAAAATCAGCGTTAGAATTATGAAGAAACACTGAGTTCAGTAAAAAGTGAGACACCCTGCACATGCGATCGAAAGTGCCACACATTCTGACTACAGTTAAATTTACTATCTACAACAACATACTCTACTATTGACTTGTCTCCATAATACCATCCAGTGACCTCCCCTGCAACCCATTTCAAACACTCAAATCTCAGCTAGTAAATACCTCGTCGGCTCCTCGGACGACAAATCAATCACCTCTGACGTCCCTTTATTCATTATTATCCAGACCAATTGAGCCAGGCTCCACCGAGTTGTCTCCCAGTCTATTCCTCTATTGCCACTATTCAACCTTTTCATCTATTTCCGAGTCTAATAATAACTTCAGATGCGGGCTTCTGCGGGCCAGGGGTGACATTTCTGGCCCACCACCTGTCAGATTGATACTGTGTTTGTTTGCTGAAGCGGGCCTTCCGTTGTACGGAGTGGGGTAAAGGGGATGGAGGAGAGCTTGAAGCTTGATGCTATCATTGATAATGTCTCTTATGAACAGAAAATTGAAGCCTTTGAAATGTGGATTTATAGAAGAATAGGTAGAATTGGATGGTCAGAAAATAAAACAAACAATGAAGTCTTAAAACAACTAAAAATGAAACGAGAACTACTAAACACAATTCAAACAAGACAAATGCGATTTTTGGGGCATGTTAAAAGACACAACAGCCTACTAAACGTAATCATGGAAGGAAAAATACAAAGTAAAAGAAGCAGAGGCAGGCCAAGACTAACGTGAACGAATAACATCAAAAGATGGACAAGTCAGACTATGATAACCTGTACCATCAAAGCAAAAGACAGAGTGGAATGGCGCTCCATGGCAGCCAACCTTCGTTGCGGAGATGGCACTCAATAATGATCACTGTAACATGTAGTTCTAGTAGTAGTTCGATAGTAATTTGTAGTTGTATTATTAATAGCAGTAGTAGTAGCATTAATACAGGTAGTAGCATTAATAATAGTGGTAAAAGTAGTAGTAGTAGTAGTAGTAGTGGTAGCATTATTAGTAGTACCAGTAGTAGTAGTAGTAGTATTAGTAGCATTAGTTGTACTAGTAATAGTAGCATTAGTAGTAGTAGTACTAGTAGTAGCATTAGTAGTAGTGGTGGTAGTAGTAGCATTAGTAGTAGAAGTAGTAGTAGTAGTAGTAGCATTAGTAGTAGTAGTAGTAGTAGTAGCATTAGTAGAAGAATAAGTAGTAGTAGTAGTAGAAGCATTAGTAGTAGTAGTAGTAGTAGTAGTAGTAGTAGCAGTAGTAGCATTTGTAGTAGTGGTGGTAGTAGTAGTAGTAGTAGCATTAGTAATAGTTATAGTAGTAGTAGTATCTTAGTAGTAGTAGTAGTAGTAGTAGTACCATTAGTAGTAGTAGTTGTAGCATTAGTAGTAGTAGTAGTAGATGTTGTTGTTGTTGTTGTACCTTAGTAGTAGTAGTAGTTGTACCTTAGTAGTAGTAGTAGTTGTTGTACCTTAGTAGTAGTAGTACCATTAGTAGTAGTGGTATTGTTACTGTGTGAACAATCCAAACAATGAATAAAAAGTTAGAATGATCAATCAAGGGCGGCACATACTTTGATAAAGGGCGACCGTCGGTTGAACTTTGAGTTGCTTGAACTTTCTCAAACAAAAATGTCCGATACAAGATTGAAGTAAGGACATGTAACTGTCGTCCCGCTTGGGAGAGAAGCGTAACTGACAGTAATACCTCATGCCGCTGCTGACGAGCAGAGAAAGAAAAAGAGAGATCCCACAGCAAACCTTTCCAGCCCAGAAAAGAGGGTAGTGCAAGGGAACCGAACGGAGGTTTCATAGGCAGAAAATTTCTCTGATGTCCCGCTATAGTAGACGCGAAGATTTCTATGATGTTCAGTGATAGTAGACGTGAAGATTTCTATGATGTTCAGTAATAGTAGACGCGAAGATTTCTATGATGTTCAGTGATAGTAGACGTGAAGATTTCTATAATGTCCAGTGATAGTAGACGCGAAGATTTCTATAATGTCCAGTGATAGTAGACGTGAAGATTTCTATAATGTCCAGTGATAGTAGACGCGAAGATTTCTATAATGTCCAGTGATAGTAGACGCGAAGATTTCTATAATGTCCAGTGATAGTAGACGTGAAGATTTCTATAATGTCCAGTGATAGTAGACGCGAAGATTTCTATAATGTCCAGTGATAGTAGACGTGAATATTTCTATAATGTTCAGTGATAGTAGACGTGAAGATTTCTATAATGTCCAGTGATAGTAGACGCGAAGATTTCTATAATGTCCAGTGATAGTAGACGTGAAGATTTCTATAATGTCCAGTGATAGTAGACGCGAAGATTTCTATAATGTCCAGTGATAGTAGACGTGAATATTTCTATAATGTTCAGTGATAGTAGACGTGAAGATTTCTATGATGTTCAGTGATAGTAGACGTGAAGATTTCTATGATGTTCAGTGATAGTAGACGTGAAGATTTCTATAATGTCCAGTGATAGTAGACGTGAAGATTTCTATGATGTTCAGTGATAGTAGACGTGAATATTTCTATGATGTTCAGTGATAGTAGACGTGAAGATTTCTATAATGTTCAGTGATAGTAGACGTGAAGATTTCTATAATGTCCAGTGATAGTAGACGTGAAGATTTCTATGATGTCCAGTGATAGTAGACGTGAAGATTTCTATGATGTTCAGTGATAGTAGACGTGAATATTTCTATGATGTTCAGTGATAGTAGACGTGAATATTTCTATGATGTTCAGTGATAGTAGACGCGAAGATTTATATGATGTTCAGTGATAGTAGACGCGAAGATTTCTATGATGTTCAGCGATAGTAGACGTGAATATTTCTATGATGTTCAGTGATAGTAGACGTGAATATTTCTATGATGTTCAGTGATAGTAGACGTGAATATTTCTATGATGTTCAGTGATAGTAGACGTGAATATTTCTATGATGTTCAGTGATAGTAGACGCGAAGATTTCTATGATGTTCAGTGATAGTAGACGTGAATATTTCTATGATGTTCAGCGATAGTAGACGTGAATATTTCTATGATGTTCGGCGATAGTAGACGTGAATATTTCTATGATGTTCAGTGATAGTAGACGCGAAGATTTCTATGATGTTCAGTGATAGTAGACGCGAAGATTTCTATGATGTTCAGTGATAGTAGACGCGAAGATTTCTATGATGTTCAGTGATAGTAGACGTGAATATTTCTATGATGTTCAGTGATAGTAGACGCGAAGATTTCTATGATGTTTAGTGATAGTAGACGCGAAGATTTCTATGATGTTCAGTGATAGTAGACGCGAAGATTTCTATGATGTTCAGTGATAGTAGACGCGAAGATTTCTCTGATGTCCAGTGATAGTAGACGCGAAAATTTATATGATGTTCAGTGATAGTAGACGCGAAGATTTATATGATGTTCAGTGATAGTAGACGAGAAGATTTCTATGATGTCCAGCGATAGTAGACGCAAAAATTTTTCTGATGTTCAGTGATAGTAAACGCGAGGATTTCTCTGATGTTCAGTGATAGTAGACGTGAAGATTTCTCTGATGTCCAGAGATAGTAGACGCGAGGATTTCTCTGATGTTCAGGAAGAGATAATGAGATCAAAATATGTCTACAAGAGAACCTGAGCAGTCATGAAAGGTAAACGACAGTTTTGTTTTAAGGAGTCAACTGATAGGAGCTATTGACAGATGTTTGTTAATTATTACCCTGATTAAATAACACGTGATTGACAAGCAATCAGTACATGTGATGAGTGCCCTACAATTGTTGGGCGGAATTCCTAGGACTGATCTCGCTAGTTACCCAGAATGCCCAAGTGATAGGAGGCGCCTAGTTTGCAACAAAAACATCAAGCATAGACTTTATCGAGACTTTTGAGTTACTCTTTTGAGGCGAGAAGGAGATAACATGAAGATGTAGAGTTAGAGGTAAATTTAAGAACCTCCTCAAGGCAGAAAATGGATGTTGGTAGATAGGGAATTATGGAGCATTAGAAGTTATCATCACCATCATGCAGCATAAAAAAGAGACAAATCTGAAACAAGTGCAACGTTTCAAATACTTGGGCACAATAATAACATCAGATGGAAGATGCACCACAGAAATAAAAAGCAGAATAGCTCAGGCCAAAATAGCATTTCAGAAAATGAAAAATATCTTATGCAACAAATCTATGTCAATAAAAATGAGAAAGAGAGTTCATCGGTGCTATATAGAACCAATTCTGACCTATGGAAGCGAATCATGGACAGTAGACAAACAAATGAAAAGACGATTAGAGGCCACAGAGATGGGATTTCTCAGAAGAATTTTGAAAGTTCCCTGGACAGATAAAAAGACCAATGAGGAAGTTCTCAAAGAGGCCAACACAAAAAGGGAGCTCTTAAAAAACATCAGAGGGAAGCAATCAACATTTTTCGGGCACATCATGAGAAGAGGAAAGTTGGAATACTTGGCTACAACTGGCAAAAATAAAAGGAAAGAGAGTTCGCGGACGACAAAGAGAGAAAATACTGGATAGTTTGGTGTCATGGCATGGAAAACAGTCAACAACAGAACTGATACGATGCACTGTAGATAGAAGATTGTGGAGGGACATGATCGCCTACGCCAACCGGCAGGGTACATGATGATGATGATGAGAAGTTATCAGTAAAAACAAAAGTAAAGTACCTCGTCACGCCAAGTGGCGTATAGGGAATATGGTGTTAGTGACCATACATTTTACAGACCTTTGGCACATGATTTTTGGAATAATGTGGTCGGTATTACGCCCGTGCCGATTTACTTTCCCAGAAAAAAAAATCCGTTACCCATTTAAGGTTGGGTGAACCCGGAGGCCGTCGGTTGGGATTTAACCCTTCCTCTTGTCCTTAGTAGTCCAGTTCACTAACCACTGAGCTATCTTGCCTCCCTGAAGTTATCAGTAGATTCTTAAAAAGAATAGTAATAGAATCATAAGGAGATAAAGACGTTATCAGTGAAATAGAACCATAAGGAAATAAAGATGTTATCAGTGAAATAGAATCATAAGGAGATAAAGACGTTATCAGTGAAATAGAATCATAAGGAAATAAAGACGTTATCAGTGAAATAGAATCATAAGGAAATAAAGACGTTATCAGTGAAATAGAATCATAAGGAGATAAAGACGTTATCAGTGAAATAGAAACATAAGGGGATAAAGACGTTATCAGTGAAATAGAATCATAAGGAAATAAAGACGTTATCAGTGAAATAGAATCATAAGGAAATAAAGACGTTATCAGTGAAATAGAATCATAAGGAGATAAAGACGTTATCAGTGAAATAGAATCATAAGGAGATAAAGACGTTATCATTAAATAGAATCATAAGGAGATAAAGACGTTATCAGTGAAATAGAACCATAAGGAAATAAAGATGTTATCAGTGAAATAGAATCATAAGGAGATAAAGACGTTATCAGTGAAATAGAATCATAAGGAAATAAAGACGTTATCAGTGAAATAGAATCATAAGGAAATAAAGACGTTATCAGTGAAATAGAATCATAAGGAGATAAAGACGTTATCAGTGAAATAGAATCATAAGGAGATAAAGACGTTATCAGTGAAATAGAATCATAAGGAAATAAAGACGTTATCAGTGAAATAGAATCATAAGGAAATAAAGACGTTATCAGTGAAATAGAATCATAAGGAGATAAAGACGTTATCAGTGAAATAGAATCATAAGGAGATAAAGACGTTATCATTAAATAGAATCATAAGGAGATAAAGACGTTATCAGTGAAATAGAATCATAAGGAGATAAAGACGTTAGCAGTGAAATAGAATCATAAGGAGATAAAAACGTTATCAGTGAAATAGAATCATAAGGAGATAAATACGTTATCAGTGAAATAGAATCATAAGAAGACAAATACGTTATAAGTGAAATAGAATCATAAGGAGATAAAGACGTTATCAGTGAAATAGAATCACAAGGAGATAAAGACGTTAACAGTGAAATAGAATCATAAGGAGATAAAGACGTTATCAGTGAAATCCAGAACGTTGAAGTTATTATAAATCAGTGGCGAGTTGTCTACAGCAGCAAAAGTAGTCTCCGTCAGGTATAGTTGTCTACAGTAGCAATAGTAGTCTCCGTCAGTTATAGTTGTCTACAGTAGCAATAGTAGCCTCCGTCAGGTATAGTTGTCTACAGTAGCAATAGTAGCCTCCGTCAGTTATAGTTGTCTACAGTAGCAATAGTAGCCTCCGTCAGTTATAGTTGTCTACAGTAGCAATAGTAGCCTCCGTCAGTTATAGTTGTCTACAGTAGCAATAGTAGCCTCCGTCAGTTATAGTTGTCTACAGTAGCAATAGTAGCCTCCGTCAGGTATAGTTGTCTACAGTAGCAATAGTAGCCTCCGTCAGTTATAGTTGTCTACAGTAGCAATAGTAGCCTCCGTCAGTTATAGTTGTCTACAGTAGCAATAGTAGCCTCCGTCAGTTATAGTTGTCTACAGTAGCAATAGTAGCCTCCGTCAGTTATAGTTGTCTACAGTAGCAATAGTAGCCTCCGTCAGTTATAGTTGTCTACAGTAGCAATAGTAGCCTCCGTCAGTTATAGTTGTCTACAGTAGCAATAGTAGCCTCCGTCAGTTATAGTTGTCTACAGTAGCAAAAGTAGCCTCCGTCAGTTATAGTTGTCTACAGTAGCAATAGTAGCCTCCGTCAGTTATAGTTGACTACAGATTTTGCATCGCCCCTAGAAATTAATTTTTTTTCTCGCCGTGTATTCTGCTTTTCTATGAATCTATCTGCTTCTTTTTTGAGTTGGAGCTTTATAGTGTGTTTCCAAAGATTGCGATCTTTAGCTGTATCTTCCCATACTGCAGGGTTTATGTTTAGAGTCTTCACGTCACGTTTAAACACGTCTACAAATCGAAGTTTTGATCGTCCTTTAGTTCTCTTGCCATGAGCGAATTGTCCGTAGAGTTTATTTTCGATATTTGCGGCCACCTTTCTTTCGGTGTACGTGGCCAAGCCAGTGTAACCTACGTTGTTTGAGTTGAGCAGCGTCTAGATGTTCGGGAGACCTGTGCGAGTGAGGGTCTCAACGTTTGTCACTTTATCCTTCCAGGTGATATCAAGAATACGGCGCAGACATCGCATATGTAACGCATTTAGCTTTCTATACTGCTTTGCATCAGTTGTCCATGATTCGTTGCCTTCCTGAAGGATACTAATGATGCATGCATTGTAAACTGCAACTTCTGTTTTAATTGTCAGTTTCCTGTTTTGCCAAAGACAGACAAAGGTAGTAGCAGCTTTATCAATGCGGACGTCAATTTCTGTAGCCAAAAATAGTTTGTCGTTCATGATGGACGCAGGTAGCTAAACTGCTGCACGACATCATGTTTGTCGTTGATGATGGACGCAGGTAGCTAAACTGCTCCACGACATCATGTTTGTCGTTGATGATGGACGCAGGTAGCTAAACTGCTGCACGACATCATGTTTGTCGTTGATGATGGACGCAGGTAGCTAAACTGCTGCACGACATCAAGTTTGTCGTTGATGATGGACGCAGGTAGCTAAACTGCTGCACGACATCATGTTTGTCGTTGATGATGGACGCAGGTAGCTAAACTGCTCCACGACATCAAGTTTGTCGTTGATGATGGACGCAGGTAGCTAAACTGCTGCACGACATCATGTTTGTCGTTGATGATGGACGCAGGTAGCTAAACTGCTGCACGACATCAAGTTTGTCGTTCATGATGGACGCAGGTAGCTAAACTGCTCCACGACATCAAGTTTGTCATTAATGATGGACGCAGGTAGCTAAATTGCTGCACGACATCACGTTTGTCGTTGATGATGCAGGTAGCTAAACTGCTGCACGACATCAAGTTTGTCGTTGATGATGGACGCAGGTAGCTAAACTGCTGCACGACATCAAGTTTGTTGTTGATGATGGACGCAGGTAGCTAAAATACTGCACGACATCAAGTTTGTCGTTGATGATGGACGCAGGTAGCTAAACTGCTGCACGACATCAAGTTTGTCGTTGATGATGGACGCAGGTAGCTAAACTGCTGCACGACATCATGTTTGTCGTTGATGATGGACGTAGGTAGTTAAACTGCTGCACGACATCAAGTTTGTCGTTGATGATGCAGGTAGCTAAACTGCTGCACGACATCAAGTTTGTCGTTGATGATAGACCCAGGTAGCTAAACTGCTGCACGACATCATGTTTGTCGTTGATGATGGACGTAGGTAGTTAAACTGCTGCACGACATCAAGTTTGTCGTTGATGATGCAGGTAGCTAAACTGCTGCACGACATCAAGTTTGTCGTTGATGATGGACGCAGGTAGCTAAACTGCTCCACGACATCAAGTTTGTCCTTGATGATGGACGCAGGTAGCTAAACTGCTCCACGACATCAATTTTGTCGTTGATGATGGACGCAGGTAGCTAAACTGCTGCACGACATCAAGTTTGTTGTTGATGATGAACCCAGGTAGCTAAACTGCTGCACGACATCATGTTTGTCGTTGATGATGGACCCAGGTAGCTAAACTGCTGCACGACATCATGTTTGTCGTCCATGATGGACGCAGGTAGCTAAACTGCTGCACGACATCAAGTTTGTCGTTGATGATGGACGCAGGTAGATAAACTGCTGCACGACATCATGTTTGTCGTTGATGATGGACCCAGGTAGCTAAACTGCTGCACGACATCAAGTTTGTCGTTGATGATGGACCCAGGTAGCTAAACTGCTGCACGACATCATGTTTGTCGTTGATGATCAACGCAGGTAGCTAAACTGCTGCACTACATCATGTTTGTCGTTGATGATGGACCCAGGTAGATAAACTGCTGGACGACATCAAGTTTGTCGTTGATGATGGACCCAGGTAGATAAACTGCTGCACGACATCAAGTTTGAAATTGTCGATAGAGATTGCTGTTGTTGCTTCGACTTCTTGGCCGAGTATATTAGTTTTCTGTAAACTAACTGTTAGACCGAAGTCTCTGCAGGCTTGCGGAAAACGATTAGCACACGACTGCATTATTCCTAAAGATACTGATATCTGAGGTGTACACGCATGTGATAAGTTGATAACGATAAAACATAAGAACATTCAATCAGAGAAGTTAGATATGATAAGATGATAACCCGAGTGACTGTGAGGTGATTATGTCTCTCCACAACTTTCCAGTTATTTATCATTTCTGTTGTTGACCTTCTGCTAAGCCATTCTCTTAAGCTGTGTGGTATCTTTTCTCTTCGCTTCCCTCTATCTCTTCGTTCATCAACTTTCCCAGTTGTAACAATATATTCCATATGTTCCCTTCTCATTCATCATCATCATCAAGTACCGGACCGGCAGGCGTAGGTGACTATGTCTCTCCACAACTTTCGATCTCGACAGTTATTTATCATTTCTATTGTTGACCTTCTGCCAAGCCATTCTCTTAAACTGTCTGGTATCTTTTCTCTTTGCTTACCTCTATCCCTTCGTCCCTCAATTTTCCCAGTTGTTACAAAATATTCCAGCTATTCTCTCCTCATTACATGACCAAAAATAGATGATTGTTTCTTCCTAATGTTGGAAATTAGCTCTCTTTTTGCTTTGACCTCTTTCAGAACATTTTCATTACTCTTCTTAGCTGTCCATGGTATTCTCAACATTCTTCTGTAAAAACACATTTCTACAAACTCCAGTGATTTTCTTGTCAAAATGTTACACGAGATAAAAAAAAAAAAAGCAAATAAAACACAATCCAGACAACATGAACAAACATTAAGACAACAGACCTGGATGACGTTCTGGGACAAGATAGATAGACGTAAGTCTAGACATTCATAAACAGTGACAGCGGAGAGCGCAACAACTAGCCACAAGCTCTCTCCATCATTCTATTTAAGAGGGAGATGAGTAACAAATAAATTATTTATTCGAAAAATTAACGGCACGATGGTAATCGCGATAGCTCATTGATTAGTGAACTGGACTACCAAGGACAAGAGGTAGGGTTTGATCCCAACCGACGGCTTCCGGTTTACCCAGCCTTTAATGGGTACCTGATTTTTTTTCTGGGAAAGTAAAGCGGCACGGGCTTAAAACCGACCACATTTACACTAAAAATCATTTGCCGAATGTCTGTAAAATGTATGGTCACTAACCCCACATTTCCTATACGCCATTTGGCGTGACGGAGTACTTTACTTTACTTTAACGGCATGATATTGTGCTTTCGTTCGACGATAACTAAATGAGTGCACCTCTTCGTCATCCGCACTTAAACAGACGGTAAGTTGGCGTGTCTGCGTTGTGTTGTGGTTTGCAATAAAATTGTGATACTTGCGACTTTCGGCCCAACATATCCGACTTCAGCACGGGCATAATATTTTTAAATTAACAGAGGGTAAATAAAACATAACTGGAGTCAACGTTATGTCAAGAAAATATTTATTGGTCATAATAAGTCTGACAGAGTCTTTCTAGAAAGTTTCAAATTAACTTCTGAAAATTGATATAACAAAACAGGTAGATTTAGAAGTCAGAATACCAACCAAGGAAAGAAATTAGGAAAACATCAACATTCTCAAACTCACATGAGAATTCTGAGAACATTTTTCAAGTTAGCAAATGAAAGTGCAAGAATAAGGTAGAGTTTCCGAGAGCGAATAACATTTAAGACCTCGCTGTCGTCTCGATGCATCTTTTGAGAAATCCAAGCAGCAGAAGCGTCACTCACACTTCTGAAGCACCTGATAAGATATGGGTCGCCCAGCGACGCTGAAAGTGTATTAAGATTATACCGGATCACAGCCGTCTCCGCAAACGCAGTCTGGCATTAATTTATTCATTGAAAATTTTAAAAACGGAAAAAAAAGAGCATGGTGAATTTAAATGTCTAATATTAGTAAATAGATTCTCGTGCCGTGCCTACAAAGAAGATATCAATCACAACATGTTTTAGAATTGCATGGTAAACAGAATAAATCCACACAGAAGAGTTTATAAGAGTTAATGAGCTTAAGTGTGTTCAAATAATTAAAGGGGTTTCGCCAATATCATCATCAACATGTGGCAGATCGGTTGGCATAGGCGATCATGTCCTTCCACAATCTTCTATCCTCAGTTTATCGTATCAATTCTGTTGTTGGCTGTTTTCAGTGCCATTACACCAAACTTGTATTTCTCTCTCTGTTGTCCCCGAGCTCTCTCTCTCTCTCCCTGTATTTTGCCAGTTGTAACCGAATATTCCAACTTTCCTCTTCTTATGATGTTATCGAAAAATGTTGATTGTTTCTTTCTGATGTTTTTTTTTTTTTTTTTTTTTTTGGAGCTCCCTTTTTGTGTTCGTCTCTTTGAGAATTTTCTAGTTGGTCTTGTTAGCTGTCCATGGAACTTTCAACATTCTTCCGAGAAATCTCCTTATTGATGTCAACATAACAATGTTTCACGAGTTTAGCAGAATTCACATCTTGAAAGGAGTTTCAACAATTTCATTTGCTTCTCCTTTTCAACTCCCTGTAGAGCAGGGTCCTCAACAAACACGTTCAGCTCCCTGTGGAGCAGGGTCTTCAACAAACACGCTCAACTCCCTGTGGAGCATAGGTCTTCAACAAACACTTTCAGCCCCCTGTGGAGCAGAGTTTTCAACAAACACGTTCAGCTCCCTGTGGAGCATAGGTCTTCAACAAACAATTTCAGCTCCCTGTGGAGCATAGGTCTTCAACAAACACGTTCAGCTCCCTGTGGAACATAGGTCTTCAACAAACAATTTCAGCTCCCTGTGGAGCATAGGTCTTCAACAAACGCATTCAGCTCCCTGTGGAGCATAGGTCTTCAACAAACAATTTCAGCTTCCTGTGGAGCATAGGTCTTCAACAAACGCATTCAGCTCCCTGTGGAGCATAGGTCATCAACAAACACATTCAGCTCCCTGTGGAGCATAGGTCTTCAACAAACAATTTCAGCTCCCTGTGGAGCATAGGTCTTCAACAAACAATTTCAGCTCCCTGTGGAGCATAGGTCTTCAACAAACAATTTCAGCTCCCTGTGGAGCATAGGTCTTCAACAAACGCATTCAGCTCCCTGTGGAGCATAGGTCATCAAAAAACACATTAAGATCCCCGTGGAGCACATATCTCCAACAAACTCTTTCAGCTCCCTGTGGAGTATAGATCTTCAACAAACACTTTCAGGTCCCTGTGGAGCATAGATCTTTAACAAACAATTTCCAAGTAGTTCTGTTTCTTGCCATTATTTTAAGATCATTCCATGTCTTCCCCATCATCTCCATCTCTGCTTCCATCTGTCTTCTCCAAGATTATTTTTATCTTCCTCTTTTTCTCACCAACTGGGGATTCCAAAAGAGGTCATGTTGTTTAATACTCTCCGTTGGCTTCCGCAGTGTGTGTCCTATCCAGCGTCATCGTTTTCGTTATATTTCTTTGTCCATTGGTATTTGACTGATATTTTCACATAATTGTACGTTATTGATTTTATCCTGCCAATATTATATTAAAAGAGGAGAAGGAAGAAGTGCAAGAGGCTGACCAAGAATAAGATGGACAGACAATTTCAAAGAAACGCTACAACAACATCAGTTGACAATGAGTGAAACCACCAAAAGGAGAATTTTGTATCTCCCTCAAAATCGAACGGGTAGAATAGGAAGTGAAGAAAGAAAGAGAATAATAATTAAGTATAAGAGATGAATTACTTTAAATATTTCGAACCGTGTCCTAAATGCAAGAGAGTTTACACTTCAATAGATATGCATGTCTACCTATTAACACTTTCCACCAACTAACCTACCTATCTTCTTTCTCTTCTTCAAACCTTCTTTCTTTTCCTTCATCACTCGTGCTTTAATTTCTTCCTTTCTTTACTTATTGATTTCTTCCATCCATCATATTTTCCATTAAGCTTTGCTGCGTTGTTTTTCCGAATTCATTCATTCATTCATTCACTAATTCATTCATTCATTTATTTATTTCTTCAATAACTAATTCATTCTTTCTTTTTTTCAGTCTCTCTCTCTCTCTCTCTCTCTCTTCTTCTTCTTCCTTTCTCTAACATCACCCATGTTTCTGTGTTCTAGTTCGTTTATTTCTTTCTCCATTTATTTTTTTCGTTGTTCTGAAGAAGACCTCATGGGCCGAAACGTCAATATTTTGTCATGTTCCTTGTTTGTAAAGCTGTCACCATACCTTATAGGAGTGTGTGTTACACCCATTATTGGCTCCTTGCTACCAGCTTTACCGCAGCACTGCAATTGTTTGCCTCTTCCCTGCGTCCTTCCTTTCCTTTCTATTCCTTTCCCTTTTTTTCCTTTCCCCTTCTTTACCTTTTCCTTGTTTCCCTTTCAATTCTTTTCCTTTCCCTTGTTTCCCTTTCAATTCTTTTCCTTTCCCTTTCATTTGTTTCCCTTTCTTTCCCTTATTTCCCTTCTTTACCTCTCCTACCTTTCCCTGTCACTCCAATCCCTCACCCTCTCTTTCTACAGTTATCCCTCCTCTCCTTTTCCTCTTCTCCCTCTCTTCTTCACCCCCTCCTCCCTCGTCACTTTTGAAATAACAAACTTCAGCTGCGTGCAAGAGGACGTTTGACTGACCAGCACATGATAACTGGTCAGTGATGACCGTGATATATAAGTGACTGTGTGTGTGTGTGTGCGTGCGTGCGTGCGTGTGTGTGTGTGCGCGCGCGCGCCGGCGACTTGCCTCGAGACCAACCAATCCCCCTTCATCATTATAATAATCATTAAGTACCATGCCAACCGGCGTAGGTGATCATGTCTCTCCACAACTATCGATCTCGACAGTTATTTATCATTTCTTTTGTTGACCTTCTGCCGAGCCATTCTCTTAAGCTGTCTGGTATCTTTTCTCTTTGCTTCCCTCTATCTCTTCTTCTCCCAATTTTCCCAGTTGTCACAATATATTCCAACTGTTCCCTTCTCATTACATGGCCATGCATGTTAGAACTGCTTTGGTTTCTGAATGGCTGTCTCCCTCACCGATCGACCTAATTGGCAGTTGTCCGACTCAAACAACAAGCTCTGGTCTCTCACTAGCTAGCCAAGTTTTTTTTAAAAATAAATTAAAAAAAAAAAAATATGACGATCATCATTTTCAGGAGGACGTGAACTTTCGATCAATATGGTGGATAGGCGGCAGGAACCGTTAAAGACTATGTCTGAAATGTGTTCCTTGTTGCCGTTTCCTCACATTCCCATTCCGGCTTGCTGCCGGAGCTACTGAGTTAGGTGCTCTGTACAAATCGTGAGCTGTGTGTTTCATCCGTTTTTAATCATTTTTCAATATTCCGATTGTTTACGTTGAATGATGATATCGAATGACATGGAACTGACGGTTGTGATCACTTTCTGTGCGGTTTCGCCTTATGTCTTTCGGCCTGTGCTGAGACTGCTATGATGGGGATTACAGCTACCTTTCTTTGTTTGGGAGATGAGTTAGTAATTCAGAAGATTCCACTGACACGGACGATTGAACAATTATGGATTTTAATTCGTTTGCAGTGATACTGGGACCTTCCATAAGCATAGCCAACAGGACTTAGTAAAAACAAGATATTGGTTTTGATTCTGATCGACGGTTTCAATGCTTATCAAACCGTACAAAATAAACACGGAATAGTATTAAGCAGTTAAGCATATAGACAAAACGAGACAAACTGGAGAGCCGGCGTCTTGCCTCGAGACCAACCAGTCCCCGCAAACACCTTTGTATGTGTGTATGCATGGGTATGTATGTGTGTATGCATGGGTATGTATGTGTGTATGCATGGGTATGTATATGTGTATGTGTATGCATGAGTATGTATGTGTGTATGCATGGGTATGTATGTGTGTATGCATGGGTGTGTATTTGTGTATGCATGGGTGTGTATGTGTGTATGCATGGGTATGTATGTGTGTATGCATGGGTGTGTATGTGTGTATGCATGGGTATGTATGTGTGTATGCATGGGTATGTATGCGTGATTGCATGGGTGTGTATGCGTGTATGCATGGGTGTGTATGCGTGTATGCATGGGTGTGTATGCGTGTATGCATGGGTGTGTATGCGTGTATGCATGGGTATGTATGCGTGTATGCATGGGTATGTATGCGTGTATGCATGGGTGTGTATGCGTGTATGCATGGGTGTGTATGTGTGTATGCATGGGTATGTATTTGTGTATGCAATGGTATGTATTTGTGTATGCATGGGTGTGTATTTGTGTATGCATGGGTATGTATTTGTGTATGCATGGGTATGTATTTGTGTATGCATGGGTATGTATTTGTGTATGCATGGGTATGTATTTGTGTATGCATGGGTATGTATTTGTGTATGCATGGGTATGTATTTGTGTATGCATGGGTATGTATTTGTGTATGATCTGCAGGCCGCCTTTTCCGGACGAGCCAAATTATCCGATACGACTGCTACGATCCCTGAGGGTACCGGCTACTCAAATCAAACTCACCATAGCCGTGCCCAAGCACCTACCACTACCAAACTAGTCCAGCTGTAAATGAGCACTTGACAAGCTGTCTTGGAAGAACATTCGGACAGACAGTAAAAGCTATGAACATTGTGCCATGTCGTTGGTTGTTCGATAATGGCTTCTGGCACGCACTAAATCCCTATGGAGATATCGCAAGTGCAGAGAAATCGATCTCAAATACTTGTCCAGCAGCTATGAGCAAAACTGACCACTTCCGAGCTCACTGACCGCTCACGAGCCAAGTTTTCCTTATTTCATTAACTAGACCTACACGAAACTAACAGAACAGCAGAGCTCCGTTAGGCACCAACCTAAAGGGAGAGATAACGATGTCAAAAAGAAGAAAAAGTCAATGTTCTGGACATTCGAAAATTAAGAATAGCAAATTGTTATGTCTTCTCAACATTTCTATATGGTGCAGAAACATGGACATTAGACCAGAAAAAAGTAAAGTACCCCCGTCACGCCAAGAGACGTATAGGGAATATGGTGTTAGTGACCATAAATTTTACAGACATTCGGCACAATATTTTTGGGGTAATGTGGTCGGTATTACGCCCATGCGGCTTTACTTTCCCAGAAAAAATCCGGTACCCATTTAAGGCTGGGTGAACCAGGAAGCTGTCGGTTGGGATTGAACCCTACCTCTTGTCTTTTGTAGTCCAGTTCACTAACCACTGAGCTATCGCGGTTCCATTAGACCAGAAAACAGAACATAAAATAGAAGCCTTTGATACGTGGATTTATGGAAGAATATGAAGAATTGGATGGAAAGAAAAAAAATGATAAAATCTTAAAACAACTACAAATGAAAAGAGAACTACGAAGCACAATTCAAACAAGATAAATGAGATTTTAGGGGCATGATAAAAGACACAACAGCCTACTAACAGTAATCTTAGAAGGAAAAAATACAAGGTAAAAGAGTCAGAGGCAGACCAAGACTAACATGGATGAGTATCATTAAAAGATGAACAAGTCAACCTATGACAACCTGTACTATCAAAGCAAGAGAGAGAGAGAGAGCAGAATGGAGATCCATGGTAGCCAACCTTCGATGAGGAGACGCCACTCGATGATGATGAAGAGCGGTCTTCAATTTGAAGCCAGGACATAGACAAATTCCCGTTAAGTTGGTAGACCCAAAATAGCAAAGTGTACTTGATATCCCGCAGCAAATGCTGAATTTTACCTTTCAGCGTCCAGTGAAATATTCCGGGCTACGTCATATGTGCAAAAAGGAATACACATACAATTGTATTGCTGCTAAAGCAATAGGAAAACAAGACAAAATATAACGTTTCGGTCGATGTTATAAAATAGTATCTTCTATTTTCAAATTAGTTTATCAAGTTTAGTTTATCATTAGAATGGCTCAGGCAAAAGCAGTTTTCCAAAAAGACGAAGAAGATGCTATGCACTCCATTTTTGACAATAGAAACAAGAAAAATAGTTCTTAAATGTTATGTAGAGTCAGTCTTAACAAATGGTTGTGAATGATGGACAATGAGACAACAGACAAAAAAATCACTGGAGGCTGTAGAAATATGGTTTTACATAGGAATGTTGAGAATACCATGAGCGGCTAAGAAAAGTAATGAGAACGTTCTGAAAGAGGTCATGGCAAAAATAGAGTTAATGTCCAATATTAGGAAGAAATAATTATCATTTTTTCACTATGTAATGAGAAGGGAACATCTGGAGTATATTGTAACAAATGGGACAATTGAGGAACGGAGAGATAGAGGGAAGCGAGGAGTAAAGATACCAGACAGCTTCAGAGAATGGCTTGGCAGAAGGTCAACAACAGAAATGATAAATAACTGTCGAAATCTAAAGTTGTGGAGAGACATGATCGCCTACGCATGGAAGAGTATGCGCAATTGTGCTGTGCAGATAAACTAACCATCATCATCATCATCATCAAGTATCATTTGCCTCTCAGCGTCGAGGGGAGATATAAACTGCGGTCTTTTGCTCTTCTGTTCACCTCTGCTGCTGTTATGTTTCCTAGTACTTATAATATTCCATCGATCCATCTTTTTCGTGGTCGACTCTTGGGTCTGGTATTCCCACAACATTTATTGAATGCTCGTTGTTTTGTGTTTTGATTGTTCTGCCTTGTCACGTGACCAAACCATTCAATCTGTTGTTTCTTTATATATTCTATGGCGGAATTTTTCCTATTTTTTTATTTCTCAGTTCTTCATTTCTGATCTTATCTATCAGACTGTTTCCTGTCATTCGTCTAACACATTTAACCTCAGTAGAGGTTATTTTTCTTATTGTTCTTGCATCTAGGGTCCAGGTCGTTGTGTGGTAGCACAACGTTGGGTTGAACTTTTGTTTAAGGAAATGAAAATCAACAGAAACTTGCAATGGAATTTAATTAAAAAGAGCAAGACTGTAGTATTATTGATCATATTAAATACCATAGCGAGTGTAATAAAATAATAATGGAGGGTATAGTTCTTGAGAAGTAGGAAAGGGGTCGACTAGAAGACCAAGTCGTTAATGATTTAATAGCATATTGCCTGAGGTCCATAAGACTGGAAGTGACGTAAGCATCGTCGCTGTTTGTGTGGTCTACATAATGATGATGATGTGCACGATGATGGTAATGGTGATGTTCATCATGATGATGTGAACAATGATGTTAATGGTGTTGCTGTTGATGATAATGATGATGTTGATGATGCTGATGATGTGCACAATAATGTTGATGATGATGATGTGCACAATACTGTTGATCGTGTTGCTGTTGATGATAATGTTGATGTTGATGATGATGCGCACAATAATGTTGATGGTGTTGCTGTTGATGTTGATGATGATGCGCACAATAATGTTGATGGTGTTGCTGTTGATGTTGATGATGATGTGCACAATAATGTTAATGGTGTTGCTGTTGATGATAATGCTGATGATGATTACAATGCTCATGATGAAGATGTTGATGTTCATGAAGATAATGGTGATTACACCAACAAAGAAAATTTACTGTTCGTCTAAATGTCTATTCACATGAATACAGGGAAATGATAACCAAAATAAATAAATAAAAACAAAAACGAGAGTAATTAATTGAGGAGACAGCAACTGAAACATTAGCTGTTAATTACCGTGAACGTTGGCCGTCTATTCTTGAATCTGGACGGCCACAATGGAAGACCTGCAGGCCAGAACAACGAGAATGCTCGTCCAGCGCCTACCGCTAGCTTCTAAATAAAAGGAATTGTCCATATGGACAAGATGAAATGTATTTAGGACTGTCCTAGTTAGTCCTGGCAAATGTTTGGGACCTATAAGGTTTGTCCTTGAGACCAATTTCATGGTCTGGTCGTGTCAGGGATAAATCTGGTTACGTGGAATTCAAATTACAACAGGGGAAGAAACTCTCCTCTTTTTATCAAGAGTAGTTTGGCCTTGTTCTTCTGGGCCAGAGGTTCTCATATCTACGTCAGTGGACACAACGCATCCCATGTAAAAAAAGCATATTCAATACAAAAAGTATAGCAGTAACTGCTATTTTTTTAAAACTATCTTCATCTTCTCTCCTTCCTGGTTTGCCTTTGATCGTCAAGAGAAGATATAGTTTGCGGTGTTTTGCTCTTCTGTTGACGTCATCATCTCCGCATCAAAGGTTGGCTATCATGGAGAGCCATTCTGCTCTGTCTTTTGCTTTGATGGTGCAGGTTGTCATAGGTTGACTTGTCCATCTTTTGATGTTACTCGTCCATGTTAGTATTTGTCTGCCTCTGCCTCTTTTACCTTTTATTTTCCCCTCTAAGATTACTTTTAGTAGCCTGTTGTCTTTTAACATGGCCCAAAAATCACATTTGTCTTGTTTGAATTGTATTTAGTATATTGACGTCTGCTGCTGTTATGTTTTCTATTGTTTCTAATATTCCATCAATCCATCTTTTGCTGTTTAGTTGGCCTCTCCTGCTGTTGTGTTTCTTGGTGCCTCTAAATATTCCATCAATCCATCTTTTGCTGTTTAGTTGGCCTCTCCTGCTGTTGTGTTTCTTGGTGCCTCTAAATATTCCATCAATCCATCTTTTTTGTGGTCAGCCCTTAGGTCTGGTGTTCTCGCAACGTTCACTACAAGCTCAGTGCTTAGTGTTTTGATCTTTCTGCCTTATCACGTGGCCAAACCATTTAACTGTTGTTTCCTTACGGCGGGGATTATTCCTCGCTGGTTATTGACAGCTGCTGTCTGATGTAGCATTGGAGACATAGTCTGAGGTTGAGCAGATCGTGTCTCGGCAATAGAAAAATAAACAACTCAAAGTCAGTCAAGACCCTGTCATCTCATTTGGGAGCACTGTCTGAAAACAGTAAATGTCCTATTTGGCAAAGTTCTTTGATTTTGTTGCTTGCTTTTGTTCTTTGGTTTTGTTCTTTGATTTTGTTCTTTGGTTTTGTTCTTTAGTTTTGTTCTTTGGTTTTGTTCTTTGGTTTTGTTCTTTAGTTTTGTTCTTAGGTTTTTGTTCTTTGGTTTTGTTCTTTGGTTTTGTTCCTTGGTTTTGTTCTTTGGTTTTGTTCCTTGGTTTTGTTTTTTGGTTTTGTTCTTTGGTTTTGTTCCCTGGTTTGTTCCTTGGTTTTGTACTTTGCGTTCGTTCCTTGGCTTTGTTGCTTGGCTTTGTTCTTTGGTTTTGTTCTTTATTTTTGTACTTTGGTTTTGTTCCTTGGTTTTGTTATTTGGCTTAGTTCTTTGGTTGTGTTCCTTGGTTTTGTTCATGGGTTTTGTTCTTTGGTTGTGTTCCTTAGTTTTGTTCTTTGGTTGTGTTCCTTGGTTTTGTTCATGGGTTTTGTTCTTTGGTTGTGTTCCTTAGTTTTGTTCTTTGGTTTTGTTCCTTGGTTTGTTCTTTGGTTGTGTTCCTTGGTTTTGTTCTTTGGTTGTGTTCCTTGGTTTTGTTCATGGGTTTTGTTCTTTGGTTGTGTTCCTTGGTTTTGTTCTTTGGTTTTGTTCCTTGGTTTGTTCCTTGGTTTTGTTCTTTGATTTTGTTCTTGGTTTTGTTCCTTGGTTTTGTTCCTTGGTTTTGTTCTTTGGTTTTGTTCCTTGGTTTTGTTCTTTGGTTGTGTTCCTTGGTTTTGTTCATGGGTTTTGTTCTTTGGTTGTGTTCCTTGGTTTTGTTCTTTAGTTTTGTTCCTTGGTTTGTTCTTTGGTTGTGTTCCTTGGTTTTGTTCTTTGGTTGTGTTCCTTGGTTTTGTTCATGGGTTTTGTTCTTTGGTTGTGTTCTTTGGTTTTGTTCTTTGGTTTTGTTCCTTGGTTTGTTCCTTGGTTTTGTTCTTTGATTTTGTTCTTGGTTTTGTTCCTTGGTTTTGTTCCTTGGTTTTGTTCTTTGATTTTGTTCTTGGTTTTGTTCATTGGTTTTGTTCTTTGCGTTCCTTCGTTAGTTTTGTTCCTTAGTATTGTTCTTTGGTTTTGTTCCTTGGTTTTGTTGCTTAGTTTTGTTCCTTGGTTTTGTTCTTTGCGTTCGTTCTTTAGTTTTGTTCCTTAGTTTTGTTCTTGGTTTTGTTCCTTGGTTTTGTTGCTTAGTTTTGTTGTTTGCGTTCGTTCCTTAGTTTTGTTCTTTGGTGTTGTTCTTTGCGTTCGTTCCTTAGTTTTGTTCCTTGGTTTTGTTCTTTGCGTTCGTTCTTTAGTTTTGTTCCTTAGTTTTGTTCTTGGTTTTGTTCCTTGGTTTTGTTGCTTAGTTTTGTTTTTTGCGTTCGTTCCTTAGTTTTGTTCTTTGGTGTTGTTCTTTGCGTTCGTTCCTTAGTTTTGTTCCTTGGTTTTGTTCTTTAGTTTTGTTCTTTGGTTTTGTTCTTTGCGTTGGTTCCTTAGTTTTGTTCCTTAGTTCTGTTCTTTGCGTTCGTTCTTTAGTTGTGTTCCTTAGTTTTGTTCTTTGGTTTTGTTCTTTGGTTTTGTTCTTGGTTTTGTTCCTTGGTTTTGTTCCTTAGTTTTGTTCTTTGGTTTTGTTCTTTGCGTTCGTTCCTTAGTTTTGTTCCTTGGTTTGTTCCTTGGTTTTGTTCTTTGCGTTCGTTCCTTAGTTTTGTTCCTTGGTTTGTTCCTTGGTTTTGTTCCTTAGTTTTGTTCCTTGGTTTGTTCTTTGGTTTTGTTCTTTGCGTTCGTTCCTTAATTTTGTTCCTTAGTTTTGTTCTTTGGTTTTGTTCTTTGCGTTCGTTCCTTAGTTTTGTTCCTTGGTTTGTTCCTTAGTTTTGTTCTTTGCGTTCGTTCCTTAGTTTTGTTCTTTGGTTTTGTTCTTTGCGTTCGTTCCTTAGTTTTGTTCCTTGGTTTGTTCCTTAGTTTTGTTCTTTGGTTTTGTTCTTTGCGTTCGTTCCTTAGTTTTGTTCCTTGGTTTTGTTCTTTGGTTTTGTTCTTTGCGTTCGTTCCTTAGTTTTGTTTTTTGGTTTTGTTCTTTGCGTTCGTTCCTTAGTTTTGTTCCTTGGTTTTGTTCTTTGGTTTTGTTCTTTGCGTTCGTTCCTTAGTTTTGTTCTTTGGTTTTGTTCTTTGCGTTCGTTCCTTAGTTTTGTTCTTTGGTTTTGTTCTTTGCGTTCGTTCCTTAGTTTTGTTCCTTGGTTTTGTTCTTTGGTTTTGTTCTTTGCGTTCGTTCCTTAGTTTTGTTCCTTGGTTTGTTCCTTAGTTTTGTTCTTTGCGTTCGTTCCTTAGTTTTGTTCCTTGGTTTGTTCCTTAGTTTTGTTCTTTGCGTTCGTTCCTTAGTTTTGTTCCTTAGTTTTGTTCTTTGGTTTTGTTCTTTGCGTTCGTTCCTTAGTTTTGTTCTTTGCGTTCATTCCTTAGTTTTGTTCCTTAGTTTTGTTCCTTAGTTTTGTTCTTTGCGTTCGTTCCTTAGTTTTGTTCTTTGGTTTTGTTCTTTGGTTTTGTTCTTTGCGTTCGTTCTTTAGATTTGATCATTAGTTTTGTTCTTTGGTTTTGTTCTTTGGTTTTGTTCTTTGGTTTTGTTCTTTGCGTTCGTTCCTTAGTTTTGTTCTTTGCGTTGTTCTTAGTTTTGTTCTTTGCGTTCGTTCCTTAGTTTTGTTCCTTAGTTTTGTTCTTTGGTTTTGTTCTTTGGTTTTGTTCCTTGGTTTTGTTCCTTAGTTTTGTTCTTTGCGTTCGTTGCTTAGTTTTGTTCCTTAGTTTTGTTCCTTAGTTTTGTTCCTTAGTTTTGTTCCTTAGTTTTGTTCTTTGGTTTTGTTCTTTGCGTTCGTTCCTTAGTTTTGTTCCTTAGTTTTGTTCCTTAGTTTTGTTCTTTGGTTTTGTTCTTTGCGTTCGTTCCTTAGTTTTGTTCTTTGCGTTCGTTCCTTAGTTTTGTTCCTTGGTTTTGTTCCTTAGTTTTGTTCTTTGGTTTTGTTCTTTGCTTTCGTTCCTTAGATTTGTTCCTTAGTTTTGTTCTTTGCGTTTGTTCCTTAGTTTTGTTCTTTGCGTTCGTTCCTTAGTTTGTTCCTTAGTTTTGTTCCTTAGTTTTGTTCTTTGGTTTTGTTCCTTGGTTTTGTTCCTTAGTTTTGTTCTTTGCGTTCGTTGCTTAGTTTTGTTCCTTAGTTTTGTTCCTTAGTTTTGTTCCTTAGTTTTGTTCCTTAGTTTTGTTCTTTGGCTTTGTTCCTTGGTTTTGTTCCTTAGTTTTGTTCTTTGGTTTTGTTCCTTGGTTTTGTTCTTGGTTTTGTTCTTTGGTTTTGTTCTTGGATTTTTCTTTTTTTTTTGTTCCTTGGTTTTGTTCCTTGGTTTTGTTCTTTGGTTTTGTTCCTTGGTTTTGTTCCTTGGTTTTGTTCCTTGGTTTTGTTCTTGGTTGTGTTCCTTGGTTTTGTTCCTTGGTTTTGTTCCTTGGTTTTGTTCTTTCCTTTTGTTCCTTGGTTTTGTTCTTTGGTTTTGTTTTTTGGTTTTGTTCTTTGGTTTTGTTCTTTGCGTGCGTTCCTTAGTTTTGTTCCTTGGTTTTGTTCCTTGGTTTTGTTCTTTTGTTTTGTTCTTGGTTTTGTTCCTTGGTTTTGTTCCTTGGTTTTGTTCTTTGGTTTGGTTTTGTGGTTTTGTTCGTTAGTTTGTTCCTTGGTTTTCTTCCTTGGTTTTGTTCTTTGATTGTGTACTTTTTTTTGTTCTTTGCTTGTTGTTCCTTGGTTTTGCCCTTGGTTTTGTTCTTTGCTTCTGTTTTCTACATCCTCTTGTCACTCTCGATCATGCTTTTAAGGAGGCACATCAATCGTCTGGTACTCGCACCAGTTCTTGTGTCTTCAAGTGAAGAAATTTATTATCCTAGGTCTGATCACGCACCAGTTCTTGTGTCTTCAAGTGAAGAAATTTATTATCCTAGGTCTGATCACGCACCAGTTCTTGTGTCTTCAAGTGAAGAAATTTATTATCCTAGGTCTGATCACGCACCAGTTCTTGTGTCTTCAAGTGAAGAAATTTATTATCCTAGGTCTGATCACGCACCAGTTCTTGTGTCTTCAAGTGAAGAAATTTATTATCCTAGGTCTGATCACGCACCAGTTCTTGTGTCTTCAAGTGAAGAAATTTATTATCCTAGGTCTGATCACGCACCAGTTCTTGTGTCTTCAAGTGAAGAAATTTATTATCCTAGGTCTGATCACGCACCAGTTCTTGTGTCTTCAAGTGAAGATATTTATTATCCTAGGTCTGATCACGCACCAGTTCTTGTGTCTTCAAGTGAAGATATTTATTATCCTAGGTCTGATCACGCACCAGTTCTTGTGTCTTCAAGTGAAGAAATTTATTATCCTAGGTCTGATCACGCACCAGTTCTTGTGTCTTCAAGTGAAGAAATTTATTATCCTAGGTCTGATCACGCACCAGTTCTTGTGTCTTCAAGTGAAGAAATTTATTATCCTAGGTCTGATCACGCACCAGTTCTTGTGTCTTCAAGTGAAGAAATTTATTATCCTAGGTCTGATCACGCACCAGTTCTTGTGTCTTCAAGTGAAGAAATTTATTATCCTAGGTCTGATCACGCACCAGTTCTTGTGTCTTCAAGTGAAGAAATTTATTATCCTAGGTCTGATCACGCACCAGTTCTTGTGTCTTCAAGTGAAGAAATTTATTATCTTAGATAGGATCACGCACCAGTTCTTGTGTCTTCAAGTGAAGAAATTTTTTTATCCTAGGTCTGATCTCGCACCATTTCTTGTGTCTTCAAGTTAAGAAAGCTGTTACCTAGGTTTTATAACAGCCATCTATAGTACGAAGAACAGCGAGCAGAGAGGGAAATCCCAGAGAAAAAAAAACCCACAGTTGTGACGTCTTCAGCTATGCAAATTATAGACGCCTGACGTTATTCTACCGACTACAGCCACTTCTATCAAATTGAAAAAGTCACAACATTTCTTCTCTTCGCTGGCCTTACTACTAGAGATAGCCATGGGCTCCATGAGCTGAATGTATGTAGAAAAGTACAAAATAGAAAGGTAATAATAAAATAATAAAAAAGTAATACAAACAACAAAAGCAATAAATAAATAATAATATTGATGGTAATAATAATCAAAAGAAAAATAAATTTAAAAAAATAATAATCGAGAAGGGAATACAGGTAAATAAATTAGAATCAGAATAGCTAAAGCAGCAATGTCTTTCAGAAGCCTTGAAAAGTTGTGGAAATCAAAACTCATCAGCACAAACACAAAACTTAGACTATTCAAATCAAATGTACTATCTACCCTTACGTATGCATGTGAGAGCTGGAAAACAACAAGAGACAGAAACAAGTTGAACGCATTCGAAAATAAATGTTTAAGGAAAATACTTGGTATAGCGTGGAACGAATTCAAAACAAACGAGGAAATTAGAGAAATCGCCAATCAACCACTAATATCTTCAGTAATAAAGAAAAGATGATGGTCATATGTTGGACATGTGATGAGGAGAGATAATAACTGAATAACAAAACAAACCCTTATGTGGGAAACAACAGGTAGGAGAAAAAGAGAAAGACCCAGAGAGACACTGAGGAGAACATTGATGAGAAATACAAGAGCAGCAGGAATCGGCTCCCTCAGTGAGATAGAGTTGTTTGCACAGAACAGAGACAAATGGTGAGATTTGATAAAGATCTTTACAAGGATTGAAAACTGTTGGAATAAAAATTTAGATAAGAGAAGGAGTATCTGGGTCCATGCTCTATGGGTCGGCCACGGTTTGAGGGTCGATAGATAGATAGAATAATGAAAAAAAGGTATGTTTACTTTAGTCGACAGGTGCCCTCATTGCCCATCGGACAAGCCCATAAGTGCTTAAATCTCTTCCGAAGAACATCCCTCAACGTGTAGCGGCTAACGTCACTGGTGTTGTGTTGGTTGATAATTCTTCTTTGTATTATGAATAAGTGCGTCCGTCTGGCATCTTCCACTTTCATATGATTTTTGTAAAGTCTTTTTCATGGTTCGGTGTCATTTTTCGCATTTATTTTGTCAGCTCGGTCCATTTCTCATCCGCACTCAAAAACATCCACTGGTAAGTCTGTCAGCACGCTCATTACCATTAAAAAAAATAGAGTAAAAAAAATAAATAAAAAACAAAAAACAATTCAACGTTGCGGCAAAAAAGCCCTCTGCGAAGACCTATACAAACACAAGATTAAATAGTAAAAGTCATGAACCATTTTAAGAACAGTTCCCTACTATGAATAATAAATGAATGCTGAGTCTACTGTACGAACGGCCACCCCACATGAATGACTTCTCGGTGCTCAACAGTCTTCTTTTTTGTTTCCTTAATTCTGCACTACTTTTAGCCACGACACATACTAGAAATTAACAGCATTTTACAAAAAGAAAGTGATCGGGAATATCTCATAGTTGGTTCTTTTTCACATAAATGAAATTTAAATGTTACTTTAACAGCAAGTAGTCGTGTATGTTATGTCGCAAATTCTCTGAGATGTGCGTGCATTCGACTTAAGCTGAAATGTGCCGTCGTTTACAGCGTCATAGTACATCC
Organism: Megaustenia siamemsis; assembly: GCA_032433765.1. NCBI lineage: Eukaryota > Metazoa > Mollusca > Gastropoda > Stylommatophora > Ariophantidae > Megaustenia > Megaustenia siamemsis. Next base: position 66,292,484 of record JAVIAB010000088.1, read on the forward strand.
TACATCCGTCCTTAAGTTCAAATGTGCCGTCGTTTACAGCGTCATAGTGCATCCTACATCCGTCCTTAAGTTCAAATGTGCCGTCGTTTACAGCGTCATAGTACGTCCTACTTTAGTCCTTAAGTTCAAATGTGCCGTCATTTACAGCGTCATAGTACATCCTACATCCGTCCTTAAGTTCAAATGTGCCGTCGTTTACAGCGTCATAGTACATCCTACATCCGTCCTTAAGTTCAAATGTGCCGTCGTTTACAGCGTCATAGTACATCCTACATCCGTCCTTAAGTTCAAATGTGCCGTCATTTACAGCGTCATAGTACATCCTACATCCGTCCTTAAGTTCAAATGTGCCGTCGTTTACAGCGTCATAGTGCATCCTACATCCGTCCTTAAGTTCAAATGTGCCGTCGTTTACAGCGTCATAGTACGTCCTACTTTAGTCCTTAAGTTCAAATGTGCCGTCATTTACAGCGTCATAGTACATCCTACATCCGTCCTTAAGTTCAAATGTGCCGTCGTTTACAGCGTCATAGTACATCCTACATCCGTCCTTAAGTTCAAATGTGCCGTCGTTTACAGCGTCATAGTACATCCTACATCCGTCCTTAAGTTCAAATGTGCCGTCATTTACAGCGTCATAGTACATCCTACATCCGTCCTTAAGTTCAAATGTGCCGTCGTTTACAGCGTCATAGTACATCCTACATCCGTCCTTAAGTTCAAATGTGCCATCGTTTACAGCGTCATAGTACATCCTACATCCGTCCTTAAGTTCAAATGTGCCATCGTTTACAGCGTCATAGTGCATCCTCTTGAGTCCTTAAGTTCAAATGTGCCGTCATTTACAGCGTCATAGTGCATCCTCTTGAGTCCTTAAGTTCAAATGTGCCGTCATTTACAGCGTCATAGTGCATCCTCTTGAATCCTTAAGTTCAAATGTGCCGTCATTTACAGCGTCATAGTGCATCCTCTTGAGTCCTTAAGTTCAAATGTGCCGTCGTTTACAGCGTCATAGTGCATCCTCTTGAGTCCTTAAGTTCAAATGTGCCGTCATTTACAGCGTCATGTGGTATAGTACATCCTACATCCGTCCTTAAGTTCAAATGTGCCGTCATTTACAGCGTCATAGTACATCCTACATCCGTCCTTAAGTTCAAATGTGCCGTCATTTACAGCGTCATAGTACATCCTACTTCAGTCCTTAAGTTCAAATGTGCCATCGCTTACAGCGTTATAGTACATCCTACTTTAGTCCTTAAGTTCAAATGTGCCATCGTTTACAGCGTCATAGTACATCCTACTTCAGTCCTTAAGTTCAAATGTGCCATCGTTTACAGCGTCATAGTACGTCCTACTTCAGTCCTTAAGTTCAAATGTGCCATCGCTTACAGCGTCATAGTACGTCCTACTTCAGTCCTTAAGTTCAAATGTGCCGTCATTTAGAGCGTCATAGTACATCTTACTTCAGTCCTTAAGTTCAAATGTGCCATCGGTTACAGCGTCATAGTACATCCTACTTCAGTCCTTAAGTTCAAGTGCCGTCCTTTACAGAGCTATGTGGCCAAGTATATCTTATTTCAGTCTTGAATATTTCTGTACCTGCCTCACCAATTGGCTTCTATATAGATTAGATTATCTAGAAAATAAAATACATCTTGTACACGTCTGTCAATAGAAGTGACAAAACAGAGGTCATATGTGCTATATAGAGTCAATTCTAACATATGGAAGTGAATCAAGGACAGTAGACAAACAAGTGAAAATACGATTAGAGTTCACAGAGATAGGATTTTTCAGAAGAATGTTGGAGTTCCCTGGACAAACAACGACATTCCCAAAGAGGATAACATAAAAAGGGAGCTCCTAAAAACATTAGAAACAGTTGACACTTGTCACATCATGGGAAGGGGAAAATTGAAATACCTGGTTACAACTGGCAAAATAAAGGGAAATAGAGATCGCGGACGACAGAGAGAGAGAAGATACTAGCTAGCTTGGTGTCTTGGCATGGAAAACAAACTACAACAGAACTGCTACGATGCACTGTGGATAGAGAGCTGTGGAAGGATATGATCGCATACGCCAGTCGGTATGACACATGATGATGATGATGAGATGATTCTGTTTTTAGTCCGCTATATAGATGGCGTCGTGTCTTCGCCAGCTTTAGTTCACTGATCCCGATGTTAGAAATCAACTATAATTTGCGGATTGCCTTAAAGGCACACACACATTGATACGTCTCATGCCCATAAATGTTTCTTTAAGACAAAAACACGCTTAACTCGTTCAACGCTCCATTGATTTCTTTCAACTGTTTCGTTTTGCATGTAGATAATGTCACGTCCTCACTCACAACTTAATGACAGTTGCAACAAACAACCAACAAATCACAATCAACATGCATTATAATATACAACAATCAAACCAAACACTTTTGTGTTGAAATGTCCACAAATAAAACAAATATCTCGGAACCTACAAACATCAATTTTGAGAACAAACAAGACACGAGAGAGCTACCACGAGGACAGACATTTCTAGAGGTTGTTTTTACAACAATCAGCAATGTAACGCCGATCTGCGACCGTCTGCTTGATATTGTTGGTAATTTGGTCTCAGCAAATGGGGGCTACTTAATGGTTTTATACAGCGGTTCTAAAGTTGTTATGGTTGGGAACTTGATGATGAATCCATGGATGAAAGGGGGAAGATAGGGGTTGGGTAGATAAACGGGGAGAGGGGGAGGAGTTAAGGGGATGAAAGGGGGGGGAAGTGGGAGTTGAGTGGATGAAGGGGAGTTGAGTGGATGAAGGGGGTGTTGAGTGAATGAAGGAGTGGGAGGAGTTGAGTGGATGAAGGGGGAGTTTAGTGGATGAAGGGGGAGTTGAGTGGATGAAGGGGGAGTTGAATGGATGAAGGGGGAGTTGAGTGAATGAAGGAGTGGGAGGAGTTGAGTGGATGAAGGGGGAGTTGAGTGGATGAAGGGGGAGTTGAGTGGATGAAGGGGGAGTTGAGTGGATGAAGGGGGAGTTGAGTGGATGAAGGGGGAGTTGAGTGGATGAAGGGGGAGTTAAGTGGATGAAGGGGGAGTTGAGTGGATGAAGGGGGAGTTGAGTGGATGAAGGGGAAGTGGGAGTTGAGTGGATGAAGGGGGAGTTGAGTGGATGAAGGGGGAGTTGAGTGGATAAAGGGGGAGTTGAGTGGATGAAGGAGTGGGAGGAGTTGAGTGGATGAAGGGGGAGTTGAGTGGATGAAGGGGGAGTTGAGTGGATGAAGGGGGATTTGAGTGGATGAAGGGGGAGTAGGAGTTGAGTGGATGAAGGGGAGTTGAGTGGATGAAGGGGGAGTTGAGTGAATGAAGGGGGAGTTGAGTGGATGAAGGAGGAGTTGAGTGGATGAAGGGGGAGTTGAGTGGATGAAGGGGGAGTTGAGTGGATGAAGGGGGATTTGAGTGGATGAAGGGGGAGTTGAGTGAATGAAGGAGTGGGAGGAGTTGAGTGGATGAAGGGGGAGTTGAGTGGATGAAGTGGGAGTTGAGTGGATGAAGGGGGAGTTGAGTGAATGAAGGAGTGGGAGGAGTTGAGTGGATGAAGGGGGAGTTGAGTGGATGAAGGGGGAGTTGAGTGGATGAAGGGGGATTTGAGTGGATGAAGGGGGAGTAGAAGTTGAGTGGATGAAGGGGGAGTTGAGTGGATGAAGCGGGAGTTGAGTGGATGAAGGGGGAGTGGGAGTTGAGTGGATGAAGGGGGAGTTGAGTGAATGAAGGAGTGGGAGGAGTTGAGTGGATGAAGGGAGAGTTGAGTGGATGAAGGGGGAGTTGAGTGGATGAAGGGGGAGTTGAGTGGATGAAGGGGGAGTTGAGTGGATGAAGGGGGAGTTGAGTGGATGAAGGGGGAGTTGAGTGGATGAAGGGGGAGTTGAGTGGATGAAGGGGGAGTTGAGTGGATGAAGGGGGAGTTGAGTGGATGAAGGGGGAGTTGAGTGGATGAAGGGGGAGTTGAGTGGATGAAGGGGGAGTTGAGTGGATGAAGGGGGAGTTGAGTGGATAAAGGGGAATTGAGTGGATGAAGGGGGAGTTGAGTGGATGAAGGGGGAGTTGAGTGGATGAAGGGGGAGTTGAGTGGATGAAGGGGGAGTTGAGTGGATGAAGGGGGAGTTGAGTGAATGAAGGAGTGGGAGGAGTTGAGTGGATGAAGGGGGAGTTGAGTGGATGAAGGGGGAGTTGAGTGGATGAATGGGGAGTTGAGTGGATGAAGGGGGAGTTGAGTGAATGAAGGAGTGGGAGGAGTTGAGTTGATTAAGGGGGAGTTGAGTGGATAAGGGGGAGTTGAGTGGATGAAGGGGGAGTTGAGTGGATGAAGGGGGAGTTGAGTGGATAAGGGGAGTTGAGTGGATGATGGGGGAGTTGAGTGGATGAAGGGGGAGTTGAGTGGCTGAAGGGGAGAGTTGAGTGGATGAAGGGGGAGTTGAGTGGTTGAAAGGGGGGGGGGTAGGAGTTGAGTGGATGAAGGGGGAGTTGAGTGGATGAAGGGGGAGTCGAGTGGATGAAGGGGGAGTTGAGTGGATGAAGGAGGAGTGGGAGTTGAGTGGATGAAGGGGGAGTTGAGTGGATGAAGGGGGAGTTGAGTGGATGAAGGGGGAGTTGAGTGGATGAAGGGGGAGTTGAGTGGATGAAGGGGGAGTGGGAGTTGAGTGGATGAAGGGGGAGTTGAGTGGATGAAGGGGGAGTTGAGTGGATGAAGGGGGAGTTAAGTGGATGAAGGGGGAGTTGAGTGGATGAAGGGGGAGTTGAGTGAATGAAGGAGTGGGAGGAGTTGAGTGGATGAAGGGGGAGTTGAGTGGATGAAGGGGGAGTTGAGTGGATGAATGGGGATTTGAGTGGATGAAGGGGGAGTTGAGTGGATGAATGGGGATTTGAGTGGATGAAGGGGGAGTAGGAGTTGAGTGGATGAAGTGGGAGTGGGAGTTGAGTGGATGAAGGGGGAGTTGAGTGAATGAAGGAGTGGGAGGAGTTGAGTGGATGAAGGGAGAGTTGAGTGGATGAAGGGGGAGTTGAGTGGATGAAGAGGGAGTTGAGTGGATGAAGGGGGAGTTGAGTGGATGAAGGGGGAGTTGAGTGGATGAAGGGGGAGTTGAGTGGATGAAGGGGGAGTTGAGTGGATGAAGGGGGAGTTGAGTGGATGAAGGGGGAGTTGAGTGGATGAAGGGGGAGTTGAGTGGATGAAGGGGGACTTGAGTGGATGATGGGGGAGTTGAGTGGATAAAGGGGGAATTGAGTGGATGAAGGGGGAGTTGAGTGGATGAAGCGGGAGTTGAGTGGATGAAGGGGGAGTTGAGTGGATGAAGGGGGAGTTGAGTGGATGAAGGGGGAGTTGAGTGAATGAAGGAGTGGGAGGAGTTGAGTGGATGAAGGGGGAGTTGAGTGGATGAAGGGGGAGTTGAGTGGATGAATGGGGAGTTGAGTGGATGAAGGGGGAGTTGAGTGAATGAAGGAGTGGGAGGAGTTGAGTTGATGAAGGGGGAGTTGAGTGGATGAAGGGGGAGTTGAGTGGATGAAGGGGGAGTGGGAGTTGAGTGGATGAAGGGGGAGTTGAGTGGATGAAGGGGGAGTTGAGTGGATGAAGGGGGAGTTGAGTGGATGAAGGGGGAGTTGAGTGAATGAAGGAGTGGGAGGAGTTGAGTGGATAAAGGGGGAGTTGAGTGGATGAAGGGGGAGTTGAGTGGATGAAGGGGGAGTGGGAGTTGAGTGGATGAAGGGGGAGTTGAGTGGATGAAGGGGGAGTTGAGTGGATGAAGGTGGAGTGGGAGTTGAGTGGATGAAGGGGAGTTGAGTGGATGAAGGGGGAGTTGAGTGGATAAGGGGGAGTTGAGTGGATGAAGGGGGAGTTGAGTGGATGAAGGGGGAGTTGAGTGGATGAAGGGGGAGTTGAGTGGATGAAGGGGGAGTTGAGTGGTTGAAAGGGGGGGTAGGAGTTGAGTGGATGAAGGGGGAGTTGAGTGGATGAAGGGGGAGTTGAGTGGATGAAGGGGGAGTTGAGTGGATGAAGGGGGAGTTGAGTGGATGAAGGGGGAGTTGAGTGGATGAAGGGGGAGTTGAGTGGATGAAGGGGGAGTTGAGTGGATGAAGGGGGAGTTGAGTGAATGAAGGAGTGGGAGGAGTTGAGTGAATGAAGGGGGAGTTGAGTGAATGAAGGGGGAGTTGAGTGAATGAAGGGGGAGTTGAGTGGATGAAGGGGGAGTTGAGTGGATGAAGGGGGAGTTGAGTGGATGAAGGGGGAGTTGAGTGAATGAAGGGGGAGTTGAGTGGATGAAGGGGGAGTTGAGTGGATGAAGGGGAGTTGAGTGGATGAAGGGGGAGTTGAGTGGATGAAGGGGGAGTTGAGTGGATGAAGGGGGAGTTGAGTGGATGAAGGGAAGTGGGAGTTGAGTGGATGATGGGAAAGAGGGAGTTGAGTGGATGAAGGGGGAGTGGGAGTTTAGTGGATGAAGGGAAAGTGGGAGTTGAGTGGATGAAGGGGAGTAGGAGTTGAGTGGATGAAGGCGGTGGGATTTGAGTGGATGAAGGGGAGTAGGAGTTGAGTGGATGAAGAGGAGTGGGAGTTGAGTGGATGAAGGCGGGTGGGAGTTGAGTTGATGAATGGGAGTAGGATTTAAGTGGATGAAGGCGGGTGGGAGTTGAGTGGATGAAGAGGGAAGTTGAGTGGGTGAAGTGGGAGTAGGATTTGAATGGATGAATGGGGGAATTTAAATGATGAAGGGGCAGTGGGAGTTGAGTGGATTAAAGGGAGCTGAAGTTGAGTGGATGAAGGGGGAGTTGAGTGGATGAAGGTGAGAGTTGATTGGATGAAGGCAGGTGGGAGTTGTGTGGATGAAGGGGGGAGTTGAGTGGAATAAAGTGTAGTGGGAGTTGAGTGGATGAAGGTGAGTGGGAGTTGAGTGGATGAAGGGGAGTAGGAGTTGAGTGGATTAAGGGGAGAGTTGTGTGGATGAAGGCGGGTGGGAGTTGAGTGGATGAAGGGGGGAGTTAAGTGGATGAAAGGGGAGTGGGAGTTGAGTGGATGAAGGGGAGTAGGAGTTGAGTGGATGAACGGTAGAGTTGAATGGATGAAGGCGGGTGGGAGTTGAGTGGATGAACGGGGAGTGGGAATTGAGTGGATGAAGGCGAGTGGGAGTTGAGTGGATGAAGGGGAGTGGGAGCTGAGTTGATGAAGGGGAGTGGGAGTTGAGTGGATGAAGGGTAGTGGGAGTTAAGTTGATGAAGGGGGAAAAAGTAGGAGTTGAGTGAATGAAGGAAGGAATGGACACAGAGGTCGACCGGTGGAGGATCTAGATGAGTAAGCGGAGGAATGTGGATGAGTGAGGAATATGGATGAGTGGAAGAATGGATATGAGTGAGGAATATGGATGAGTGGAAGAATGGACTTGAGTGAGGAATATGGATGAGTGGAAGAATGTACATGAGTGAGGAATATGGATGAGTGGAGGATTGTGGATGAGTGGAGGAATGTAAATGGGTGAGGAATATGGATGAATGCAGGAGTGTGTATGAGTGAGTAATATGGATGAGTGGATGAATGTCGATGAGTCCCGGAGGTTCATGTTAGTCAGGAGGGATTAATAATTTCACAAATTTACATGGCAGGGGGATCTTACAGTCTGTTGTTTGATGTGCGACGGGGATAGTCCGATGACTAACTTTGTTTCGTATGTTCGGATTTGGCGTCAGAGTGATGTCATAGCATCATCAAACACTATCCATTTTTTAAAAAAACATATGACGATCATCATTTTCAGGAGGACATGAACTTCAGGTCAATACGGTGTATAGGCGGCAGGAACCTTTAGAGGCCATGTCTGGAAAGTGTTCCTTGTTGCAGTTTCCTCATATTCCAAGTCCGGCTTGTTGCAGGAGCTACTGAACTAAGTTCTCTGTGCACACCGTGAGCTGTGTGTTTCATCCATTTCGGTCATGTTTCGATATTCCAATTGTTTACGGTGAGTGATGATATCATATGATGGAGAACAGAAGGCTGTGTTCACTTTCTGTGCGGTTTCGCCTTATGTCTTTTGGCGTGTGCTGAGACTGCTATGATGGGGACTACATGTACCTTTCTTTGTTTGGGAGATGAGATATTAATTAGGATAATTCCACTGGCACGGACGGTTGAGCAATTATGGATTTCAATTCGTTTACAGTGATACTGGGGCCTTCCATAACCAAATCGAAGAGTGAGTGGAAGAATTGTGGATGAGTGGATAAATGTCGAAGAGTGAGTGGAAGAATTGTGGATGAGTGGATGAATGTCGAAGAGTGAGTGGAAGAATTGTGGATGAGTAGATGAATGTCGAAGAGTGAGTGGGAGAATTGTGGATGAGCGGATGAATGTCGAATAGTGAGGGGAAGAATTGTTGATGAGTGGAGGAATGTCGAAGAGTGAGTCGAAGAATTGTGGATGAGTGGAGGAATGTCGAAGAGTGAGTTGAAGAATTGTGGATGAGTGGAGGAATGTCGAAGAGTGAGTCGAAGAATTGTGGATGAGTGGATGAATGTCGAAGAGTGAGTGGAAGAATTGTGGTGGATGAATGTCGAAGAGTCAGTTGAAGAATTGTGGATGAGTGGAGGAATGTCGAAGAGTGAGTGGAAGAATTTTGGATGAGTGGAGGAATGTCGAAGAGTGAGTGGAAGAATTTTGGATTGGTGGATGAATGTCGAAGAGTGAGTTGAAGAATTGTGGATGAGTGGAGCAATGTCGAAGAGTGAGTTGAAGAATTGTGGATGAGTGGATGAATGTCGAAAAGTGAGTGGAAGAATTGTGGATGAGTGGATGAATGTCGAAGAGTGAGTTGAAGAATTGTTGATGAGTGGAGGAATGTCGAAGAGTGAGTTGAAGAATTGTTGATGAGTGGAGGAATGTCGAAGAGTGAGTCGAAGAATTGTGGATGAGTGGAGGAATGTCGAAGAGTGAGTTGAAGAATTGTGGATGAGTGGAGGAATGTCGAAGAGTGAGTCGAAGAATTGTGGATGAGTGGAGGAATGTCGAAGAGTGAGTTGAAGAATTGTGGATGAGTGGATGAATGTCGAAGAGTGAGTGGAAGAATTGTGGATGAGTGGAGGAATGTGTATGAGTGGATGAATGTCGAAGAGTGAGTGGAAGAATTGTGGATGAGTGGAGGAATGTGGATGAGTGGAAGAATGTGTAAGACAGGTAGAGTTATGGTGACAGAGAGGGGAGAGATGGAAAGTGGAGAGAGAGAGGGGGGAGAAAGAGATTGGGAAGGGAGAGATGGAGATGGAGAGAAAGGGAGAGCAATGTAGAGAAATTAAGAGAGATATAGAGGGAGGGGAACAGAAAGAAAGAAAGAGGGAGAAATAGAAGGATGATGAGATTAAGAGAGAGACAGAAAGAGATCAGCAAGAGAGAGGGAGAGGGACGGAGAAAGAGAGGAGCATGAAAAGAGAGAAAGGGTTATGTGAACGGATGTTGGAAAGATGACGTATAAAAACAATGGATATGGAATGATAACTTCGAGTTAAAAGATGATGGAAAGATGCGATCTGAAAGAAGAGTAAGCTTGATATGTAAATAACCGTTGGGTCGTGCCAAGGGTGCTGGATGTAACAAGAGGACACTTTATTCCACCCAGTTAATACTAGCTACTTAATAAATATTTATTTCTAACCCTGGAGAATTTGTAATTTAATTATCTCTCCCAGTTTGAAATTCATGACTAGCCACACAAGGGGCGCAACTCTCTCTCTCTCTCTCTCTCTCTCTCTAGTGTTTCAGAGGAAAATAAAAAGTACACGATCTCTATTGAATATGCAAGAGCGATGGTCGTTCTTTGAGATGGTCCAGTCTAAAACTGTTGCATAACTGAGATGAATTTCTTAGATGAATTTCTATAACATTACTAGAACGTTCACGTCCCTGTCTTTCGTCTGTAGTCATTAACCGTACTCTTTCCCGTAATGTAAAACGTGTGCCATTAGTTGAACATTAAAATATGTAACAGGTGGCCCTAGTTAGTGATGTATCCTAGCTATAATTAACACGCAGCAGAAATAGATTCAAGATTTAACATTCCTTGTCAAATCATTGGACAGCTATTACCACTGTTGTCCAATAAAGAAATAATTATATAGGCAAAACGGGCACTCTACAATACAATATTGATCGTAAAGTTGTGCTACCAATTGACAATGCAAGAGCAATAAGTAAAATAACCACTACCGAGATTAAATGTGTTAGGCGAGTGATAGGAAATAGTCTGAGAGATAATGATAGGAAATAGTCTAAGAGATAATATTAGAAATGAAGAACTGATAAAAAGGTTAGGAATAATTCCCGCCATAGAGTATATAAAGAAACAACAGATATGGTTTAGCCACGTGATAAGACAGAATAATCAAAGCACAAAACAACGAGCCTTCAATAAACGTTGCGAGAACGCCAGACCCAAGGGTCGACCACAAAATAGATGGATTGATGAAATATTATAAACACTAGGAAACAAACATAACAGCGGCATGTTGTTAATGTTGAATTTTGTAATCTTCTACGTAACTGTGACTTTATCAATGTTAAAATCTATAATCTTCTACTTAACTGTGACTTTATCAATGTTGATTTATGTAATCTTGCACATAACTGTGACTTTATCAATCTTGAATTCTGTAATCTTCTACTTAACTGTGACTTTATCAATGTTGAATTCTGTAATCTTCTTTTTAACTGTGACTTTATCAATCTTGAATTATGTAATCTTCTACTTAACTGTGACTTTATCAATGTTGAATTCTGTAATCTTCTACTTAACTGTGACTTTATCAATGTTGAATTCTGTAATCTTCTTTTTAACTGTGACTTTATCAATGTTGAATTCTGTAATCTTCTACTTAACTGTGACTTTATCAATGTTGAATTCTGTAATCTTCTACTTAACTGTGACTTTATAGATGTTGAATTCTGTAATCTTCTTTTTAACTGTGACTTTATCAATGTTGAATTCTGTAATCTTCTACTTAACTGTGACTTTACCAATGTTGAATTCCGTAATCTTCTACTTAACTGTGACTTTATCAATGTTGAATTCTGTAATCTTCTACTTAACTGTGACTTTATCAATGTTGAATTCTGTAATCTCCTTTTTAACTGTGACTTTATCAATGTTGAATTCTGTAATCTTCTACTTAACTGTGACTTTATCAATCTTGAAATCTGTAATCTTCTACTTAACTGTGGCTTTATCAATGTTGAATTCTGTAATCTTGCACTTAACTGTGATTTATACATCAATGTTGAATTCTGTAATCTTCTACTTAACTGTGACTTTATCAATGTTGAATTCTGTAATCTTCTTTTTAACTGTGACTTTATCAATGTTGAATTCTGTAATCTTCTACTTAACGGTGACTTTATCAATGTTGAATTCTGTTATCTTCTACTTAACTGTAACTTTATCAATGTTGAATTCTGTGATCTTCTACGTAACTGTGACTTTATCGATGTTGAATTATGTAATCTTCTACTTAAATGTGTCTTTATCAATGTTGAATTCCGTAATCTTGCACTTAACTGTGATTTATACATCAATGTTGAATTCTGTAATCTTCTACTTAACTGTGACTTTATCAATGTTGAATTATGTAATCTTCTAGTTAACTGTGACTTTATCAATGTTGAATTCTGTAATCTTCTACTTAACTGTGACTTTATCAATGTTGAATTCTGTAATCTTCTACTTAACTGTGACTTTACCAATGTTGAATTCTATAGTCTTCTTTTTAACTGTGACTTTATCAATGTTGAATTATGTAATCTTGTACTTAACTGTGATTTAGACATCAATGTTGAATTCTGTAATCTTGTACTTAACTGTGATTTTAGACATCAATGTTGATATCTGTAATTTTGTACTTAACTGTGATTTTAGACATCAATCTTGAATTCTGTAATCTTGTACTTAACTGTGATTTTAGACATCAATGTTAAATTCTGTAATCTTGTACTTAACTGTGATTTAGACATCAATGTTGAACTCTGTAATCTTGTACTTAACTGTGATTTTAGACATCAATGTTGAATTCTGTAATCTTGTACTTAACTGTGATTTAGACATCAATGTTGAATTCTGTAATCGTGTACTTAACTGTGATTTAGACATCAATGTTGAGTTCTGTCTAGCTCAGCTCAGTTCAGTTTAGTTTACTAGTCGACAGGTCGTGATTATTGCGCATTGAGCAAGTCCATAAGGGCTGAGATCCCTTCCGAAGTATACCCTTTAACGTGTAGAGACTAACGACACCGGGGCTGTGTTGTTTTACAAGTCTTACTTGAACTCGTCCATAGTGTTTCCGTAAGGAATCTATTAACTTGGGAGCCGTGATAGCTCATTGGTTAGTGAACTGGACTACAAAGGACATGAGGTAGGGTTCGATCCCAACCGACGGTTTCCGGTTCACCCAGCCTTTAATGGGTACCAGGTTTTCTTCTGGTAAAGTAAAGTGGTAGGGACGTAATACCGGTCACATTACCCCGAAAATCATGTGCCGAAGGTCTGTAAAATTTATGGCCACTAACACCATATTCCCTATACGCCACTTGGCGTGACGGGGGTACTTTAGTTGTGGTTTTTTTTTCTAGTAACATATGGTGCCGTTGAATGCGGTGACTTTAGAACAATAAGCCTAATGAGCCATGTTGCAAAAATCTTGTTAAAAGTTATACAAAGAAGGATTCAGTATAAAATCAATTCTGAATTAGATGAGCAGCAATTTGGATTTAAGAAAAATAGCGAGACAAAAGAAGCCATATTCTGCATGAGAACATTAATCGAAAAGTACACAGAAGTAAACAAACCAATATATGTCTGCTGCATAGATTACACCAACGCTTTTGATAGAGTACACCACAAACAACTTATAGAATGCCTAAAAGAGATACATCTAGATGACATAGACGTACGACTAATATGTAATCTATACTGGGAGCAAACAACAATAATAAAATTTTAAAAAAATAACTCTACACCCATTGATATAAAAAGAGGAGTAAGACAGGGATGCATCCTATCACCAAGCTTGTTCAATCTCTACACTGAGCAAATCTTTAAAAACATCATAGAGATGCCAGGCCTACAAATTAATGGAAAGATAATCAAGAACCTAAGATATGCTGACGATACTGTACTACTAGCAGAAAATCCTAAAGATCTATAACAATTACTTAATGAAATAAACATGACAAGCAAAAACTATGGACTAGATGTGAATATCAAAATGACTAAAACTATGATCATAAACAAAGAAAATACACAAAATCCACAAGTGGATATCAAAATTGATGGAATAGACCTGGAGACAGTTCAGAACTACAACTACATTGGACATACTATATATAACCAGTGATGGAAAATGTACAACTGAAATAAACAAGAGAATAGGAATGGCAAAAGGTAACTTTAATGTCAAGAAAGATATACTAACATCAAAACAAATAACACCAGGGCTAAAACTAAGAATAGCAAAATGTTATGTCTTCTCAACACTTCTATATGGTGCAGAAACATGGACATTAGACAAGAAAACAGAACAGAGAATTGAAGCCTTTGAAATGTGGATATATTGAAGAATAGGTAGAATTGGATGGAAGGAAAAGAAAAACAAGCGATGAAGTCTTAAAACAATTACAAATTAAAAGAGAACTATTAAATACAATTCAAACAAGACAAATGTGATTTTGGAGGCATGTTAAAAGACATAACAGCTTAGTGAAAGTAATCTTGGAGGTGAAAATACAAGGTAAAAATACAAGGTAAAAAAGGCAGATGCAGACCAAGACTAACATGGACGAGTAACATCAAAAGATGGACAAATCAGCCTATGACAACCTGCACCATCAAAGCAAGAGACAGAGAAGAATTGCGCTCCATGGTAGCCAACCTTCGTTGCAGAGATGGCAACTGATGATGATGATCTAGTAACTTATGAAAGTAAACAAATGTACGAGGATATAAGACACAGTCGCAGATAAATTGTATCAATATGTAAAGATACAACAGAGGGTAAATGTATCATGATCTGTTTTATATATAAAATTAGTCAAAGTGCCGTTAGAACATCGGAAGGTCTGTCAGAATGGTTTCAGGTTACAACAGGTGTTAGACAAGGATGTGTCCTCTCACCCCTCCTCTTCATCATATATATGGACAAAATAAATCAGGAAACAACCAACAACAAGGACAAATCAAATAATAACATAAAGGTAGAAAACTCCAACACCAACGAGCTACTCTTCGCAGATGAAAACCTGCTACAACAACATTTAACATCTCTAGATAAAAGCTGCACAAACTACAGTATGAAAATTAACACAGCAAAAACAGAAGCTATGAGAATAAGCTAACTAAGACACCCATTAAATATCAAGATCAAAGATAAAGAAATAAAATAAGTAGAGGAATTCAAGTATTTAGGCGCAATGTTCACAGAAGATGGAAAACTAGACAGAGAAATTGACATGAGAATACAAAAAATGCAAATGCTGTCACAGCTTTCACTATTGCAAAGACATCCAAACATTTCTATGGCAGCTAAACAACAAATAATAAATAGCATTTCATACCAATTTTGTGCTATGAAAGTCAAACATGGACCCTTTCTAAATCACTATTAAGAAAGATCAATACATGTGAGATGTGATGCTTGAAAAGTAACAAACCACACAAGAAGAGATAGAATACCAAATGAAACCATAAGAAAAATGGTAGGAACAAAACCCTGCCAAGAATATATAGAGCAACAACAACTTAAATGGTTTGGCCACCTGGTCAGAATGAATCCTCACCAATCACCATCAACGGCGTTCGTCTCGAGAATGCATGGGAAAAGACCAAGAAGAAGACCCAGAAGAAGATGGATAGATGCAGTGACAGAGACATGTAACAACAAAGGAAAATCACTAATTCAGACAGTTCGAGCAGCTCAAGAACGACAAATGATATAAACCACGACACCTCTTAGGTATCAGTGAAAAGAGAGAAGAAGAAAGAAAAGAAGAATATATATATATATATATATATATATATATATATATATATATATATATGGCACGTTTCGTCTTGTCAGACGGTCTAGTGGAGGCTATTGCGTATTTTATTTTTTTTGGAGGGAGAGATTTTGTTTGTTTGTTGTTGAACAGCTTCTCTCATATCTGATTCTACCAATGTTTGGCAAACACACTCAGCCATAGAATGAACAAGTCAGGCCCACTGATCCACAGGGTTGTCCCATCAGTTTTCATGAGTCTTTTCGCTTTCATGTTTGCCATTTGGCGTGACGGGGGCTTTTTATTTTACTTTACTATTGAGGTGATTGTCTACAACAGTGTGAGAACACTTGGAAGAATGTCCGGACTTCCTGGGGAAAGGTTACACCAAGCCCCAGGGCAGTCTAGACAAACTCTGCCACTTCCTGGATCACGTGGACACAATGGCCGTTATGTTTGTGGACGTGAGTACGCCAGGGCGCATGCTAAAAGCTGAAAATGGTTTGAACTTTCAAACCGTCAGCTGTGACGGGTCAGTTGTCCTGGCAGAGTTTACTTTTGTCTACTTCTAAAACAGACTTTGATTGCGATCGACCCAAGACTTTTGGGTTTCAATTTCAAGGATTTCTCGCGAATTTGCGTTAAAAGTTCTGTGCTGAGAAATTTGAGGATAGGTAATGATGCCAAAATTGTATCAAAGACAAGATACGGAAGTTCTTATGCTTAGCCGGAAGGGCGGTCAAAGCTTGAAAGATAGCGGAAACCGTGTTATATAACAACATCTTTGTTTTCTTTCTCATCGTTTTCTTATTTTACAACGTCATCTACTTTCTCATCGTTTTCTTATTTTACAACGTCATCTACTTTCTCATCGTTTTCTTATTTTACAACGTCATCTACTTTCTCATCGTTTTCTTATTTTACAACGTCATCTACTTTCTCATCGTTTTCTTATTTTACAACGTCATCTACTTTCTCATCGTTTTCTAATTTTACAACGTCATCTACTTTCTCATCGTTTTCTTATTTTACAACGTCATCTACTTTCTTATAGTTTTCTTATTTTACAACGTCATCTACTTTCTCATCGTTTTCTTATTTTACAACGTCATCTACTTTCTCATCGTTTTCTAATTTTACAACGTCATCTACTTTCTTATCGTTTTCTTATTTTACAACACCATCTACTTTCTCATCGTTTTCTTATTTTACAACGCCATCTACTTTCTCATCGTTTTCTTATTTCATGACGTGTTTCTTCTACTTTCTTATCATTTCCTTATTTCGCGACATCTTCTTTTATTTTCTTATAATTTCCTTATTTCATGACGTGTTTCTCATACTTTCTTGTTATTTAATTATTTCACAACGTCTTTTTCTACTTTCTATCATTTCCTTATTTTTATTATTCCGGGGAATATGGCGCCATGTTCGCTGGCTTCTTCAGAGAACTCGCAGATAAGTGCTGTTTTCCAGTGAACTTTTCTGTTTGTTTGTTTGTTTTTATAGATTTTGAAGGGACCATGTGATTGTACGCGCTTTCTATTTGATGTAAATCACTTTGCTTCTTTTGATTCATTGCATTTTGTTACAATTTCTTTATTTGATCACTTATACTCATCCTTGTTGTTGATTACGCTATTTAACACGTCAAAAAATGGCGGTTTGTTTTCGCCGGTCTGTCGTCAAGGACGCGTAATTCATTTAATTTGTGAATGGCTCACAGTGTAACCCGTGCTGCAGAGCTATTTACTGGAGTTGGCCAGTTTATAACGTGAAAACGGGTTCTGGACCGTGCGACTGAGTAAGTGACGTGAGTCTAGACCATCCCCAGCATCGACGTTCAGCGATTAAATCATCTATGACACTATGACGACGGTAAGTATTCAGATGCAGCCCAAACGACAACATCGAAGAAGGAAAACACGACAAGGCAAGCGTGGTGGCATTAAACTGTCGAAGTGTGAGAGGCTAGGCCTAAAGTATGTGCGTGTTACATATTGGAATTGTGGGTCCATAAATCAACGACGGCCTATTCTTGATAAGCTACTGTGCGGCGCCGATATAATGGTATTGTAAGAAACTCTTCTTGGTGACAGGACAGTAAGTACTCCTGGTTTTCATTGTTTTTACAATAGACGACACCTTGGGCAGGCCATCCTTGTGCGCAACAATATGGTGGAGCTGAGGTTGATATGTCTGTGTGAGACAATGCAGAATTGCAAGTACATGCGGTTAGGGTGCAGACCCCAGTTCATTTCGTGATTGTAAATGTGTATGCCTGTAATGGGAAGGTGAACACGCAACAATGGCAGAATCTCTTCGAGTTCGATGAAGAGAACGTCATTTTCTGCGGAGACTTTAATGCTTGAGGAAACCAGTGGGGTAACGTCATAACCAACAAGCAGGGAGAAGACCTAGAGAACGCACTAGTGTCAGTGGATTTAGTGTGCTTGAAAGATGGAAGGGCAACAAGAATGGCCACTCGAACAGGAGACTCTGATAGTGTCATAGACCTGGCACTGGTGTCTTCCACCTTCGCACCGGTTTGCAGGTGGAGTGCACTGGGGTTCCACGGAAGTGATCACTATCCATGTGTCCTCCTAATTGAGAAAAGCAGAAATAGAAGCCAGAAAAGTAAGCTCCACACATTCCACTACGAGAAAACAGACCAAGACGTCATTAGCAAAATCAGACATAGGAAACAGAGCGCCCCTCGTAGGAGGCAGGAGAGATGGACGCAGCCACCCTGGTGGAACGTAGAAGTCGAGGAAGCTTGGCGGAACCAGAGACAAACGGTCAAGACATGGCAGAAAGCCAGAAGGTATGGTAGAACACAACCTGAGCTCTTGAAGCGTCTGATGAAAGTAGAGGTCGACCAAAAAAATGATGCACTTTAAACTATGTGCTAAGCAGGCTAAGGATGTCAAATGGGATGACTTCTGTAAAAAAAAAGGTGTGCTCAGAAAAGTCGCTCACCACATTCTGGCGCCTTCATCAGTGCATGAATGGCACAACACGACACAGAGGTATACCAGACTTTCAGAGCACAGGCCGGAAATGCCACAAATCTGATGAGAGCAAAGGGAAGGCCCTGCTTGTCCCCTACATTGAGCAGACGGACCAAAGAAATGAGGCTGTAAGAATGAGGATGCGGGGATCGCTGTCAAAATTGTGTAAGGATGTAGTGCTGGAAGAAGATCTCACAATCACAACCAATACCATTCGCACGACACTTAAAAGGTCACACAACACTGCTCCTGGTCCAGATTTTGTTCGGTAGGCGATTTAGCTGACGAAGAATTGACAAAACTGGCCAATGAGTTTAATGCCAGTATTCGGAGTGGCCAGATTAAGGAGGAGTGGCTACACAGCTACTTACTACCGCTACCGAAGCCAAACAAGGACCATTCACATATCAGTGCTTACAGAACCATCACAATGCAGAACACTGCGGGCAAGATGCTGGAGAAAATAGTTGCCCGTGTCCTCACCTGTCACCTTGAACAGAAACGTGCATTCCCACCCACACTCGGAGGTTATAGATATAACAAAGAGACATGGCTGAATGCGGCAGTATTTGCCTATGACGTCTTCGAAGACTTCCACAGTCGAGAGGAGACATGTGCTGCTGCTATAGATCTGGAGGATGCATACAACAGGGTACCATTTGAATATCTCATGTATATACTCCTCAAACTGGCGGTGAACCCCTTCCTCATTCGATGGATCGCCGCGGCAATGTTTCAGAGGAAGGTGATACTCAGATGTGGAAGTTGGTCTTCCGAGCCAACATCCATTTGTCCAGGGCTGCCACAAGGCTCACCATTGTCACCAGTTCTATTTAATGTGTACACAATAATGGTCACGGAACAACAGCTGGTTGGGAGGGGAAGAACTATGACTTCTGCTGATGATATTTTGGTATATCGACAGGGAAGAGACAGACGGGGAACCGCCTCCACAATGCAAGACGAACTCGATCGCATTTCTTCCTGGTGTGGGGTTTCAGGTGCCTTGGTTAATCTTAATAAAGCATCAGCATCATTTCATGGTTCTCCCTTAACAATCATATCGTTAATACGACCAGACCGGTAGTACGAATGGGAGCTGATGAGGTGACCAGGGAGAAGTTGATGACATACCTCGGAGTTAAGTTTGATCTCAGCCTGTGTTTTCGGGACCACGTCGACCATGTGATAACAAAATCCCGCAAAGGATTAGTCGCCTTGAAGGTCATGGCAGCTGCCAACATCGAGCAGAGGCTACTTACTCTTCTGTTCCAGTGATTAGTCCTCGCACCAATCGAGTATGCCCTGGCAGTTCTTACTGTAAGTACGACTCAAATTGATAGGCTGGAGAAAATACAAAATGAAGCCATGCGCATTATCTTGGGATTTACGAGGGACACTCCCTGTGTAGCAATGAGGTATCTTCTTGACTTTCCAAACATGGATGACAGAATCAAGATCTGGAGAGCACGAACATGCCTGAAGATTAGTACAGATAAAGAGCATCCATTGCACCACGTGCTCAACACAGAGAAAGGTGCCAGGCTAAAAAGAGGCAAATCATGGGTGGGCCGAGTAGAAGATGTCATCAAACAGGTCTGTGGCCTTACCAATATCAGCGTTGGTGAGGAGTGGATACCGGCCCCTACGTCGTTCAAGGGGACTTTCTCGTGTATTGTCACACTCGACAGGAAAAGTAGGGAACAGAACCCGGTCGTGGTTAATGCTGAGGTCAACGGTCTCATCTGCGATAACACCGATGAGAAAGATGCAGTCATCTATACAGACAGATCTGTAATACGACACCAAAGAAGTGCATGGGTATTTACAGCACGCTCGGCAGGCAGAATAGTCTACGTAGACAGTGGTGCATACGTCGTGACCACGAGTAGCATGACAATGGAGTTGATGACAGTGACAAAGACATTCAAATTGTTAGAGTCACAAGACTACACCCGCGCATGTATACTGAGTGATTCGATGAGCATGATTTTTAAAAAAAAGTGGAGGCGCGCTCTGTACGCATGCACTGGGTAGAGTCGTTGCAGAAATCCAAAATACGTAAGGTCACCTTTGTCTATGACCCTGGACACGCAGGAGTACGGGGAAATGAAAGAGCGGACAGGTTAACTAGCCGTGTGGTCGTTGAGGACGGGCAAGCAATGGATCGGGTGGACATCATCAATGCCCCCGAGATTTGGGGAAAGCACAGGACTTCGACAAACACAGATCCACATCACTTCTTCGGATGATGGAAATGGGAGTTAATATGGGCACAGCCAGAAATGAAAAACTTGGTGGCCGTGTAAGAAGACTTATCAACCAACATAGAACTGGAGTCGTCAGTCGCTGGACACTGAGGGAATTGCTGAGGAGGGGATCTGAGCACCTATGGACATGTTCGGAGTGCAATGATGATGACCCGCAAATAACTCAATAACTCAATTCCTTATTTCACGACGTCTTCTACTTTATTATCTTTTCCTTATTTCACAACGTCTTCTTCTACTTTTATATCATTTCCTTATTTCACGACGTCTTCTTCTACTTTTATATCATTTCCTTATTTCACGACGTCTTCTTCTACTTTTATATCATTTCCTTATTTCACGACGTCTTCTACTTTTATATCATTTCCTTATTTCACGACGTCTTCTTCTACTTTTATATCATTTCCTTATTTCACGAAGTCTTCTTCTACTTTTATATCATTTCCTTATTTCACGAAGTCTTCTTCTACTTTTATATCATTTCCTTATTTCACGACGTCTTCTTCTACTTTTATATCATTTCCTTATTTCACGACGTCTTCTTCTACTTTTATATCATTTCCTTATTTCACGACGTCTTCTACTTTTATATCATTTCCTTATTTCACGACGTCTTCTACTTTTATATCATTTCCTTATTTCACGAAGTCTTCTTCTACTTTTATATCATTTCCTTATTTCACGAAGTCTTCTTCTACTGTTATATCATTTCCTTATTTCACGAAGTCTTCTTCTACTTTTATATCATTTCCTTATTTCACGACGTCTTCTTCTACTTTTATATCATTTCCTTATTTCACGAAGTCTTCCTCTACTTTTATATCATTTCCTTATTTCACGACGTCTTCTACTTTTATATCATTTCCTTATTTCACGAAGTCTTCTTCTACTTTTATATCATTTCCTTATTTCACGAAGTCTTCTTCTACTTTTATATCATTTCCTTATTTCACGAAGTCTTCTTCTACTTTTATATCATTTCCTTATTTCACGAAGTCTTCTTCTACTTTATATCATTTCCTTATTTCACGAAGTCTTCTTCTACTTTTATATCATTTCCTTATTTCACGAAGTCTTCTTCTACTTTTATATCATTTCCTTATTTCACGACGTCTTCTACTTTTATATCATTTCCTTATTTCACGACGTCTTCTACTTTTATATCATTTCCTTATTTCACGAAGTCTTCTTCTACTTTTATATCATTTCCTTATTTCACGAAGTCTTCTTCTACTTTTATATCATTTCCTTATTTCACGAAGTCTTCTTCTACTTTTATATCATTTCCTTATTTCACGACGTCTTCTTCTACTTTTATATCATTTCCTTTTTTCACGACGTCTTCTTCTACTTTTATATCATTTCCTTATTTCACGACGTCTTCTACTTTTATATCATTTCCTTATTTCACGACGTCTTCTACTTTTATATCATTTCCTTATTTCACGAAGTCTTCTTCTACTTTTATATCATTTCCTTATTTCACGAAGTCTTCTTCTACTTTTATATCATTTCCTTATTTCACGAAGTCTTCTTCTACTTTTATATCATTTCCTTATTTCACGACGTCTTCTTCTACTTTTATATCATTTCCTTATTTCACGAAGTCTTCTTCTACTTTTATATCATTTCCTTATTTCACGACGTCTTCTACTTTTATATCATTTCCTTATTTCACGAAGTCTTCTTCTACTTTTATATCATTTCCTTATTTCACGAAGTCTTCTTCTACTTTTATATCATTTCCTTATTTCACGAAGTCTTCTTCTACTTTTATATCATTTCCTTATTTCACGAAGTCTTCTTCTACTTTTATATCATTTCCTTATTTCACGAAGTCTTCTTCTACTTTTATATCATTTCCTTATTTCACGAAGTCTTCTTCTACTTTTATATCATTTCCTTATTTCACGAAGTCTTCTTCTACTTTTATATCATTTCCTTATTTCACGAAGTCTTCTTCTACTTTTATATCATTTCCTTATTTCACGAAGTCTTCTTCTACTTTTATATCATTTCCTTATTTCACGAAGTCTTCTTCTACTTTTATATCATTTCCTTATTTCACGAAGTCTTCTTCTACTTTTATATCATTTCCTTATTTCACGAAGTCTTCTTCTACTTTTATATCATTTCCTTATTTCACGAAGTCTTCTTCTACTTTTATATCATTTCCTTATTTCACGAAGTCTTCTTCTACTTTTATATCATTTCCTTATTTCACGAAGTCTTCTTCTACTTTTATATCATTTCCTTATTTCACGAAGTCTTCTTCTACTTTTATATCATTTCCTTATTTCACGAAGTCTTCTTCTACTTTTATATCATTTCCTTATTTCACGAAGTCTTCTTCTACTTTTATATCATTTCCTTATTTCACGAAGTCTTCTTCTACTTTTATATCATTTCCTTATTTCACGAAGTCTTCTTCTACTTTTATATCATTTCCTTATTTCACGAAGTCTTCTTCTACTTTTATATCATTTCCTTATTTCACGAAGTCTTCTTCTACTTTTATATCATTTCCTTATTTCACGAAGTCTTCTTCTACTTTTATATCATTTCCTTATTTCACGAAGTCTTCTTCTACTTTTATATCATTTCCTTATTTCACGACGTCTTCTACTACTTTTATATCATTTCCTTATTTCACGACGTCTTCTTCTACTTTTATATCATTTCCTTATTTCATGTCGGGTTCTTCTACTTTTACTCATCGCTTTCTTATCTCATGATATCTTGTACTTTTTAAAATATCCTTTTCATATTTCTAATCCTCTTACTCGCATTTTCAATTCTCCTCATCGTTTTTTCTTTAAATTTCAATAGTCGTCTTTGTTTTCCAACCTCTTGTTATTCTTTCTTTTCCTCTATATTTTCTTATGTCCCATATACTTCGCTAGCAGTGCGAGATACCTGTCACTCTCTGCCATTTTCCTTCTTCCATATTCAGATCATTCTTGGTAGTAATTGCATACCACAACGTCTGTTGATCTAGATTCATCATCACCATCATCACCATCATCATCATCATCGTCATCATGTACCATGCCTGCTGGCGTAGGTGATCTTGTCTCTCCATTACTTTCTATCTCAACAGTTATTTATCATTTCTATTGTTGACCTTCTACCAAGCTATTCTCTCAAGCTGTCTGGTATCTTTTCTCTTTGCTTCCCTCTATCTCTTTGTAGCTCAATTTTCATAGTTGTCACAATATATTCCAGCTGTACCCTTCTCATTGCATAGCAAACACATACTGATTATTTCTTCCTAATATTGAACATTAGCTCTCTTTTTGCTTTGGACTCTTTCAGAATGTTTTCATTACTCTTCTTAGCTATCCATCTCAACATTCTTCTGTAAAACCACAATTCTACATCCTCCAGTGATTTTCTTGTCTGTTGTCCTATTGTCCATGATTCACATCCATGTGTTAAGACTGTTCGCACAACACATTTAAGAACTATTTTTCTTGTTTCTATTGTCAAAAATGGATTGCATAGTATTTTCCTCATTTTTTTGGAAAGCTGCTTTTGTCTGAGCCATTCTGCATTTCACCTCTGTTGCACATCTACCATCTGAGGTTAACTCTGTTCCCAGATATTTAAATTCATTTACCTGTTTTAATATTGTTCCACTTGTCTTCATTGTGTATTACGGTGATGTCTTTTCATTGTTGCTAACATAAATCTGTCTTTTTACTATTAAAAGCCGATTCCACTATGTTTGCTCTCCTTCACTATAATGATCAGGATAGGTAGCGATATCTGAAGTTGTTATGTTTAGTACAGTCATGTCTTTATCTGCACCGATTTCCCTACTCTGACAGCAGCTAATTTTTTTTTCAACGCTTTATCTGATTCAGCAATGATTTGAGCCGTTTTTTTTTTATCTCTCTTTGTCACTATATCTATCTATAAATAGATTATACTATAGATAGGTACCAATTTTTGCTCATAGATGTGATACCAGTGCTAACTCATGCATGTGGTACCAGTGCTAACACATTGATGTGATACCAGTGCTAACATATGGATGTGATACCAGTGTTAACATATCGGATGTGATACCAATGCTAACATATGGATGTGAAAGTTATAAATCGAATAAAACTTTAGATGGGAAATTAAATGCCTTTGAAAATAAATGGCTCCGTAGGATCTCAAACATAAGCTGGAAAGAATAGATTTCAAATGAACAGATAAGAGACGAATCTAAACAAGAATACGTGTCGAGCTTCATAAGAAGGTGTTGGAAATACATCGGTCATGTGCTGCGAATGAACGAAGAAAGACTTCCCCTTTAGGCGTTCATGTGGAAACCTCCTGGTAAAGGAAAACGAGGCAGTTCAAGAGAATCACTGTCTTCTACCTTTCAGCTCCATGTGAAGCATAGGTCTTCAACAAACACTCTCCAAGCCGTTCTGTTTCTTGCCATTCTTTTATGACCGTTCCATGTCTTCCCTATCATCTTCATCTCTGCTTCTATCTATCTTATCCAAGAATTCCTTCGTTTTCCTCTTTGTCTTTTAGAATCACTATACGGAGCCATTAATAGGCAAGGCTCAACAATGGGACTGAGAAACAACCAAGAACACAAGAACTAGCAGCAGATCGTTGATCGTTGTGAACTATGACTTCCACCATATTTGTTGTCTTTGTCCAGAGAGGAATGAACTAATAAATTGATGGTTTATGTCAGTTAAAGAATGTATACACATATTGAAAAGACGATTAGAGGTAATAGAGATGGGATTTATCAGAAGAATGTTGAAAGTTCCATGGACAGCTAAAAAGACAAATGAGGAAGTTCTAAAAGAGGCCAACACAAAAAGGCAGGTCCCAAAAAAACATCAGAAAGAAATAATCAAAATGTTTCGGGCACATATTGAGAATAGGAAAGTTTGAATACTTGGTTACAACTGGCAAAATAAAAGGAAAGAGGGATCGCGGACGACAAAGAGAGAAAATACTGTATAGCTTGGTGTTATGGCAATGAAAACAGTCAACAACAGAACTGATACGATGCACTGTATATCGGAGATTGTGGATGGACATGATCGCCTACGCCAACCGGTATGGCACATGATGATGACGATACACATATACAGTATGGGAGATAAACATTTATTTCACCACACAAAGGGGGAAAGAGGGGTGGAAAGGGCACAAGTGGGTCATGAGTAATTCTAGTAATAAAGTTCTCTCTCTCTCTTTCTTTCTTTCTTTCTTTCTTTCTCCCTCTCTCTCTCTATCTATCTATCTATCTATCTATCTCTAAAGTCCATATCTTTCCCACAAATTTATTACTGCTCTCAGAAATGCAGCACAACTTTCTTATTAAGATAACGATTCACAGTCTGATTCCCAGCGGCACACACACTTTGAGATGTAGGAGAAGCAGAGCTCATGATAAAGATAAGAAATGAAACCAAAGAGTGAGAGAGTGAGAGAAATGAGCACGAGGAGTGAAGGGACACAGAGAATTTTGTAAACAGTTTAATTTTCATGTTTGTTGGATTCCAGATTTGAGCAGAATTTGACGGTGCATTCTGCAATCAGAAACGAAATCTGGCTACAAGTGTTTTGTCATGCCATGTCTCTAAAGGCAACACAACAATCCTTGAGCCTAGAAACATTTTCTGGGTTGATGTCAATATAAAGTTATGAGGAAAATATTAGTGCTGTCGCAGCGTGGCATACTTTTTCAATGCGCCGCTTCTCAAAACAGGTTTCTTACTTTACAAAATGTTGTTTGTTTTCGCCAAATTTATATCTCTAGCGAAGTAAACAAAAAATGTGGATTAGATATGAATATCAAAAAGATTACAACTATGAACATAAACAAAGAAAATACTCAAAACCCAAAGTGGATATCAAAATTGAAGGAATAGACCTGGAGATAGTTCAGAACTACAACTACCTTGGACATACTAAACCAGTTAAGGAAAATGTAAAACTGAAATAAACAAAAGAAAAGGAATTGCAAAAAAGTAATTTTAATGTCATGAAGAACATACTAACATCAATACAAATAACACCAAGACTAAAACTAAGTGTAGTAAAATGTTATATCTTCTCAACATTCTTGTATAGTGCAGAAACATGGACATTAGACAAGAAAACAGAACATAAAATGTTTTTAATATGTCTTTAAAATGTGGATTTATAAAAGAATATGTAGAATTGGATGGAAAGAAAAGAAAACAAACGGTGAAGTCTTAAAAGAATTAAAAATGAAATGAGAACTACTAAACAGAATTCAAACAAGACAAATGAGATTTTTGGAGCATGTTAAAGGACACAACAGCCTACTAAAAGTAATCTTGAAAGGGAAAATAGAAGGTAAAAGAGGCAGAGGCAGACCAAGACTAACATGGACGAGTAACATCAAAAGATGATCAAATCAGCGAATGACAATCTGCACTATCAAAACAAGAGACAGAGCGGAATGGCGCTCCATGGTAGTCAACCTTCGATGCGGAGACAGCACTCAATGATGATGATGATGATGATGATGATGATGATGATGATGATGATGATGATGGTG
Organism: Megaustenia siamemsis; assembly: GCA_032433765.1. Lineage (NCBI taxonomy): Eukaryota > Metazoa > Mollusca > Gastropoda > Stylommatophora > Ariophantidae > Megaustenia > Megaustenia siamemsis. The sequence goes on from JAVIAB010000088.1 coordinate 66,319,365, forward strand.
ATGATGATGATGATGGTGATGGTGATGATGATGGTGATGATGATGAGCGAAGTACCGAGGGACTGAATTTCTCGTGAATATCACGTTTTTTTTCTATTTTTAACAACAACAGCCGTATGCTCAGGTGTCCCCTGTTATGCAGGCAGACATTCTTTGACTTCAAATGCATTCTTTTTAAAAAATGTTTATCGTGGAAAATTGTACAGTTGGGTAGACCAACATTAATATGAACGAGTAACATCAAAAGATGGACAAATCAGCTTATGACAACCTGCACTATCAAAGCAAGAGACAGAGCTGAATGGCGTTCCAAGCAGATATGTAAGTAAATAAAATTAGTCCTGCATAGCTAACTAATAATGATGTATAGACAACAAAATGATCTGTAACTAGAAAGAGAAATACAAATTAAAATGTCTTCCCTGTGTATTGCGCTGTGGCAACTAGACCGGGTTTCCTATCCCTCGTTCATTTTCCTTCAGGCCATGGAGCAACAAGCAGGGAGGACATTTTAATTTTAATTTCTCTTTCTTCTACTTCTTCTTCTTCTACCTTTTTAGCTCCCAGTGGAGCATAGATCTTCAAAAAACACTTTCCAAGTCGTTCTGCCATTCTCCTAAAATCATTCTATGTCTTCCCCATCATCTTCATCTCTGCTTCTATCTGTCTTCTCCAAGAATTCCTTGGTCTTCGTCTTTGTCTTTTCCCCTGGGGATTCCAAAAAGAGCATGTTGTGTAATACTCTCAGTTGGCTTCCGTAGTGTGTGTCCTATCCAGCGCCATCTTCTTCGCTGTATCTCTTTATCCACTGGTGTCTGACTGGTACATTTCAATTTCTCTTTCTAGTTAGAGATTATTCTACTTTTGATACTTCATTATTAGTTAGCTATGTAGGACTTATTTTATTTACTTACATATCTCTGTGTGTGTTGTTTATTATTCCTGCTGAAGGCCTATTTAGCTGATACGTAGTTCAAATTTGTGTTGTCCATTAATTACTTAAACCTTTAACCATTCCATTAAACATGTTTGTTTTCCATTTCTTCTTTATAACCAGCTTTACTGCAGCTTCGTATTGTTTCCATTTGTATTTATTTCTCAGAAATAATTGACCCATTATTATTATTATTATTTTACAGTTACTGTTACAATTAATAATACTACTGTTATTACTATTACTACAACTGTTACTTTTATTATTATTACTACTGTTGCTATTATTTTATTGTTTTACTATTACTGTTAATGTTATTAACATATATACACCCTTCATGCTCTCTCACTCTCTCTTTCTTCTTTTCCCTTATATCTTGTTCTCTCTCTACCACATCTCTTCCACAAACCTAATATTTACACTTCTGCTATGTAAACACACAAATCACACTATATATATATATATAAATATATATATATATATATATTCTCTCTCTATTTATATATATATATATATATATATATATATATATATATATATATATTCCTTGAGGATTTATTAAGAAATGGGAAATATTGAAATATCCCGAAGCATTGTACAAGTGTTGCCATCTGTGAATCCTGATAAATATTTTAACATCCAATAACGAGAAAGTTATGAAATGCGAAATGTCAAACGGGCAGATTTATCCAATTTGATGTATTGATGTATGAAAATGCATAACGAACTAGCGATTACAAGACTTGATCATGGCTTGATGATGTTTGTATATAAGGACGAGAAGAAACATTTCACGATAAGACAAAGAAAAAACGTGGCGCGAAAAGAAGGGAAAAGAAAAATAAATGTAATTACAACTAGGAAGTCAGGTTACCTGATAAAATACTGGTTTGTTGTGATAGAATTGAATGTAATAGAGGTCCTAATACAGTAATAAGAGAGGGTATATATAATACGGGGTATATGTAATAGAGGGAGCCGCGATAGCTCAGTGGTTATTGAACTGGACTACAAAGGACAAGAGGCCTGACCGACGGCTTCCGGGTTCAACCAGCCTTAAATGGGTACCGGATTTTTTTCTGGGAAAGTAAAGCGGCACGGGCGTGATACTGACCACATCAGTTCCATCTGACCACATCTTGTTCCATCTCCTTTGTTTCCTGTACTGTTAATAGCTATCAAAGCTATCTTCCGCTATCAAAGCCAGCCAGATCCCACCTTAGTTGTGATTGTATCTTCCGTTATCAAACCACCAAGATCCCACATTAGTTGTGGCTGTATCTTCCGCTATCAAAACCACTAAGATCCCACATTAGTTGTGGTTGTATCTTCTGCGATCAAAACCACCAAGATCCCACATTTGTTGTGGTTGTATATTCCGCTATCAAAACCACCAAGATCCCACATTATCTGTGGTTGTATCTTCCGCTATCAAAACCACCAAGATACCACATTAGTTGTGGTGTATATTCCACTAACAAAACCATTAACATCATTACATTAGTTATAGTTGTATCTTCTATTAACAAAACCATCAAGACGCCTATATTAGTTATATTTGTATCTTCTATTAACAAAACTATCAAGATTCCTACATTAATTATAGTTGTATTTTCTACGAACAAAACCATCAAGATTCCTACATTAGTTATAGTTGTATCTTCTACGAACAAAATCATCAAGATTCCTACATTAGTTAGTTGTATCTTCCACTAACAAAACCATCAAAATTGCTACATTAGTTATAGTTGTATCTTCCAATAAAAAAATCTTTAACATCACTACATTAGTTATAGTTGTATCTTCCACTAACAAAACCATTAACATCACTACATTAGTTATAGTTGTATCTTCCACTAACAAAACCATCAACATTTCTATATTAGTTATAGTTGTATCTTCCACTAACAAAACCATTAACATCACTACATTAGTTATAGTTGTATCTTCCACTAACAAGACCATCAACATTCCTACATTAGTTATGGTTGTATCTTCCACTAACAAAACCATCAAAATTGCTACATTAGTTATAGTTGTATCTTCCACTAACAAAACCATTAACATTACTACATTATTTATAATTGTATCTTCCACTAACAAAACATCAAGATTCCTACATTAGTTACAGTTGTATCTTCCACTAACAAAACCATCAACATTCCTACATTAGTTATAGTTGTATCTTCCACTAACAAAACCATTAACATCACTACATTAGTTATAGGTGTATCTTCCACTAACAAAACCATTAACATCACTACATTAGTTATAGTTGTATCTTCCACTAACAAAACCATTAACATCACTACATTAGTTATAGTTGTAACTTCCACTAACAAAACCATCAAGATTTTTACATTAGTTATAGTTGTATCTTCCACTAACAAAACCATCAAGATTTTTACATTAGTTATAGTTGTATCTTCCACTAACAAAACCATTTACACCACTACATTAGTTATAATTGTATCTTCCACTAACAAAACCATTAACATCACTACATTAGTTATAGTTGTAACTTCTACTAATAAAACCTTCAAGATTCCTACATTAGTTATAGTTGTATCTTCCACTAACAAAACCTTCAAGATTCCTACATTAGTTATAGTTGTATCTTCCACTAACAAAACCATTAACATCACTACATTAGTTATAGTTGTATCTTCCACTAACAAAACCATTAACATCACTACATTAGTTATAATTGTATCTTCCACTAAACAAAACCATTAACATCACTACATTAGTTATAGTTGTAACTTCTACTAATCAATCTCTGCATCATTCACATCTACGCCACAACCCTTCTTAACCAATCTTGCTTACTTCCCTTGCTATGTTATATTGATATGTCTTTGAGATATTCCCGTTATAAGAGAATATGTGTGGGCGAGAAAGTACGGTTAACCAACTGTCCAGAAGTGATAAAAACGAATTAGTTTAATAAATCGGATACCGGCAACATGACTGTACAAGATAACTATACATGAGACATTTATACTGTCTATGATGTTATCTGGACCAGATGTTATAGGTAAAGGTTCTCCTAGAGCAAATGCCGTTATGTAATGAAGTGTTGGTGATTCTATTGTGCGATGACATCTTCATGAGGTGGTTATGGTTATGATTATGGTTGCGGTTATGGTTATGGTTATGAAAGGCCTCGGTATCACTGCAAACGAATTAAAATCCATAATTGCTCAACCGCCCGTGCCAGTGGAATCATCTGAATTAATATCTCATCTCCCGAACAAAGAAAGGTAGCTGCAGGCTCCATCATAGCAGTCTCAGCACACGCCACAAAGACATAAGGCGAAACCGCACAGAAAGTGAACACAGTCATCTGTTCCATGTCACACGATATCATCATTCATCGTAAGCAATCGGAATATCGAAACATGATCAAAACGGATGAAACACACAGCTCACGGTGTGCACAAAGCACTAAACTCAGTAGTTCCTGCAGCAAGCCGGACTTGGAGTATGAGGAAACTGCAACATGGAACACTTTTCAGACACAGCCTATAATGGTTCCTGTCACCTATCCGCCATATTAACCGGAAATTCCTCCGAAAATGTTGATCGTCCTATTTTTTAAAATGTATAGCGCTTGATAATGTTAGGATATTGTTTTTGTCTCCAAATCCGAACATATGAAACACCGTTAGTCGTCGGATTATCCACATCGTACATTGAACAACAGTCCGTAAGCGCTCAGATCTCCTCTGCAATGTGAATCTGTGAAATGATAAACCAGTCCACAAGTCTACCCTCGATCTCACAGTTTTTAACAACATCCCTCCTGACCAACATGAAACTCCAGGAGTCACACTGGGGCTGCAAAGTCATGAACAAAATTCCTCCATTTCGCCCTTCATTAAAAGCTTACGGTCTGTTTAGGGATAAACGATCAGCCATCATAATGACATACCACACACAACAATGGATGCGCTCACAAACAACTGATTAATATATTGAATGCAACCAACAATGCATGAACATGGAAACATTGGTGCAAAATCCCTAAAGTGAAACCTTCAATTGACCTGGCAGAACAGTCCATATTAATGAGTTGTAATTTGTAAATAAATGACGTCAAATAATTCCAGCGACGGCCTTTGACCAACACTCAATATGATAACGTAAACCGCATATCAACTCCAAAATGGAGAAGGTTGCGTTCACAACACTTAACCTACCAAAGAGGAATATTGCTATGTGTACGGCTCCGCATCACCGGCGAAAATCTGTTAAGTGGAACATCAGGTTGACTGTAACGCAGAAATCTGCAATCTATCTATCTATCTATTGACCTTTCGAGCCGTAACCGGCCCATAGGGCGTAGACCAAGATACACCTTCTCCTATATGAATTTTTGTTCTAGCAGTTTTTTTTTTAAAGATATTTTATTAAATCTCGCCATCTGTCTCTGTTCTGTGCAAACAGTTCTATCTCATTGAGGGAGCCGATTCCTGCTGCTCTTGCCTCTCTCATCAATGTTCTTCTCAGTGTCTCCCTGGGTCTTCCTCTTTTCTTTTACCTGTTGTTTCCCATATGAGGGCTTGCTTTGCTATTCGATTATTATCTCTTCTCATCACATGTCCAACGTATGACCATCGTCTTTTCTTTATTACTGAAGATATTAGTGGTTGATTGGCGATTTCTCTAATTTCCTCGTTTGTTTTGAATTCGTTCCATTCTATACCAAGTATTTTCCTTAGACATTTATTTTCGAATGCGTTCAACTTTGTTTCTATATCTCTTGTTGTTTTCCAGCTTTCACACGCATACGTAAGGGTTGATAGTACATTTGATTTGAATAGCCTAAGTTTTGTGTTGTGCTAATGAGTTTTGATTTCCACAACTTTTCTGCAATGGTGAGCTGAAATTAATCAGTCCCCAAATGAAAATCCTGCAGCGGTCGAGAGAACATGAACTGCTTTCCACCATCTAGGAACCGGAAGTCCTCATGTGGTATTGCCGGTTACCTTCCTCATTACCTTTACTTCTCAGAGAATATCTCGGGTGTCTATTTAATGTGGTTGGGTGGATACTGAAAGCCTTTTAGATAGAATTTGATATTCTTTTTCTCTTCTTTTTCCTTCAGCTCCCTGTGGAGCAAAGGTCTTTAACAATCACGCTCAGTTCTCTGTAACATAGGTCTTCAACGCTTCCAACTCTCTGTAGAGCGTAGGTCTTCAACACTTTCAGCTCTCTGTAGAGTGTAGGTCTTCAACACTTTCAGCTTTCTGTAGAGCGTAGGTCTTCAACGCTTCCAGCTCTCTGTAGAGTATAGGTCTTCAACACTTTCAGCTCTCTGTAGAGCGTAGGTCTTCAACAAATAATTCCAGCTCTCTGTAGAGCGTAGGTCTTCAACACTTTCAGCTCTCTGTAGAGCGTAGGTCTTCAACACTTTCAGCTCTCTGTAGCGCGTAGGTCTTCAACACTTTCAGCTCTCTGTAGCGCGTAGGTCTTCAACACTTTCAGCTCTCTGTAGCGCGTAGGTCTTCAACACTTTCAGCTCTCTGTAGCGCGTAGGTCTTCAACACTTTCAGCTCTCTGTAGAGCGTAGGTCTTCAACACTTTCAGCTCTCTGTAGCGCGTAGGTCTTCAACACTTTCAGCTCTCTGTAGCGCGTAGGTCTTCAACACTTTCAGCTCTCTGTAGCGCGTAGGTCTTCAACACTTTCAGCTCTCTGTATAGCATAGGTCTTCAACACTTTCAGCTCTCTGTAGCGCGTAGGTCTTCAACACTTTCAGCTCTCTGTAGCGCGTAGGTCTTCAACACTTTCAGCTCTCTGTATAGCATAGGTCTTCAACAAATAATTCCAGCTCTCTGTAGCGCGTAGGTCTTCAACACTTTCAGCTCTCTGTAGCGCGTAGGTCTTCAACACTTTCAGCTCTCTGTATAGCATAGGTCTTCAACAAATAATTCCAGCTCTCTGTAGCGCGTAGGTCTTCAACACTTTCAGCTCTCTGTAGCGCGTAGGTCTTCAACACTTTCAGCTCTCTGTATAGCATAGGTCTTCAACACTTTCAGCTCTCTGTAGCGCGTAGGTCTTCAACACTTTCAGCTCTCTGTAGAGCGTAGGTCTTCAACACTTTCAGCTCTCTGTATAGTATAGGTCTTCAACAAATAATTCCAGCTCTCTGTAGCGCGTAGGTCTTCAACAAACACTTTCCAAGCCCTTCTGTTCATCCTAGCCATTCTCCTGAGATCGCTCGATGTCTTCCCCATCTTCTTCACCTCTACTTCCACCTGTCTTCTCCAAGTATATTCTAGCTTTCATCTTTGTCTCTGCTCCAGGGGGTTCCAAAAAGATGCCTGTCATGTAATGCTACTTGATATTACTTTGAGCAAAATGCAAATTGTGTATTTGTATTTAGTTTGTTGCACTGAAAGTATGCCCCGGTAGATGTCAAATAAACACAAAATGGTATGGTGCAACTAAACTAATATAAATACAAGACAAACTACAACGCTACGGCAAAATCCTTCATCAGGTATGACAAACAAATTTTAACAAAATAAACACATAAATTCAAGCCAGAAAACACAGCACAGATGTAAAAAATGGCGGAAAAAGACGGTCGTTAGTATTCACATAGATTTGGTTAAAAGATAAATATACTATAGGGCAGGTAGGGGTTAAATGGACCAAATGAACCAAACAGTGAAAAATTAGGAAAAAAATAAAAAGTGTCAAGTAGTGTAGGAAACGAGAAGGAGAGAAAGATAGAGAGGATATGGATGGCAAGGGGAAGCTGAGCAAGAGAGGTTATAGAGATAGCGCAGAGAGGAATGGGAAATTGGGAAATATAATCGCGTTTATTCTCGCGGCTATACTCGCTGCTATACACGCGGAGATACTTGCAGCTTTACTCTCAGCTATACTCGCGGCGATACTTGCAGCTATACTCTCACTATATTCGCGGAGATACTTGCAGCTTTACTGTCAGCTATACTCGCGGAGATACTTGCAGCTTTACTCTCAGCTATACTCGCGGAGATACTTGCAGCTATACTCTCACTATATTCGCGGAGATACTTGCAGCTTTACTGTCAGCTACACTCGCGGAGATACTCGCAGCTTTACTCTCAGCTACACTCGCGGAGATACTCGCAGCTTTACTGTCAGCTACACTCGCGAAGATACTCGCAGCTTTACTCTCAGCTATACTTGCGAAGATACTCGCAGCTTTACTCTCAGCTATACTCGCAGCTTTACTCTCAGCTACACTCGCGGAGATACTCGCAGCTTTACTCTCAGCTACACTCGCGGAGATACTCGCAGCTTTACTCTCAACTATACTCACGGAGATACTCGCAGCTTTACTCTCAGCTACACTCGCGGAGATACTCGCTGCTTTACTCTCAGCTACACTCGCGGAGATACTCGCAGCTTTACTCTCAGCTATACTCACGGAGATACTCGCAGCTTTACTCTCAGCTACACTCGCGGAGATACTCGCAGCTTTACTCTCAGATACACTCGCGGAGATACTCGCAGCTTTACTCTCAGATACACTCGCGGAGATACTCGCAGCTTTACTCTCAGATACACTCGCGGAGATACTCGCAGCTTTACTCTCAGCTACACTCGCGGAGATACTCGCAGCTTTACTCTCAGATACACTCGCGGAGATACTCGCAGCTTTACTCTCAGCTACACTCGCGGAGATACTCGCAGCTTTACTCTCAGCTACACTCACGGAGATACTCGCAGCTTTACTCTCAACTATACTCACGGAGATACTCGCAGCTTAACTCTCAACTATACTCGCGGAGATACTCGCAGCTTTACTCTCAGCTATACTCGCGGAGATACTCGCAGCTTTACTCTCAGCTACACTCGCGGAGATACTCGCAGCTTTACTCTCAACTATACTCGCGGAGATACTCGCAGCTTTACTCTCAGCTATACTCGCGGAGATACTCGCAGCTTTACTCTCAACTATACTCACGGAGATACTCGCAGCTTTACTCTCAACTATACTCGCAGCTTTACTCTCAACTATACTCACGGAGATACTCGCAGCTTTACTCTCAACTATACTCGCGGAGATACTCGCAGCTTTACTCTCAACTATACTCACGGAGATACTCGCGGAGATACTCGCAGCTTTACTCTCAACTATACTCGCGGAGATACTCGCAGCTTTACTCTCAACTATACTCGCGGAGATACTCGCAGCTTTACTCTCAACTATACTCACGGAGATACTTGCAGCTTTACTCTCAACTATACTCACGGAGATACTTGCAGCTTTACTCTCAACTATACTCACGGAGATACTCGCGGAGATACTTGCAGCTTTACTCTCAACTATACTCGCGGAGATACTCGCAGCTTTACTCTCAACTATACTCGCGGAGATACTCGCAGCTTTACTGTCAGCTACACTCGCGGAGATACTCGCAGCTTTACTCTCAACTACACTCACGGAGATACTTGCAGCTTTACTCTCAACTATACTCACGGAGATACTCGCGGAGATATTCGCAGCTTTACTCTCAACTATACTCGCGGAGATACTCGCAGCTTTACTCTCAACTATACTCACGGAGATACTTGCAGCTTTACTGTCAGCTACACTCGCGGAGATACTCGCAGCTTTACTCTCAACTACACTCACGCAGATACTCGCGGAGATACTCGCAGCTTTACTCTCAACTATACTCGCGGAGATACTCGCAGCTTTACTCTCAACTATACTCGCGGAGATACTCGCAGCTTTACTCTCAACTATACTCACGGAGATACTTGCAGCTTTACTGTCAGCTACACTCGCGGAGATACTCGCAGCTTTACTCTCAGCTACACTCGCGGAGATACTCGCAGCTTTACTCTCAACTATACTCACGGAGATACTTGCAGCTTTACTGTCAGCTACACTCGCGGAGATACTCGCAGCTTTACTCTCAACTATACTCACGGAGATACTTGCAGCTTTACTGTCAGCTACACTCGCGGAGATACTCGCAGCTTTACTCTCAACTATACTCGCGGAGATACTCGCAGCTTTACTCTCAACTATACTCACGGAGATACTCGCAGCTTTACTCTCAGCTACACTCGCGGAGATACTCGCAGCTTTACTCTCAACTATACTCACGGAGATACTTGCAGCTTTACTGTCAGCTACACTCGCGGAGATACTCGCAGCTTTACTCTCAACTATACTCGCGGAGATACTCGCAGCTTTACTCTCAACTATACTCGCGGAGATACTCGCAGCTTTACTGTCAGCTACACTCACGGAGATACTCGCAGCTTTACTCTCAACTGTACTCGCGGAGATACTTTCAGCTAGCTATACTCTCAACTATATTCGCGAAGATACTTTAAGCTTTACTCTCACTATTCTCGCGCAGACACTTGCAGCTTTACTCTCAGCTATACTCGCGCAGATACTTGCGGCTTTATTCTCAGCTATACTCGCAAAGATACTTGCAGCTTTACGCTCAGCTATACTCACGGATATACTCGCGTAGATACTTGCAGCTTTACTCTCAGTTATACTCGCGGATATACTCGCAGCTTTACTCTCAGCTATACTCGCGGATATACTCGCAGCTTTACTCTCAGCTATACTCACGGATATACTCGCGGAGATACTTGCAGCTTTACGCTCAGCTATACTCACGGATATACTCGCGGAGATACTTGCAGCTTTACTCTCAGTTATATTCGCGGATATACTCGCAGCTTTACTCTCAGCTATACTCACGGATATACTCGCGGAGATACTTGCAGCTTTTCTCTCAGTTATACTCGCGGATATACTCGCAGCTTTACTCTCAGCTATACTCACGGATATACTCGCGGAGATACTTGCAGCTTTACTCTCAGTTATACTCACGGAGATACTTGCAGCTTTACGCTCAGCTATACTCACGGATACACTCGCGGAGATACTTGCTGCTTTACTCTCAGATATGCTCACGAAGATACCCGCAGCTTTACTCTCAGCTGTATTCTCGGAGATACACGCAGCTATATTAGCAGCTATACTCGAAGCTATACTAGTGGCTATTCTCACAGTTATATTTGCAGCCATAATAGCAGGGTCGGTGCACCATCAGCCGACCAAGACCTAGCAGTTCTACCCCCTCGTGGTCTCCCCTGGTAACAGTCTGCGTCAAAACAGACTGGCTAACAGAAGCTAGGATCGCTGTGTTCGCTGTAGTGGTGGCTGTTACTGATATAGAGGACCCAGTATTGCAGTGCCTCTGGGCTGGACTAGTAGTTTCCCAGCATAGCCTGGGACAGACGAAATCCAACCTGTCCAGTAAGAGCTGGGAATGTCAAGAAAGCCATTACGACCCGCCACATCTTATGAGTCAAAGGGCAACATGCTAGCATCAACTCGTGCCAATCCGTCAACATACTCTTGGCTATACTCGCAATTGTACTCGCAGTTATATTAGCAGCTATAGTCACGGCCTCCCATATAGGGGAATTATGCTACTATCAGTGCCAGGAAAAATATTAGGCAGAATCATTCTGGAGAGACTAAAAGAGGCTATAGAGAAACACTTGAGAGATGAACAAGCAGGTTTTAGGAAGAACAGATCATGTGCTGATCAAATAACTACTCTACGTATAATAGTTGAACAAAGTTTAGAACTAAAATCCCCACTTTATATTGGATTCATAGATTACGAAAAGGCATTTGATAGTTTAGACAGAAGAATGCTTTGGAAGTTGCTGAGTCATTATGGAATCCCCATAAAGTTTATTAACCTGATAAAAACAATGTATGAAGGAACAAAATGTAGTGTGGTGCATGAAGGACAGCTTACAGAAGCATTTGAAATAAGAACAGGAGTAAGGCAAGGATGCCTTCTGTCTCCATTTCTCTTTCTACTGGCCATAGATTGGATTATGAAAATAACTCAAAACAACAGAAATGGGATCCAGTGGTCACTGACCAAACAACTTGATGATTTAGACTTTGCTGATGACATAGCTCTCCTATCACACAGCCACCAACAGATGCAAGATAAAATGAGTATATTAGATGAGAGATCACAACAGCTAGGACTAAAGATTAATAGAGATAAGACCAACATTATGAGAATTAATGCAGTTGGCAATAACCAAATAAAACTAGGAGAAATACCTCTACTAGACGTACAATCTTATATATATCTGGGCAGTAATATAGATAAAGAGGGAGGAACAGAAAACGATACCAAAATAAGGATATCAAAAGCAAGAGGAGCTTTCATTGCACTGGGAAACATATGGAAATCCAAAGAAATTAGGCTAAATACAAAAATACAAATTTTCAACTCCAATGTTAAGTCGGTTCTATTATATGGCTGTTAAACATGGAGAATAACAAAATTGACAATCACGAAGGTACAGACTTTCATTAATGGATGCTTGCGCAGAATAAAGGGATGGAAATGGCAGGACAAAGTCACAAACGTGGAATTATGGAAATGTACCGGTCAAATACCAGTGGATAAAGAAATACAGCGAAGACGATGGCGATGGATAGGACACACACTACGGAAACCAACTGAGAGTATTACACAACAGGCCCTTTTTTGGAATCCCCAGGGGAAAAGACAAAGAGGAAGACCAAGGAATTCTTGGAGAAGACAGATTGAAGCAGAGATGAAGATGATGGGGAAGACATGGAATGATCTTAAAAGAATTGCAAAAAACAGAACGACTTGGAAAGTGTTTGTTGAAGACCTATGCTCCACTGGGAGCTAAAAGGTAGAAGAAGAAGAAGAAGAAGATACTCACGGATACACTCGCGGAGATACTTGCTGCTTTACTCTCAGATATGCTCACGAAGATACCCGCAGCTTTACTCTCAGCTGTATTCTCGGAGATACACGCAGCTATATTAGCAGCTATACTCGAAGCTATACTAGTGGCTATTCTCACAGTTATATTTGCAGCCATAATAGCAGGGTCGGTGCACCATCAGCCGACCAAGACCTAGCAGTTCTACCCCCTCGTGGTCTCCCCTGGTAACAGTCTGCGTCAAAACAGACTGGCTAACAGAAGCTAGGATCGCTGTGTTCGCTGTAGTGGTGGCTGTTACTGATATAGAGGACCCAGTATTGCAGTGCCTCTGGGCTGGACTAGTAGTTTCCCAGCATAGCCTGGGACAGACGAAATCCAACCTGTCCAGTAAGAGCTGGGAATGTCAAGAAAGCCATTACGACCCGCCACATCTTATGAGTCAAAGGGCAACATGCTAGCATCAACTCGTGCCAATCCGTCAACATACTCTTGGCTATACTCGCAATTGTACTCGCAGTTATATTAGCAGCTATAGTCACGGCCTCCCATTGTTATTTTGTCCATTTGTGCTTATCTGCGTAATATATCACTTCTTAATGGAGAAAAGTATTACATTTCACCGTTTAAACCACAACATTTTAATGTGATGTTGCCAGTGCTTATCCTCGCCTTCATTATCTACCTCAATACAGAGATCAGGTATCCATCCCTTTGTCAAATGTTTAGACTAGAGAGTGCCTGCGATGGTTCAAGAGCATGTTCATTTGATCGCCAAACCAAACAGTCCCAGCAAAACTCCCCTTTTTGCATGTAGAAGACTTAGGGCGCAACGTCGACTGTCTTTTGTATTAAATTTTTCTTTAAATATATATTTTGAGTCATTACTTCCTTATTTTTATTTCTTATGTTATTTCTTATTTCATTTCTTATTTTATTTCTTAATTTTGCGCGAGACAAGAACTAACGAGGGATATAAAGAGAGATTAACTTTGTCGACGACCACAGTTTCATCAGCCGAGTCTTGTACATCTTTGAAGTCAACAACCAACATAAATGTTGTATTTCCCCAGGTAGAGATCGCAAATGTCCCGCTGGCTGGGTATATCTTAATTGTATATTTGATTCTGATCCCCAGTTATTGAACGAGGACTGACCGAGCTAATTAATCACTCTCAAGTGGGCAAGGAAAAACAATAAAAGCTAAAATGGATTATGTGTTCAAAATTAACATACATGAATGGAGACACAGTGGATATAAATAAGAGATGTTATCCTCCATGATACAAGATATTGTCAAGGTAGATCTTAAGTAAAAATCGACATACGGAAATATCTGAGCAATAATGCTACAAATGTACAGTTTTGCTTCAAAGTATACACGAGTAGTAATTATCAAAAACAGGAGTCTGAAGTACATCAATTAATTTGTACAGTAAAATAAATCAATTAATTAAAGCTGTGAGAATCACAAACATGAAAGGTTTAGTGCACAGCGGATGACAATCTCAAAGTGACGGAACGGTATAAAGGGCTACATCACAGCAATGGGACAATAGGTGATTACGGTAAATTATTCAGATGGCTGCTTGGGATGATAACATTAAAAGGAAGAAGCTATGGACTCGGTAATCGATTTATTTTTGTTGTTGTTGCTATTTCTTCATTTGATTACCGTCGAGAGTAATATTTTTTTAATTTGTTTGTTTGTTGTTCACAGGTAGAGAGATAAATTTGATATAATTTGTTGATGGCCTGTTATACTTGTCAAACCCTGTTGCGTTGTTATCTTTATTAAACATTTATCAAACAGAATGATAAAAACAAGCAGCGAGTGATCTGTGAGGTTCTTGGATTCTTAAATTCCTAGAGATGTACCTTAATTTGTTTTTTCCTCGACACCATAATGGGTACTGAATTGAGGGAGGGAGGGAGGGAGGGAGGAAGGAAGGAAGGAAGGAAGGGAGGAGGAAGGAAGGGAGGGAGGGAGGAAGGAAGGAAGGAAGGAAGGAAGGAAGGAAGGAAGGAAGGAAGGAAGGAAGGAAGGAAGGGAGGGAGGAAGGAAGGAAGGAAGGAAGGAAGGAAGGAAGGAAGGAAGGAAGGAAGGAAGGAAGGAAGGAAGGAAAGGAAGGAAGGGAGGGAGGGAAGGAGGGAAGGGAGGGAGGGAGGGAAGGAAGGAAGGAAGGAAGGAAGGAAGGAAGGAAGGAAGGAAGGAAGGAAGGAAGGAAGGAAGGAAGGAAGGAAGGAAGGAAGGGAGGGAGGGAGGGAGGGAGGGAGGGAGGGAGGGAGGGAGGGAGGGAGGGAGGGAGGAAGGAAGGAAGGAAGGAAGGAAGGAAGGAAGGAAGGAAGGAAGGAAGGAAGGAAGGAAGGAAGGAAGGAAGGAAGGAAGGAAGGAAGGAAGGAAGGAAGGAAGGAAGATAATTTATTTCGGAATTATCTTACACTCACCAGTAATATACATGAACAACATCGCAAGTGATGACAACTTTTTTAAAGTTGCTTATTTGCCGGAGTTACGTAGCGCGGATCTCTCGTTCCAAAACCCTGTACTGAGGAGTACGGGTTCAATCCTACTTCGTCTATTTTTCTTTGTGTTTTCTGTTGTTTATTTGCCAATTTTTCCCAAGCGTTGTAAACATACATGTCTCCAAAAGTTATTCCTTAATCTGTCCCCTCGGAAGTGTTATTCGTAAAATTCGCGTATTATTATTATAATGTTTATATATAATATAATATTGTTATGTTTATTATTATTATATTTATTATTATCTTTATTATTATCTTTATTATTATGTTTATTATTATTATGTTTATTATTATTATGTTTATTATTATGTTATTATTATGTTTATTATAATGTTAATTTTGTATTTCTTATTATGTTTATTATTATTATGTTTATTATTGTGTTATTTATTGTGTTTATTATTGTGTTTATTATTATATTTATTTTTGTGTTTTATTATTATGTTTATTATTATTTTGTTTATTATTATTTTGTTTATTTTGTGTTTATTATTGTTATGCTTATTATTGTGTTTATTATTATTTAGTTTAATATTGTGTTTATTATTATTATGTTTATTATTGTTTTTTTTATTATGTTTATTATTATGTTTATTATTATGTTTATGATTGTGTTTATTATTATGTTTATTATTATTATGCTTATTATTGTGTTTATTATTATTATGTTTAATATTGTGTTTATTATTATGTTTATTATGTTTATTATTATTTCTTTAACAACGAACAATCCCTTTCCCCACACCCTCCAACCCCATTTCCGCTGCTATTGTTTCTCTGTGCGTATATCGATAGCACTACCGTGCGGCCAGATTTGATACCATCGCCAATGTTCACACCCTGGACAAATCGAGTCAACATTCATTGACAGCACCCACTACAATTCGTGAAGTTAGTCCAACTACCACAAGAACAGATCTCGACATCTCAACGATTCTGGCTAGACTGGTCAGATTTATTCTCTCTTGACGTCAGTTTGAGTCAGAATTGTTCGACCAATCAGATACTGTCTTCATAAATCACGTGCTCTATTTAAATACAGTCAAGCGCTTGAGATAAGCTCACTGATTGGTCATTTTCAGGAATTACTATTTTATAGAGTCTGAGGATGAGGCCAGTGTACAAAAGAACGTTTAAAACGCTTAAGAAACGAAAACAAAATGCTACACTCTTCTTTCAAGCCATGAGAAGAGGATTGGTTACAAACATTGGAAAAACGTTCAATATAGAAGGAAAAAGAAAGGAAGAAAGACACGATATAAAAGAAGAGATTGTGCAAAAGTCAAGCAGGTAGAAAGATAAACAATAGAACGGATAAGAAATACTAGTGGCAGGCCTACAGAGGAGCTCTGTGATAGTCAAGGCCAGTGGACATGGCACCTTATAGTGATGGTCAATTTTGTGGAAAACTCAATCTAACACAAAAAATAATAACCATTCACAATAAAACTTCATTAATGTCAACTTATTACAACCAATCACTGCAAATTTTCGTTGATGTCAACTTATTACAACCAATCACTGCAAATCTTCGCTGATGTCAATTTATTACAACCAATCACTGTAAATCTTCGCTGATGTCAACTTATTGCAACCAATCACTGCAAATCTTCGCTGATGTCAACTTATTGCAACCAATCACTGCAAATCTTCGCTGATGTCAACTTATTGCAACCAATCACTGCAAATCTTCGCTGATGTCAACTTATTGCAACCAATCACTGTAAATCTTCGCTGATGTCAACTTATTGCAACCAATCACTGCAAATCTTCGCTGATGTCAACTTATTGCAATCAATCACTGCAAATCTTCGCTGATGTCAACTTATTGCAATCAATCACTGCAAATCTTCGCTGATGTCAACTTATTGCAACCAATCACTGCAAATCTTCGCTGATGTCAGCGTATTGCAACCAATCACTGCAAATCTTCGCTGATGTCAACGTATTGAAACCAATCACTGCAAATCTTCGCTGATGTCAACTTATTACAACCAATCACTGCAAATCTTCGCTGATGTCAACTTATTGCAATCAATCACTGCAAATCTTCGCTGATGTCAACTTATTGCAATCAATCACTGCAAATCTTCGCTGATGTCAACTTATTGCAACCAATCACTGCAAATCTTCGCTGATGTCAGCGTATTGCAACCAATCACTGCAAATCTTCGCTGATGTCAACGTATTGAAACCAATCACTGCAAATCTTCGCTGATGCCAACTTATTACAACCAATCACTGCAAATCTTCGCTGATGTCAACTTATTGCAATCAATCACTGTAAATCTTCGCTGATGTCAACTTATTGCAACCAATCACTGCAAATCTTCGCTGATATCAACTTATTGCAATCAATCACTGTAAATCTTCGCTGATGTCAACTTATTGCAACCAATCACTGCAAATCTTCGCTGATGTCAACTTATTGCAACCAATCACTGCAAATCTTCGCTGATGTCAACTTATTGCAACCAATCACTGTAAATCTTCGCTGATGTCAACTTATTGCAACCAATCACTGCAAATCTTCGCTGATGTCAACTTATTGCAATCAATCACTGCAAATCTTGGCTGATGTCAACTTATTGCAATCAATCACTGCAAATCTTCGCTGATGTCAACTTATTGCAATCAATCACTGCAAATCTTCGCTGATGTCAACTTATTGCAACCAATCACTGCAAATCTTCGCTGATGTCAGCGTATTGCAACCAATCACTGCAAATCTTCGCTGATGTCAACTTATTGAAACCAATCACTGCAAATCTTCGCTGATGTCAACTTATTGAAACCAACCACTGCAAATCTTCGTTGATGTCAACTTATTACATCCAATTACTGCAAGGCATCGGAGCCCCGATAGCTCAGTGGTTAGTGAACTGGACTACAAAGGACAAGGGGTAGGGTTCGATCCCAATCGACGGCTTCCAGGTTCACCCATCCTTTAATGGGTACCAGATTTTTTTCTGGGAAAGTGAAGCGGCACGGGTGTAATACCGACCACATTACCCCAAAAATCATGTGCCGAAGGTCTGTAAAATGTATGGTCACTAACACCATATTCTCTATACGCCACTTGGCGTGACGGGGGCACTTTACTTTTTTACTTTTACTGCAAAGATTCGCAGATGTCAACTTGTAACAACCAATCACTGTAAAGCTATGCTAATGTAACTTATTACAACCAATGAACACAAATCATCAACTTATTACAACCAATGAACACAAATCATCAACTTATTACAACCAATGAACACAAATCATCAACTTATTACAACCAATGAACACAAATCATCAACTTATTACAACCAATGAACACAAATCATCAACTTATTACAACCAATGAACACAAATCATCAACTTATAACGACAATGACTAGAAGACATCAATGATTTTAATCGGCGCCCCTCGATATCTTTGAGCTTGCTCGCTATAGGGGGATAACCCAGAGATGGTGACGTTTTCAGCATTGAGAGCAGAGGTGGTTGCGACTTAAAATGACGTCAGCCGTCTATAATTTACATAGCTCATGACGTCACTCGCATTGGAATGTTTTCGGGAAACCCCCGCAGCGGACAGGCTCGGAGATTTCGGGGTCGACGATTTAACCACGTCACCCCTGCCCTTTTTTTTTATTTCTTTTGCGATTTTTAAAATATTTTTTTTCTAATTCGATCACAGTAATGGCCCATAACACAAATCATCATCATCAAGTACCAGGCCTGCTGGCGTAAGTGATCATATCTCTCAACAACTTCGATCTCGACAGTTATTTATCATTTCTGTTGTTGACCTTCTGCCAAGCCATTCTCTTAAGCTGGCTGGTATATTTTCTCTTTGCTTCCCTCTATCTCTTCGTCCCTCAATTTTCCCACTTGTCACAATATATTCCAGTTGTTCTCTTATCATTGCATGGCCAAAAAATGATGATTGTTTCTTCCTAATATCGGAAATTAGCTCTTTCTTTGCTTTGGACTCTTTCGGGACGTTGTCATTACTCTTCTTAGCTGTCCATGGTATTCTCAACATTCTTCTGTAAACCAACTTTTCTACATCCTCCAGTGATTTGCTTATCTGTTGCCTTATTGTCCATGATTCACATCCATATGTTAAGACTGTCTCTACATAACATTTAAGAATTATTTTTCTTGTTTCTATTGTCAAAAATGTACTACACAGTATCTTCCTCATTTTTTGGAAAGCTGCTTTTGCCAGAACCATTCATTCTACATCACACCTCTGTTGTACATCTACCATCTCAGGTTAATTTTGTTCCAAGATAGTTCAATTCAACAATACAAAATGCATTATATGGTAACAAGTATCAACAATAAACATTTGACATCAGAGTTGTCACATTCTCAAAGAGAAAAACAGTGTACACATCTAAATCTGTGTGAACCCAAAGTCATCGATCCGACCTCCAACTCCGCTAAAATCTATTTTTTTCCAAACTTATCTTTTTCTTTACTTTTACTTATTTTAGTTACTTCCTTCTATGTAGTTTGATTATATTTACCTTATGTGTCCGTCAGTTTTTTTATTATTTTTTTTAGGAAGGCTGCGTGGTGTAGGCCGAAACGTCGTAGTATTGTATTATCTTCCTATGTAAAGCTGTCACCATGCACTGTGTTCAGCTTGATCCTTGCACAACAGCTTTACCGCAGCACTGCAATGTCTTTCCTCTTGATCGAGCTGAACCCACTGTTCTCGGTAAACCATTTACCTAATCTCTGCTCTATGCGGCTGCCACGAACTATCAGTGGCCCCCCAAAATAATTACAATCAATTGTCCCTTAGAGCCCGCGAACCACCCCTAACCAGTCCGGATTTAATGGATAATTACCATCATTTATTTGGGGCAAATCCACTTTCATTTCAATGCACTGCTTGTCAATACACTGGATACTTAATCCAGTTATCCACTCCCACCTCCTAAACACACACACACACAACAATCAATCAATTTCATCTGATGACGTAATCAAAATCGTCCTCGAATTGTTCCCCCATTCGTTTCTACATTTTTAAAACAGCGGTTCCCAAACACTGACGTTCTTGCCCCTGGGATCCACAGAAAGATACCCAGCGTGGAGTTATCTTTAAAATCTTGTAGTCATCATTCTTAGTCTTACAAATCCTACCACCCAAGCTGCCTCTCTTCTCTAAACTGATTCTTCCATTTTTCCTTCTAAATGTAATCTTTCAATCTATTTTTCTCTCTAAACTTAATCCTTCAATCTCCTTTTCTATTTAAAATAATTCTTCCAATCTCCCTTTTCTCTCCTAACTAATTCTTTCACTCTCCCTTTTTCACTATAAACGTAATGTTTTAATCTCCCCTTCTCTCAAAACTTATTCTTCCAATCTCCCTTTTCTCTCCTAACTAATTCTTTCAATCTCCCTTTTTCTATTTAAACGCAATCTTCCAATATCCATTTTCTCTCTAAACTTATTTTTCCAATTTCCTTTTTTCTCTAAAATTAATATTTCTATTTCCATTGCATTCTAAATGTATGATATTTAATGATGATAATGATATTAAGGATGACAATAATAATGATAATATTAATGAGGGTAATGACGATAACAACAATGATGATAATAACAATAATGATGATGATAGTAATAACACACCTTGGACATACTATAACCAGTGATAGAAAAAGTACAACTGAAATAAACAAAAGAATAGGAATGGCAAAAAGTAAGTTTAATGTCATGAAGAACATACTAACATCAAAACAAATAATACCAGGGTTAAAACTAAGAATAGTAAAATGCTGCTTCTTCTCAATATTCGTATATGGTGCAGAAACATGGACATTAGACAAGAAAACGGAACAGAGAATTGAAGCCTTTGAAATGCGGATATATAGAAGAATAGGTAGAATTGGATGGAACGAAAAGAAAACAAACGATGAAGTCTTAAAACAACTAAAAATGAAAAGAGAACTACTAAACACAATTAGAACAAGACAAATAAGATTTTTGGGCCATGTTAAAAGACACAACAGCCTACTAAAAGTAATCCTGGAGGGGAAAATACAAGGTAAAAGAGGCAGACCAAGACTAACATGGACGAGTAACATCAAAAGATGGACAAACCAGCCTATGACAACCTGCACCATCAAAGCAAGAGACAGAGTAGAATGGCGCTCCATGGTAGCCAACCTTCGTTTCGGAGACGGCACTCGATGATGATGAGTGATAATGATCATAATATTGATGATGATAATGTCGATAATAACGATTTTAACAATCATGATAATAGTGATGAAAGTAATGAATATTTAAAAGAATATTGATCATAGCGGTGGAGAGAGGGTGGCAGGGTAGATAACTCGTCACTCTCAGAATGTAGACAATGCGGGTTCAGTTCACGGTTGGTTCAAAGGCGGTCCTTCCTTTATTACTGACGACGAAATAATAAACTTGGACTGAACGCTACTCGTCGACAGCACTAGACATGTGACCGTTTTTCTCCAAAAAAATAGAAAGCCCCAAGCACACTGCTTGCAATGTCGTAACAAACGTTGACATCGATTAGACATTAAGACAGACAGGGAAAGAAACGGAGCGATAAAATAAAGGAATAGGCAGGTTGTGACTTCGCGAAATCATTGAAAGATGAGAGAGAAAGAGAGAGGAGAGTTAGGAAGCGAGATAGAAAATATAGGGTGAGAGACGTGAGATAGTGAGAGAGGTAGTATAGAGATAGGAGATATAAGAGTGGTAGCAGGAATATAGTAGAGATAGGAAAGACATTAAGAGAGATAGGGAGATAACGTAAAGATGAACGATATATGGATATATATAGAAATAGACAAACGAGATAGGAAGATATATAGGTGAGTTAGGGTGAGAGAAACGAGAAAGATACGCAAGATATTGAGAGAGATAGAACAGATAGGAAGAGAGATTTAGAGACAAGCAGAATAGATATAGAAAGAGACAGGCGAAATAAGGAGATATATAAGAGAGACATAGAAAGAGACAGGAGAATTTTTTTATTTTTCGTTCGCCAGCTTTGACCTCTGACGAAGTCCCTAGAGACTAGGAACTGAATTGTGCGTGTTAATCCATTGCTCCCTGGCAGCCGTGTGCACAGGGGTCCCTCGCCGCACAGGCAGATAACTCCGTCTTCGGAGGTACTTGTATTTTTTCCGTTGATGAGTAATTGACGTTTCAAGCTGGGCCTCACTCCGGACCAGGGGTGATTGCCGCAGAGAGAAATCATAAATAAAAATCCCAACTGGTGCAGCCTGTATTTGAACCCACAAGCTCTCTGCCTCGAGGCCAACCAATCGAGAGACACGAGAGGGATAGGAGAGATAGGTGATATATGTAGAGAGATAGGGAGATGTATAGGAAAGAGAGATAGGTGAGTTAGGGAGAGAGATAAGGAGAAGTATCGGAAAGAGAGATAGGTGAGATAGGTAGAGAGACATGTGAGATAAAAAGAGATGCGAGAAAGATAGGGATAAGATAGCAGAGATATGGAGAAAACATATGTGAAAAGAGATCGGTGAGACATACGCGAGAGATAGGTGAGGGACAGGTGAGAGATAGGTGAGGGGCAGGTGAGAGATAGGTGAGAGATAAGTGAGAGATAAGTGAGAAATAAGTGAGAGATAGGTGAGGGACAGGTGAGAGATAGATGAGGGGCAGGTGAGAGGCAGGTGAGAGATAGGTGAGAGATAAGTGAGGGATAGGTGAGGGACAGGTGAGAGATAGGTGAGGGGCAGGTGAGAGATAGGTGAGAGATAAGTGAGAGATAGGTGAGGGACGGATGAGAGATATGTGAGAAATAAGTGAGAGATAGGTAAGGGACAGGTGAAAGATAGAGGAGAGATAGGTGAGGGACAGGTGAGAGGTAGAGGAGAGATAGGTGAGGGACAGGTGAGAGGTAGGTAAGAGATAAGTGAGAGATAGGTGAGAGATTGGTGAGGGATAGGTGATGGATAGGTGATGGATAGGTGAGGGATAGGTGAGAGATAGGTGAGGGATAGGTGAGAGATAGGTGAGGGATAGGTGATGCATATGTGAGGGATAAGTGAGATATAGGTGAGGGATAGATGAGAGATAGTTAAGGGATAGGTGATGGATACGTGAGGGATAAGTGAGGGATAGGTGAGAGATAGGCGAGGAATAAGTGAGATATAGGTGAGTGATTGGTGAAGGATAGGTGAGGGATAGGTGATGGATACGTGAGGGATAAGTGAGGGATAGGTGAGAGATAGGCGAGGAATAAGTGAGATATCGGTGAGTGATTGGTGAAGGATAGTTGAGGGATAGGTGAAAGATACGTGAGGGATAAGTGAGATATAGGTGAGGGATAGGTGAGATATAGGTGTGAGATAAGTGAGATATACGTGAGGGATAAGTGAGATATAGGTGAGGGATAAGTGAGATATAGGTGAGGGATTGGTGAAGGATAGGAGAGGAATAAGTTAGATATAGGTGAGGGATAAGTGAGGGATATGTGAGTTATAGGTGAGGGATAGGTGAGGGATAAGTTAGATATAGGTGAGGGATAGGTGAGATAGGTGAGGGATAAGTGAGATATGGAGATAAATAAGAGAGATAGATAAGAGAGATAGAGATATATAGGAGGGAGATAGAAGAGATTCCTCGTGTCACGACACGATATAGGCGACGTGGCTTCAGTCTCCTCCTAGAGAAAGCCACCATAGCTAGGGGGGGCAATAACAACAGTTTGGGGACCGTCGACTAAAATTAGCAGACATTTAAAATCTCGGAACAGAAAACTAGCAGGAAACAAACAAATCAAATGGTGATTAAATGCGCGGTATTAATGACGGCTCAGTGTGCGTGCACGGACTGTCGTGATAATCAACTGTTGAGCAGAATCCAGCAAGTGAAATCAAGTGAAATCAGCTAGTTCGTCCCTGCATTGAGAAATGGCTGTAATTTATTCTACATACTTTGTTTATCTCGGAAATCCAGCTTTCTGAATCCTTACCAATCACCATCAAGGGCGTTCTTTTCGAGAATGCATGGGAAAAGACCAAAAGGAAGACCCAGAAGAAGATGGATAGATGCAGTGACAGAGACATGTAACAACAAAGGAAAATCACTAATTCAGACAGTTCGAGCAGCTCAAGAACGACAAATGATATAAACCACGACACCTTTTAGTTATCAGTGAAAAGAGAAAAGAAGAAGATGGATAGATGCAGTGACAGAGACATGTAACAACAAAGGAAAATCACTAATTCAGACAGTTCGAGGAGCTCAAGAACGACAAATGATATAAACCACGACACCTTTTAGTTATCAGTGAAAAGAGAAAAGAAGAAGATGGATAGATGCAGTGACAGAGACATGTAACAACAAAGGAAAATCACTAATTCAAACAGTTCGAGCAGCTCAAGAACGACAAATTATATAAACCACGACACCTTTTAGTTATCAGTGAAAAGAGAAAAGAAGAAGATGGATAGATGCAGCGATCGAGACATGTAACAACAAAGGAAAATCACTAATTCAGACAGTTCGAGCAGCTCAAGAACGACAAATGATATAACCACGACACCTTTTCGGTATCAGTGAGAAAGAACGAGAGATCCATCTTTAGAAGTTGTTAGGGCGCTAAATTACTGCTGAATTTGGACCACTTTCCCAACCGTAGCGAAATGTTTTGATCGAGGCGATTTCGGGGCTAAGCTATTCTTTGAAAATGGGTACCAGGAAGTATATGGGAGTGAAAGCAGCGGTTTGGTTACAAGTTGGTAATACGTTAACAATATTACAAGTTATGGAACAATATTAAAACAGGTAAATGAATTTAAATATTTGGGAACTTTGTTAACCTCAGACGGAAGATGTACAACAGAGGTGAGATGCAGAATGGCTCGGGCAAAAGCAGCTTTCCAAAAAATGAGGAAGATACTAGGCAATCCATTTTTGACAATAAAAAGTAGAAAAGGAGATCTCAAATGGTATGTACAGCCAGTCTTAACATATGGATGTGAATCATGGACAGTAGGACAACAGACAAGAAAATCACTGGAGTCTGTAGAAATGTGGTTTTACAGAAGAATGTTGAGAATACCATGGACAGCTAAGAAGAGTAATGAAAACTTTCTGAAAGAAGGCAAAGCAAAATAAGAGTTAAATTCCAATATTAGGAAGAAACAATCATCATTATTGGCCATGTAATGAGAAGAGAAGAACTGGAATATATTGTAACAACTGGAAAAATTGAGGGACGAAGATATAGAGGGAAGCAGAGTGAAAAGACACCAGCCAGCATAAGTGAATGGCTTGGCAGAAGGTCAACAACAGAAATGATAAATAACTGTCGAGACCGAAAATTGTGGAGAGACATGATCACCTACGCCAGCAGGCCCGATACTTGATGATGATAAATACGTCAACGTTGATCAGATCTGATGTCCGTCGGAAGACGCAGCTGGAATCTACGACTGGCTCTGAAAACTGGACAGTAATGACAGCGCGAAATAATTCTGCTCCGTCCCGACATATCCAAGTGCTGTGGTTTGGTACGATGACATGTAATACTTTACTTTCTGTCTATCTTTATTTCTCTACAACCGTGACTTAGTAACGACCTTGAGTGATGTGCAACCTTGACTTCCCTACGACCTTCACTTCCAAAATAACTACTTCCAACGACCTTGACTACTACCACCTTGACTTGTTTATCACCTTGACATACCAACAGTCTTCACTAACCTACCACCTTAACTTAACAACGACGTTAACTTACCCACAACCTTGACTTCCCAACGACCATGACTTCTCTAAGATCTTCACTTACCTACCACCACACCTTGCTACCAGCATCATAGGTAACTACGACCTTGACCTACCTAATACCCTCATTTACCTACAACCTTGACCTAGATACAACCCTCATTTAACTACGACATTGACCTATCTACCACTCTCATTTATCTGCGATTTTGACTTATCTACCATTCTAATGTACCTAACATCTTGACCTACCTACCACCATCACTTATCTACGACTTTCGCCTACCTACCACCATCATTTACCTATACCTTGACCTACATACCACACTCATTTGCCTACGACCTTCACCTACCTACCACTGTCGCTTAGCTACGACCTTCACCTACCTACCACCCTCATTTACCTATGACATTAACCTACCTACAGCTCTCATTTACCTATGACATTAACCTACATTAACAAGCCTATGACGTCTTCGAAGGCTTTCACAGACGAGAGGAGACATGTGCTGCTGCTATAGATCTGGAGGATGCATACAACAGGATACCATTTGAATATCTCATGCATATGCTCCTGAAACTGGCGGTGAACCCCTTCCTCGTTAGATGAATCGTCGCGGCAATGTTTCAGAGGAAGGTGATACTCAGATGTGGAAGTTGGTCTTCCGAGCCAACATCCATTTGTCCAGGGCTGCCACAAGGCTCACCACCATCACCAGTTCTATTTAACGTGTACACAATAACGATCACGGAACAACAGCTGGATGGGAGGGGAAGAACTATGACTTTTGCTGATGATATTCTGGTATATCGACAGGGAAGAGACAGACGGGGAATCGCCTCCACAATGCAAGACGAACTCGATCGCATTTCTTCCTGGTGTGGGGTTTCAGGTGCCTTGGCTAATCCTAATAAAGCATCAGTTTCATGGTTCTCCCTTAACAATCATATCGTTAATATGACCACACCGGTAGTACGAATGGAAACTGATGAGGTGACCAGGGACAAGTTGATGATATACCATGCAGTTAAGTTTGATGGCAGCCTGTGTTTTCGGGACCACGTCGACCATGTGATAACAAAATCCCGCAAAGGATTAGCCGCCTTGAAGGTCATGGCAGCTGCCAACATCGAGCAGAGGCTACTTACTCTTCTGTTCCAGGGATTAGTCCTCGCACCAATCGAGTATGCCCTGGCAATTCTTACTGTAAGTACGACTCAAATTGATAGACTGGAGAAAATACCAAATGAAGCCATGCGCATTGTCTTGGGATGTACAAGGGACACTCCCTGTGTAGCAATGAGGTATCTTCTTGACTTTCCAACCACGGATGACAGAATAAAGATCTGGAGAGCACGAGCATACCTGAAGATTAGTACAGATAAAGAGCACCCATTGCACCACGTGCTCAACACTGAGAAAGGTGCCAGGCTAAAAAGAGGCAAATCATGGGTGGGCCGAGCAGAAGATGTCATCAAACAGGTCTGTGGGCTTACCAATATCAGCGTTGGTGAGGAGTGGATACCGGTGCCTACGTCATTCAAGGGGACTTTCTCGTGTATTGTCACACTCGACAGGAAAAGTAGGGAACAGAACCCGGTCGTGGTTAATGCTGAGGTCAACGGTCTCATCTGGGATAACACCGATGAGAAAGATGCAGTCATCTATACAGACGGATCTGTAAGACGACACCAAAGTAGTACACGGGCATTTACAGCACGCTCGGCAGGCAGAATAGTCAAGGAAGACAGTGGTGCATACGTCATGACCACGAGTAGCATGACAATTGAGGCGATGGCAGTGACCAAGGCATTCAAATGGTTAGAGTCACAAGACTACACCCACGCATGTATACTGAGTGATTCGATGAGCATGATTAAAAAAGTGGAGGCGGGCTTTGTACGCATGCAATGGGTAGAGTCGTTGCAGAAATCCAAACGGTAAGGTAACCTTTGTCTATGTCCCTGGACATGCGGGAGTACGGGAAATGAAAGAGCGGACAGGTTGGCTAGCTGCGCTGTCGTTGAGGACGGGCAACCAATGGATCGGGCGGACATGATCAATGACCTCCGAGATGTGGGAAGAGCACAGGACTTCGACAAACACAGATCCACGTCACTTCTTCGGATGATGGAAATGAGAGTTAAGATGGGCACTGGCCGTGTAAGAAGACTTATCAACCAACACAGAACTGTAGCCGTCAGTCGCTGGACGGGACTTGCTGAGGAGGGGATCTGAGCACCTATGGACATGTTCGGAGTGCAATGATGATAACCCGCAAATAACTCAATAACTCAATTAACCTACTTACCACCTTCATTTACCCAACAACCTTGGCCTACCCACCACCCTGCACAAGAAGTATGATTCCCGCCACGTCGTAACGTCATATGACTACGGAATTAATGCACAGATTTTCTAGAAACACCCAGCACATTTTTTAACGGTAACGTGGTCGGTATTATGCCAGTGCTGTCCTACTTTCTCAAAAAAATTCGGTACCAATTTACGACCGGGCGAACAATCTTTTTTCCTTATTTCTAAGCGCTCATCCGTTAACTCTTTTCGTACTGAATCTTTTTATCGACTCAACGGAAGAGATTCAGAGACAAAACGTGTCATGGTTTTAAGAGTCAATCTACATATTTATATTTATCTAACATATAACATATTATATATGAATGTTTAGATAATTGAACTAGCTATTAGATTTGACAAATATCAAGATGATACAAGACATGTAAAAAGATATGATTTGATGACGGTTTACGCTAATCAAACTAAGAGTGACGCACTGTGCGGCGAGACGTACGGAAAGAGTTAAGTGGACGCGGATGCGTTATGTCGCTAGTTTACGACCCAGTCGTAATTTGTACGCATTTTGATCGCCCACTATTGCTTTCTTCTTATTTTCATTTTATATTGCTTTCTACTATTTTATTTTATTAAATTCTTAATTTTGAGACCATACTTGGCATGCATATAACAGCATTGGTATTACAATTTGAGGCAAAGGCAACTCACAGCACATCTGTGCTGGAAGATGTCAGCGACCTAACAGCTGATTGCTTGCGCCAGGATCGGTGAATTAAAAATTCCACACTCTACTCCACCTCTTCGCAGTGCCTCCAGAAACAGACTAACCTGTCTAGTCTGACCAAGCGAGTAGGAATCGAAGAGGGAAAGCAACCCGGTACACAAAAATAAATTGCTGAAGTCGGACGTGTTGGGCCGAAAGGCGTAAATATCACATTTCTACTGTAAACTACAACACAACGTGACTACGACCACTTAACTTCCTTCTAAGGACGGATGACAAAGAGGGCACTTAATTACTTTACTAGTCATCGGGTGAACGACATAAAGGAAGATATTACGATTGTAACCGAGTAACATTTATTTTATATATAAGTCTGAAGTAGTATGATAAATAATTAACTCAATAGACTTAAAAACCAGACACTTTAATGAACATCATCATCATCATCACGTACCATGCCGGCTGGCGTAGGCAATCATGTCCCTCCACAATCTTCTATCTACAGTGCATCGTATCAGTTCTGTTGTTGACTGTTTTCCATGCCATGAAACCAAGCTATCCAGCATTTTCTCTCTTTGTCGTCCGCGATCTCTCTTTCCTCTTATTTTGCCAGTTGTAACCAAGTATTCCAACTTTCCTCTTCTCATGATGTGCCCGAAAAATCTTGATTGCTTCTTTCTGATGTTTTTTAAGAGTTCCCTTTTTGTGATGGCCTCTTTGAGAACTTCCTCATTGGTCTTTTTATCTGTCCAGGGAACTTTCAACATTCTTCTGAGAAATCCCATCTCTGTGGCCTCTAATCGTCTTTTCATTTGTTTGTCTACTGTCCATGATTCGCTTCCATAGGTCAGAATTGGTTCTATATAGCACCGATGAACTCTCTTTCTCATTTTTATTGACATAGATTTGTTGCATAAGATATTTTTCATTTTCTGAAATACCATTTTGGCCTGAGCTATTCTGCTTTTTATTTCTGTGGTGCATCTCCCATCTGATGTAATTATTGTGCCCAAGTATTTGAAACGTAATGACCATATACTTCGTCTAATTCACACTTTAGTGAAATCATCTTTGCATCTCCCTCGACACCCGAATGGAAAGAAAGGGAAAGTAAGCACGATCGTTAAAATCAAATTAACCGCCACTACTTTGTAAAAGGTTCAAGGACATCTGATCGTTAAAATGAAATTGAGACAGGGCTGGTCAATCAATGGAAAACATCCAGGCGAGGACCGCTGACATTCTTATCTGAATAGAGAATAGCACACGGTGGCAGGGATAAAGAGATTTCTGAAAACAAAACTTGCATAAGTACAATGACAGAAAACAAAACAAATGGAAAGACATACAATAAAGTGGAAAACAGGAAGGAAGGAAGGAAGGAAGGAAGGAAGGAAGGAAGGAACGAAGGAAGAAACGGATGGAGGGTTAAAAAGGAAGGAAGGAAGGAAGGAAGGAAGGAAGGAAGGAAGGAAGGAAGGAAGGAAGGAAGGAAGGAAGGAAGGAAGGAAGGAAGGAAGGAAGGAAGGAAGGAAGGAAGGAAGGAAGTCTTCGACAGTACTAGAGAAGAAAGAGTCATCTGCCAGTACAATAGCCCAGTAGTCGTAGCTGTTCAACAATATAATTGTGAGGAATCGGAGTCACCTGACTCCCCCACTAAACAAGTTGACGTGTAGAGGGGTAAAGCCACCTGACTCCCCCACTAAACTTGTTGACGTGTAGAGGGGTAAAGCCACCTGACTCCCACACTAAACTTGATGACGTGTAGAGGGGTAAAGCCACCTGACTCCCACACTAAACTTGATGACGTGTAGAGGGGTAAAGCCACCTGACTCCCACACTAAACTTTTTGACGTGTAGAGGGGTAAAGCCACCTGGCTCCCACACTAAACTTGATGACGTGTAGAGAGGTAAAGCCACCTGACTTCCACACTAACCTTGATGACGTGTAGAGGGGTAAAGCCACCTGACTCCCACACTAAACTTGATGACGTGTAGAGGGGTAAAGCCACCTGACTCCCACACTAAACTTGATGACGTGTAGAGGGGTAAAGCCACCTAACTCCCACACTAAACTTGTTGACGTGTAGAGGGGTAAAGCCACCTGACTCCCATACTAAACTTGTTGACGTGTAGAGGGGTAAAGCCACCTGACTCCCACACTAAACTTGATGACGTGTAGAGGGGTAAAGCCACCTGACTCCCACACTAAACTTGATGACGTGTAGAGGGGTAAAGCCACCTGACTCCCACACTAAACTTGATGACGTGTAGAGGGGTAAAGCCACCTGACTCCCACACTAAACTTTTTGACGTGTAGAGGGGTAAAGCCACCTGACTCCCATACTAAACTTGTTGACGTGTGGAGGGATAAAGTCTACGCCGTGTTCTTGGTGTCACCTGGAAGGATAAAGTGACAAACGTGGAGGTCATGACTTACACAGGCCTCCCGAATATCTACACGCTGCTCAAACAACGTAGGCCACGCTGGCTTGGCCATGTACACCGTATGAAAGATGGCCGCATACCGAAAGATATACTCTACGGACAACTGGCATATGGTAAAAGAACTAGGGGGCGCCCAAAACTTCGATTTGTAGACGTGTGTAGACGCGACATGAAGACTCTGAACATAAAACTTACAGCATGGGAAGACATAGCTGCAGACCGCAATCTTTGGAAACACACTGTAAAGGTTCACCTCAAACAAGAAGTAGACAGATTCATAGAGAAAGAGAATACACGGTGAAAGAAAAGAAAAGAAAAGAAAAGAAAAGAAAAGAAAGAAAAAGAAAAGAAAAGAAAAGAAAAGAAAAGAAAAGAAAAGAAAAAATAACATTTCTAGGGGCGCTGAAAAATCCATAGTCAACTATAACTGATGGAGGCTACTATGTACTATGTAGGATCGTAATGGTTCCCTCCAGTTTAATAGATTTTGAAGCTGAAACACCAGCAGCAGAATTAGATGTAAATTTAGATGACTTCACCTTGAGTGAAATAGAAACCACCTTAAAGCTAATGACCAATAACAAGGCTGCTGGAGTGGATAAGTTAACAGCTGAGATCCTCAAGGCAATTGATAGCCATAATTTAATACATCTCCAAAAAATGTTCAACATCATTTGGAAAACAGAGAAGACGCCTCATAAATGGAAAAAAGGAATCATTGTTAAGATCCCAAAAAAGGGCAATGTTAGAGATTGTAACAACTGGAGAGGCGTGACACTTTTGTCAGTTGCCTCAATTGTAACAACTGGAGAGGCGTGACACTTTTGTCAGTTGCCTCAAAGTTATTCTGTAAAATCATCCTAAATAGAATAAAGGATTCAATAGATACTGTATTGCGTGAAGAACAGGCTGGGTTTAGAAAAGGGAGAAGCTGTCTTGACCACATTTTCACTCTACGACTTATATTGGAGGAACACATTGAAAAGCAAAAACCTTTTGTACTTAACTTCATCGACTTCAAAAAAGCATTTGATAGTATTCATAGAGATTCTTTGTGGAAAATTCTGAAGCAATATGGTTTACCATCAAAAATCATAAATATTATCAAAGACATGTATGATGGTTACACATGTGCAGTTCGAACAGAGGAAGGACTGAGTAGAAACTGGGGTTAAACAAGGATGTATTTTATCGTGGTAACAAATAATAATACATACATATTATTATATGGGGAACTTCCGAGGCGATAATAGGGAATAATAGAACAAATAAGTATGTGTTAGCATTCGGAAAAATTAACAGACAAACAACAACAGAAAAAAACGAAGAACAATATATGGTCCGAGTGGGATCGAACCCGTACTCCCTGGCACCGCGCCTTGCCACGAGAGGCCGAACGCTTGGCGCACTGCCACTCAGCCAACTAAAAAATTGGCTATTGTAGTAGTGTCTTCCACGAAAGGCGCTCTCAATGACTATAGCATAGGGTAACGATCACAGACCGGAAATAAATTGTATATTTGTACTTTCCTATTAATGCAAGTATCTCCCAGTAGGGCTGAATACTTGTGTTGTAGACAAACATTTATAGGACGAAACAGCACGAATAGTAGTTTCCAGTGGTTATATACTGGTAACAAATAATAATACATAAATATTATTATATGGGGAACTATTAGTTCGATCTAGTGGGTTCGATCCCACTTCGGACCATATATTGTTCTTCGTTTTTTTCTGTTGTTGTTTGTCTGTTAATTTTTCCGAGTGCTAACACATACTTATTTGTTCTATTATTCCCTATTATCGCCTCGGAAGTTCCCCATATAATAATATTGAAGTATAATAACTGTGTGTCTATATGTTCGGAATTGGAGTCAACAACGATGGCCTAACATCATCAAATGCTACCGCGATCATCATTTTCAAGAGGACGTGAATTACCGGTATATGGGGATAGGCGGCGGAACAATTGAAGGCTATGCACGAAAAGTGTTCTTTGTTGCAGTTTCCTCATATTCCAAGTCGCATGTCTGTGTTAGTCACCTCTAGTGACTCGGGCAGATGGTGCTCGTAAACCTGGGAGGGCCGACCATCTAAGGGCAGAATCCCCCTACAGAAAAGATCATCTGCTGCCTTGCAGGAAGATTGGGGACAATCAAAGGCTAAGGAAAGCAAACCTGAACAAAATGCTGGCTGAAATTGGATGCACTGGGCCACTGGCGCAAAACACAGTGCAACGTTTTAACAGGTATTCAAGCAGAGTGGATCTAACAGGCTTAAACAGACAGCTGTCTTCGTGTGAGAGTCTGGAGTCCTACTCTGATTGAGTCCTTATCGCAGAGAGAGAGAGAGAGAGAGAGAGAGAGAGAGAGAACAATGTAGTATTTTAATTCCAATGTCAGAAGCTTACCATCGTCATAAGTTATTCTTGAACACCATGACCATATATTGCGGTCAGGGTTTTTTAAATAAGAGGAGGGCAAATAAGATGAGGATGAAGTCTGTCTAAAATAATCGAGAAGTCTGGGCTGTAATGAAAGACTTCACAAACAGTTCTCGCAGTCCAATCTATCACAATCAGCTTCAGCAAACATAGCTAAAGACAGACTACTTTTTCCGAGCGTGCTTAATTAGTTTCTAGTACATTCTACTCTCCCCTGGGTACAACTTAATTAATACTTTGATCATGTGCCAAACCTGTCCCTATCCATCTGTGACGTTATAATCTAAGACACCCTGGAATTGGTGAAACGACAGTGAGACTGATGCAATGGTTCTCATATTTGTGTGCTCTTGTACCCCGATGTGATTGTTCAGCCATGACACATTCAGTCAGCTATGAGGCGGTGAATTTTCTCTAACATTTTGTTTCCAATAAATTATTTTTTTTCTTTACTGTTTGTGAGATTGTCCATGATTAACAACATATTTTTATCGGAAAGATACATGACCTGAGTAATTTTAATTGTTTTGCAATGCTGTGCCACATATTCTGCATAGCGTTTCATTGTGGTGTTGCTATCACTAATCTTCTTCTGGTCTCTTTCTGGCAGTCTCCATTATCAGTTACTACAGATCCCAGATATTCAATATTTATAACAATTTCAAGTCGGTGAAATAAATGTTAAAAGTTACATTTTGTGGATTAGACTTGATGGATTATGGGAAATGACGGTTTGCGACCAATGAAAATGTATTGGTTATTGGTTATGGAAGGCCCCGGCATCACTGCAAACAAATTAAAATCCATAATTGCTCAACCGCCCGTGCCAGTGGAATCATCCGAATTACTAACACATCTCCCAAACAAAGAAAGGTAACTGTAGTCCCCATCGTAGCAGTCTCAGCACACGCCAAAAGACATAAGGCGAAACCGCGCAGAAAGTGAACACAGCCCACTGTTCCCTGTCGTACGATATCATCATTCATCGTAAACAAGCGGGATATCGAAACAGGATCAAAACGGATGAGACACACAGCTCACGGTGTGCACAGAACACTTACTCAGTAGCTCCTGCAACAAGCCGGAATGAAAATGTAGTTACTTGATTACATCAACAAGTCATGCACGGGAGTCTACTTGTCTAAACAATGTTTCTTCACTTCACTGTCAGACTCAGGCAGAGAAAAGTGGAAATACATTTCAGATCTTAAAAATTCTAAAAGGTTATTTTTCAATGAAATAATTCAGCATTCAACTCTACACATGATATAAAAAGAGGAGTAAGACAAGGATGTATCCTATCACCAAGCTTGTTCAATCTATACACTGAGCAAATCTTTAAAAACGTCAAAGCGATGCCAAGCCTAAACATTAATGGAAATATAATCAATAACCTAAGATATGCTAATGATACTGCATTACTAGCCGAAAATATTCTGAGATCCACAACAATTACTTAATGAAATAAACATGGCAAGCAAAAAATATGGATTAGATCTGAATATAAAAAAGACTAAATCTATGATCATAAACAAAGATAATACCCAAACCCCACAAGCGGGTACCAAAGTTGAAGGAATAGACCTGGAGACAGCCCAGAGCTACAACTACATAGGTTAAAAGGTGGAGGCAATGTGTGAAGCGCCTTGCCTCTACCTTTTATTCTAACCTAACTGATCTTGAGTACTGATGGCCAAGCATAAAGGTAGACACACCTACCTACAGAAAGAAATTATTTTAAAATTTTATTTTACAACTCACAGGATGTATTTATACGAGTAAGCAACTCAGTTCGCCAGCTTTCACCTCTGGCAAAGTCCCTAGTGACTAGCAACTCAACAACTTTGCGTGTTAATCCGTTTTTTCCCTGGCGGCCGTGTGCACAAGGGTACCTTCGCCGTACAGGCAGATAACTCCGTCTGGGGAGGTACTCATATTTATTTTCCGTCGATGAGTAATCGACGTTAGAAGCCAGGCCTCGCTACTGAGACCAGGGGTGGTTACCGCAGAGAGAAATCACAAATAAAAATGTCAGCTGTTGCATCCGAGATTTTAACTCACAACTACTCTTTCTCGAGGCCGGCGTCGTGCCTCGAGACCAACCAGACCCTGCACCCCAGTTTGAAAACCACTGCACTAATATAACACTTAACTATTTCCAAGTAGGATAATTGCGATGTTGCAACAGATGTATATAAGTCCAGATGTACAGGAAGATATTAATTGATATTCTGTAATACGCGTACAATGTCCTCATATTTAGTCAGTTCTTGTGATGAAAGACAATCTACGCGTGTAATAAGCAGGGATATCTTTTCTTATCGTCCACTAGAGACTAAGTTGGAAGGATGATAACATCGGTGATCTAAAGTATTTCACGTTTGAAAGTTGCTAATATCAGTGATCTATAGTATTTCACGTTTGAAAGTTGCTAATATCAGTGATCTATAGTATTTCACGTTTGAAAGTTGCTAATATCAGTGATCTATATTATTTCACGTTTGAAAGTTGCTAATATCAGTGATCTATAGTATTTCACGTTTGAAAGTTGCTAATATCAGTGATCTATAGTATTTCACGTTTGAAAGTTGCTAATATCAGTGATCTATAGTATTTCACGTTTGAAAGATGATAATATCAGTGGTCTATAGTATTTCACGTTTGAAAGATGCTAATATCAGTGGTCTATAGTATTTCACGTTTGAAAGATGCTAATATCAGGGATCTATAGTATTTCACGTTTGAAAGATGCTAACATCAGTGAACCATTGTATTTCACGTTTGAAAAATGCTAATATCAGTGGTCTATTGTATTTCAAGTTGAAAGGACGATGACATTAGTGGTATATAGTGTGCAAGTAAAAAAACATAATCGAAATTTTAGAAAGCATACACTTAGACTGCAAAGATCTAAGAATAGTAAAGAACATGTACTGGCAACAAACAGCGGCCATAAGAACTGGAAACCAATTGGGAATGTTTCAACAAATAAAACAGGGTGTTAGACAAGGTTGTGTGCTGTCACCAGATTTGTTTGATATTTATAGTGAGATTATTTTAAGATCAATAAGGGGTATGCCTGGAATAACAATTGTAGATCTTAATATAAATAATCTAAGGTATGCTGATGATACAGTCTTAATCGCTAAGAGTGAAAATGAATTACAAGAAATATTTGACAATATAGTGAAAGAAAGCAAGAATAAAGGACTCAGCCTTAACAGCAGAAAGACAGAAGTAATGGTAACAACAAAGAAAAAGACGTCACCTCGTGCAAAATAAAGACAAGTGAAACAATAAACAGGTAAATGATTTTAAATATTTGGGAACTTTGTTAACATCAGACGAAAGATGTACAACAGAGGTGAGATGCAGAATGGCCCAGGCAAAAGTAGCTTTCTAAAAAATTGAGGAAGATACTATGCAATCCATTTTTGACAATAGAAATAAGAAAAAAAGTTCTTAAATGTTATGTACAACCAGTCTTAACATGTGGATGTGAATCATGGACAATAGGACAACAAACAAGAAAATCACTGGAGTCTTTAGAAATGTGGTTTTACAGAAGAATGTTGAGGAGAATATCATGGACAGCTAAGAAGAGTAATGAAAACGTTCTGAAAGAGTCCAAAGCAAAAAGAGAGCTAATTTCCAATATTTAGAAGAAACAATCATCATTTTTTTGAGCCATGTAATGAGAAGAGAACAGTTGGAATATGTTGTAACAACTGGAAAAATTGAGGGACGAAGAGATAGAGGGAAGCAAAGAGAAAAGATACCAGACAGCTTAAGACAATGGCTTGGCAGAAGGTCAACAACAGACATGATAAATAACTGTCGTGATCGAAAGTTGTGGAGAGACATTATCACCTACGCCAGAAGGCCCGGTACTTGATGATGATGATGATGAGTGTTCAAGTTGGAAGTATGATAATATTAATGGTCTATGGTGTTTCAAGTTGGAAGTATGATACTATTAATGGTTTATGGTGTTTCAAGTTGGAAGTATGATAATATTTATGGTCTATGGTTTTTCAAGTTGGAAGTATGATAATATCAGTAGTCAATTGTGTTTCAATCTGAAAGAATGATAATATCGGTGGTCTATATGTTTCAACAACTTCATTCTTTTATTTTTTTCCTCTCTCTCTCTCTCTCTCTCTCTCTCTTCATTCTTTCCTTCTTTTTTAACGCCCTTCCATTATTTCCTTCTTTCATTCCTTCTTTCTCACTCCCTCAATTTCGTTTCAGTTCATTTCTTTTTCCTTCCCTTCCCCTTTCCACTTCCCCTCCCTATTCCTTCTATTTCCTTTTCTTTCCTTTCCTGTCATTCATTCCTTCCTTCCTTCCTTCCTTCATTAAATCTTTCTTTCTTCATTTCTGTCTCTCGATCTCTCTAACATTGGAGTTTAACTATTTATGTTTAAAGCAATATATCCTCAAACCAATAAAACTCTGCACATGGAATTTTAGGAATGTAAGAAAAAACAAAACTGTTGCTTTTTCATTTGTTTATCAGTTATCCATAATTGGCATCCATAAAACAAATGTTAATTCTATATCTCGTCGAGAGCATCATTCATCCCAGAACTCATTTGCAAACCTCTGAAGCGATATTCAACTTGTATGCTATCGCACCCTCATAAAAGAGCGATAACTCACAGTATCATTGCTATTTCTGTGGTCGATGCATGAGGATTTCCACAAATAGCTGAACGCACATGTGTACACTTATTTCAGGTTATGATCATGGTTTTTCCACTTCTTGTGAGTTCGTTAGATAATTCTATCTTCATGATAACCGTTGACGAAAATTTGCTAAAATGTATACTTTGCATTTTGTCTAACTTGCAACAAATTGCGATATTTTAACCTCTGATCTAAATCATGAAATCAACATGATAATTCTATGTACAGACTTTGTTATCTTGTAGGTCGCTTCTCACTTGATCAGAATTGTTAGTCAGTGTCTAGGGCAACCGCCGGGGTTGGAGCTCGGTCAGCATTTGTTTTTCCATCCTGGTGAATGCAGTTTGCGACTGAATGTTTTTAACTTCTCCATATGGCTAACGAGTTCCTGACCAGGGGATATAAGAATATAGCTCCCAAGCTGGAGTTAAATAACGATAAAAAAATATTATTATGAAAAGAAGCATTCCGATGTGACAGGTCCACGAATCATTTCAGGGGAAGAGGTAGGTTTACAAAGAAAAGAGAAATAATATAAGGGCAGCGGAAAAAGCTGGTAGCAAGGAGTAGATGGTGCGGTGTAACGTACACTCCTAAAAATGGATTGTGACAGCTTCACAAAAAAAGTAACAAAACACAATCATGACTTTTCGGTCTGCATGCGACCTTCTACAGAAAACACGAACACAAAAACGGACAACGAAATGAAAAATAACTAAATTACATGTTCTAGAGTAACCAGAACTAGTGGATCTAGAATAGAAAGTGAGAATTAAGGAGAAGATAAATCAAGAGGAAACCGTAATATATTACAGGAAAATCATGAATGAAAAATAGAAAATAAATAAATCAATGAAAATGAAAACACTTAGTTGAAAATATAAGATGAGGCCCGGAACTTCCAGCTGGGTGTAGGGGTGTTATTGAGAGAGAAACAAGAAATCTGCGCTACAGAACACTGCCAGCTAAGTAAGGCTGTGAGAGGGAGAACTGGCTTCCAGTACAGAACAGTCGATAATTTAATATTTCATCATCAAGTACCGTGCCTGCTAACGTAGTTGATCACGTCTCTCCACAACTTTCTATCTCGTCAGTTATTTATCATTTCTGTTTTTGACCTTCTGCCAAGCCATTCTCTTAAGCTGTCTGCTATCTTTTCACTTTGCTTCCTTTTATCTCTTCGTTCTTAACTTTTCCCATTTGTCACAGTATATTCCAGCTGTTCCCTTCTCATTACATGGTCAAAGAATGATGATTGTTTCTTCCTAATATTGGTTATTAGTTCTGTTATTGCTTTCGTCTCTTTCAGAACATCTTCATTACTCGTATTAGTTGTCCGTGATATTCTCAACATTCTTCTGTAAAACGACATTTCTGCAGCCTTCATTGATTTTTTATTATCGGTAGTCATGCTGTCAATGATTCACTTCCATATGTTAAGACAGGCTCTACATAATATTTAAGAATTCTTTTTCTTGTTACTATTGTCACAAATGGATTGTACAGTACCTTTATCATTTTTGAAAAGCTGCGTTTGCCTGAGCCATTCTGCATCTCACCTCTGTTGCACATCGGCCATCTGAGGTTAACAAAGTTCCCAAATATTTAAATTCATTTACCTGTTTTAATATTGTTCCACTTGTCTTTATTGAGCATTGCGGTGATGTCTTTTTCTTTGTTGCTGCCATTACTTCTGTCTTTCTGCTATTAAGGTTGAGTCCTTTATTTTTGCTTTCTTTCACTATAATGTTCAACATTTCTTGTAATTCATTTTCACTCTTTGCGATTAAGACTGTATCATCAGCATATCTTAGATTATTTATATTATGACCTCCGATTGTTATTCCAGTCATGCCCCTTATGGATCTTAAAGTAATCTCACTATACATTTTTAATGAATCTGGTGACAGCACGCAACCTTTTCTAACACCCTGTTTTAGTTGTTGAAATATTCCCAATTGGTTTCCAGTGCTTATGGCCGCTGTTTGTTGCCAGTACATGTTCTTTATTATTCTTAGATCTTTGTTGTCTATGTTTATGCTTTCTAAAATGTTGATCATTTTTGGTGCTTTACTTTCTCAAATGCTTTGATATAATCTATGTAACAGATGTATAGATCGGTTTTCACCACTACGGCTCTTTCTACTAATGATCTTATGATGTATATGGCATTGCTCGTGCTTTTATTTTTGGGGCATGTTAAAAGACACAACAGCCTACTAAAAGTAATATTGGAAGGGAAGATACAAGGTAAAAGATGCAGAGGCAGACCAAGACTAACATGAACGAGTAACATCAAAAGATGGACAAGTCTGCCTATGACAATCTGTACCATCAAAACAAGAGACAGAGATGAATGGATCTCCATGATAGCCAACCTTCGATGCGGAGACGGCATATGATGATGATGATGATGATGATTGTTCGTTCCTTTACCTCCAAGAAAACTTCACTGTTCGTCACTATTTTTCTGGTCTGATTCTGTTTCGCACTCTTCGCGTGATGATTCTTAGTAATATCTTTGTCATGTGACTCATAAATCTTATTGTGCGATGACCATCGCATTCAATCGCACCCGATTTCTTTGCCAGAGCTCTAAATATTGATTTGAGCATGTCGTCTGGTATATATCCGCTGTTGTAGATATCACTCAATATTTTTGTTTATTACTTATATTCCAAAATCACACATGGCTTCAATCTCTTCTTTAGTTATATTATCTGTTCCAGGAGCTTTTTCTGCTTTCATATTACGCAAGGCGTCTTCCACTTCTTCTTTGAGTATTTCTGGTCCTTCCTCATTATCTTTAAATGTATTCTGTCCCTCGGTCCCTTATGCTTTCTTGTTCAATCAACAGTTCTCCTTCCTTTTTTCTTAAACATCCAGTTTTTGATTGCGTTTTTCATCCTGTTAATTGTTCGATTTGTTTGTATATAGGTTTGGCATCTCCTTTTTGTTGCGTTTAAAATCCCTCTGCATCTCTGTTTTGGCTATGCTTCTTTTGCTTCATTGCATTTTATTACAATTTCTTTATTTAATCTCTTATACTCATCTTTATTTTCTTTATTTTTTCTTCTTGTATCCATTAGCTGCAAAATATCATCTGTCATCCATTTCTTTCTTGAATTTGTCCTCACTGCGGTATGAACATTTTTTATGTTTGTTGCAATGATTCTTTTAGCATTTCCCACTGTTCATCCATGCTTTGTATCTTCTCTATTGCATTGTACGGGTTCTGAATTGTGATTTTATATTTGTCTTGCAGCTTCTTGTCTGATTTGAGTAAATCTAAATTTAACTTGATGTTAACAGTGGCTCGTTTTACTGCTTTTAATTTTACTCTAAGCTTTCCCACAACTGGTACATGATCACTATTGCAATCTGCCCCTGGTCTAGATTTCTCACACACCAGACTGTTTCTAAATATGTTGCCTATCATTATGTAATCAATTTGATTACGTGCGTTGTCTCCCGAGCTTTTCCATGTCCACGGACGCCTTGAATGTTGCTTAAACCAGGTGTTTCCTATCACCATGTTGAATTTAACATTTAGTTATATTAAAAAAAATATGCATGGAAAGCGCGATTAGAAAAACAGTTTTAAACAAGTAGATCATTCAATATTCTGCTATCTTAGCTATATTAACAGCAATAACGCAATCGAATATTGTAAATTGAATGAACACAAAATGGAAAATGGTTAACATGAATAAGAAGAACTGAAGTGTTTAACCAGAAGAGATACAATCGGGAATGAAAATGGAGGAATAGATCAAAGTTTATGAGCAATTAGCTTACATAGGTTAGAGGAAACTGTCAAGTACCTGCTTGGAGATAAAGAGAATTGGTCGATCGTTGCTTGGTGATAAAGAGAATTGGTCGATCAATGCTTGGTGATAAAGAGAATTGGTCGATCAATGCTTGGTGATAAAGAGAATTGGTCGATCAATGCTTGGTGATAAAGAAAATTGGTCGATCAATGCTTGATGATAAAGAAAATTGGTCGATCAATGCTTGGTGATAAGGAGAACTGGTGGATCCTTTCTTGGTGATAAAGAGAATTGGTCGATCAATGCTTGGTGATAAGGAGAACTGGTCGATCCTTGCTTGGTGATAAAGAGAATTGGTCGATCTATACTTCGTGATAAAGAGAATTGGTCGATCAATGCTTGGTGATAAAGAGAATTGGTCGATCAATGCTTGGTGATAAAGAGAATTGGTCGATCAATGCTTGGTGATAAAGAGAATTGGTCGATCAATGCTTGGTGATAAGGAGAACTGGTGGATCTATGCTTGGTGATAATGAGAATTGGTCGATCTATACTTGGTGATAAAGAGAATTGGTCGAACCATGCTTGGTGATAAAGAGAATTGGTCGATCAATGCTTGGTGATAAGGAGAACTGGTCGATCCTTGCTTGGTGATAAAGAGAGTTGGTCGAACCATGCTTGTTGATAAAGAGAATTGGTCGATCAATGCTTGTTGATAAAGAGAATTGGTCGATCAATGCTTGTTGATAAAGAGAACTGGTCGATCTATGCTTGGTGATAAAGAGAATTGGTCGATCCTTGCTTGGTGATAAGGAGAACTGGTCGATCCTTGCTTGGTGATAAAGAGAACTGGTCGATCCTTGCTTGGTGATAAAGAGAATTGATCGATCAATGCTTGTTGATAAAGAGAATTAGTCGATCAATGCTTGGTGATAAGGAGAACTGGTCGATCCGTGCTTGGTGATAAAGAGAATTGGTCGATCCTTGCTTGGTATTCACGAGAATTAGGTCGAACCCTTCTTGGTGATAAATAGAACTGGATGGATTCATGTCTTGTGATAAAGAGACTCGGATCACTCCCTCACATGTGATAAAAAGAAACGGGTCACTCTCTGACTGGTGATAAGAAAAATGGGTCACTCTCTGGCTGGTGATAAAGAGAAGCGGATCACTCTCTGACTGGTGATAAAGAGAAACGGGTCACTCTATGGCTGGTGATAAGAAAAATGGGTCACTCTCTGGCTGGTGATAAAGAGAAGCGGATCACTCTCTGACTGGTGATAAAGAGAAACGGGTCACTCTCTGACTGGTGATAAAGAGAAGCGGATCACTCTCTGACTGGTGATAAAGAGAAGCGGATCACTCTCTGACTGGTGATAAAGAGAAACGAGTCACTCTATGGCTGGTGATAAGAAAAATGGGTCACTCTCTGGCTGGTGATAAAGAGAAGCGGATCACTCTCTGACTGGTGATAAAGAGAAGCGGATCACTCTCTGACTGGTGATAAAGAGAAACGGGTCACTCTCTGGCTGGTGATAAAGAGAAATGAGTCACTCTCTGGCTGGTGATAAAGAGAAACGGGTCACTCACTGACTGGTGATAAGAGAAACGGGTCACTCTCTGGCTGGTGATAAAGAGAAATGGGTCACTCTCTGGCTGGTGATAAAGAGAAATGGGTCTCTCTCTCTGACTGGTGATACAGAAAAATAGATC
The DNA here is from genome assembly GCA_032433765.1 of Megaustenia siamemsis. Taxonomy (NCBI): domain Eukaryota; kingdom Metazoa; phylum Mollusca; class Gastropoda; order Stylommatophora; family Ariophantidae; genus Megaustenia; species Megaustenia siamemsis. Next base: position 66,363,446 of record JAVIAB010000088.1, read on the forward strand.
AATCCCTTATTGGTGGTAAAGAGAATTGGATTTTTCCATGATTGATGATAATGAGAATTGGGTCAAACTCTGACCCAAAAAATATATATAAATTAGATGGATTGTTGCATTAATGAACAGTGATAGACCATCGACATTTTATCAAGGAACCTGTGACATGTCGTATGAGCCTGACCGAGGGCAGCCTGCAAGCGTTTAAAATGATTTGAATGAGATGACGAGCTCATCTCGTACTCTACAAACTGGCACTATGAGTTTTAAGTCCATCTTTTCTATCTGTCCTTTAATGGGTACCGGATTTTTTTCTGGGAAAGTAAAACGGCACGGGCGTAATACCGACCACATTACCCCAAAAATCATGTGCCGAAGGTCTGTTAAATTTATTGTCACTAACACAATATTCCTTATACGCCACTTGGCTTGACAGGGGTACTTTACTTTTACTCTTTCAGCCTGTCAGCCTGGGCTAAACACAGGAAAAAGTGATAGAAATATTGGATAAGGGAGAACAACAGTGCTTTATAAGGGCCTGAATTAGTTGTTGAATGTGTTGTTACCCTTGCAAGAGTTGTAGCTCTCACTCATTTACCCAGCGCGTGAAGTTCGGTCATTATCCAATGTACGGATTTGAAGTTAAGAATATCCACTGGCTGTCAAGTGTGTTCCATGTTGCCTCTAGACAACACAGAGACCATCTTGCCTCTAGACAACACAGAGACCATCTTGCCTCTAGACAACACAGAGACCATCTTGCCTCTAGACAATACATAGACTATCTTGCCTCTAGACAATACATAGACTATCTTGCCTCTAGACAATACATAGACTATCTTGCCTCTAGACAACACAGAGACCATCTTGCCTCTAGACAACACAGAGACCATCTTGCCTCTAGACAACACAGAGACTATCTTGCCTCTAGACAACACAGAGACTATCTTGTCTCTAGACAACACAGAGACTATCTTGCCTGTAGACAACACAGAGACTATCTTGTCTCTAGACAACACAGAGACTATCTTGCCTCTAGACAACACAGAGACTATCTTGCCTCTAGACAACACAGAGACTATCTTGCCTCTAAACAACACAGAGACCATCTTGCCTCTAGACAACACAGAGACTATCTTGTCTCTAGACAACACAGAGACTATCTTGCCTCTAGACAACACAGAGACTATCTTGCCTCTAGACAACACAGAGACTATCTTGTCTCTAGACAACACAGAGACTATTTTGCCTCTAAACAACACAGAGACCATCTTGCCTCTAGACAACACAGAGACTATCTTGTCTCTAGACAACACAGAGACTATCTTGCCTCTACACAACACAGAGACTATCTTGTCTGTAGTCAACACAGAGACTATCTTGCCTCTAGACAACACAGAGACTATCTTGTCTCTAGACAACACAGAGACTATCTTGTCTCTAGACAACACAGAGACTATCTTGTCTCTAGACAACACAGAGACTATCTTGCCTCTAGACAACACAGAGACTATCTTGCCTCTAGACAACACAGAGACTATCTTACCTCTAGACAACACAGAGACTATCTTACCTCTGGACAACACAGAGACGATCTTGCCTCTAGACAACACAGAGACTATCTTGTCTCTAGAAAACACAGAGACTATCTTGCCTGTAAACAACACATAGTCCATCTTGTCTCTAGACAACACAGAGACTATCTTGTCTCTAGACAACACAGAGACTATCTTGCCTCTAGACAACACAGAGACTATCTTGCCTCTAGACAACACAGAGACTATCTTGTCTCTAGAAAACACAGAGACTATCTTGCCTGTAAACAACACATAGTCCATCTTGTCTCTAGACAACACAGAGACTATCTTGTCTCTAGACAACACAGAGACTATCTTGCCTCTAGACAACACAGAGACTATCTTGTCTCTAGACAACACAGAGACTATCTTGCCTCTAGACAACACAGAGACTATCTTGCCTCTAGACAACACAGAGACTATCTTGCCTCTAGACAACACAGAGACTATCTTGCCTCTAGACAACACAGAGACTATCTTGTCTCTAGACAACACAGAAACCATCTTGCCTCTAGACAACACAGAGACTATCATGCCTCTAGACAACACAGAGACCAACTTGTCTCTAGACAACACAGAGATTATCTTGTCTCTAGACAACACAGAGACTATCTTGCCTCTAGACAACACAGAGACCATCTTGCCTCTAGACAACACAGAGACTATCTTGCCTCTAGACAACACAGAGACCATCATGCCTCTAGACAACACAGAGACCATCTTGCCTCTAGACAACACAGAGACCATCTAGCCTCTAGACAACACAGAGACTATCATGCCTCTAGACAACACAGAGACCATCTTGCCTCTAGACAACACAGAGACTATCTTACCTCTAGACAACACAGAGACTATCTTACCTCTAGACAACACAGAGACTATCTTGCCTCTAGACAACACAGAGACTATCTTGCCTCTAGACAACACAGAGACTATCTTGCCTCTAGACAACACAGAGACTATCTTGTCTCTAGACAACACAGCGACTATCTTGCCTCTAGACAACACAGAGACTATCTTGCCTCTAGACAACACAGAGACTATCTTGCCTCTAGACAACACAGAGACTATCTTGCCTCTAGACAACACAGAGACTATCTTGCCTCTAGACAACACAGAGACTATCTTGCCTCTAGACAACACAGAGACCAGTAGAGGGTAAAGTCACAAAGAAACCACGGATTCGATTTTTGAAGAATTCCTTCCGCTTATGTTGAGATTCGAACCTGGGACGTTCTTGTCCAGAGGCAAACGTCTTACCTCCAGACCACCTAGCTCTGTATTGAAAATCTAGGAACACAAAATCATAAAAATGAGGAAGTTAAAGTCTATCAACACAAAATCATAAAAATGAGGACATTAAAGTCTATCAACACAAACTCCAGAAAGTGAAGACATTAAAGTCTATCAACACAAAATCATAAAAATGAGGACATTAAAGTTTATCAACACAAACTCCAGAAAGTTAAGACATTAAAGTTTATCAACACAAACTCCAGAAAGTGAAGACATTAAAGTTTATCAACACAAACTCCAGAAAGTTAAGACATTAAAGTCTATCAACATAAGCTCCAGAAAATGAAGACATTAAAGTTTATCAACATAAACTCCAGAAAGTTAAGACATTAAAGTCTATCAACATAAGCTCCAGAAAATGAAGACATTAAAGTTTATCAACACAAACTCCAGAAAGTTAAGACATTAAAGTCTATCAACACAAACTCCAGAAAGTGAATACATTAAAGTCTATCAACATAAGCTCCAGAAAGTGAAGACATTAAAGTCTATCAACACAAACTCCAGAAAGTGAAGACATTAAAGTTTATCAACACAAACTCCAGAAAGTGAATACATTAAAGTCTATCAACATAAACTCCAGAAAGTGAAGACATTAAAGTTTATCAACACAAACTCCAGAAATTGAAGACATATTAAATTCTATGAACACACAGTCCTAAAAATGAGGACATTAAAGTCTATCAACACAAACTCCAAAAAGTGAAGACATTAAAGTCTATGAACATAAAAAGCAACACTTCCCGTTCAAGCTTACTTAACAAGACAATATCTCCAACAACAACAACAAAATTACCCACATCAATTACCGAGTTAAGTTCATATTTTACTTAAGTCTCGTTTTCTTCAAGACAAAACAAAATTTAACTAACAAATCCATTCCTACTTTCTCCCAGATTGGTCACATGAACTGAATCAATATCTCCCCTAGCATTTCCATTTATGTGTCTGTGTTGGTAATTGGTCTATCTGTGAAACTAATGGTTCCTTAGAACTGTTTAATGTTCTTTCATTCACAGATTTGGGAAATGGGAAAATGAAGCCTTCTTTTTGTTTCTGTTGGGGTGTATCTATTTTCAAAATTACGTCAGACATTTTTTTGTTTAAGAATTTCATGTTGTCTCTGAATTACTTATAATTTCTTTCTTTTTCCCAGGGTTATTTTGGTATCTTCATTTGTGAGTTTATCCTTTCTTGGTTGATATTATCATCAACATCATCATGAGCCATATCGGTGGGCGTAAAGGATCACGACCTTCCACAATTTTCTGTCTACAGTGCATCGTACCAGTTCTGTTGTTGACTGTTTTCCGTGCCACGACATCAATCTATCTAGTATCTTCTCTCATTGTCGTCCATGATCTCTCTTTCCCTCTATTTTTCCAGTTCTAACAATGTACTAAAATTTTCCTCTTCTCATGATGTCCCCGAACAATATTAATTCCTTCTTTCTGATGATTTTTAGGAGCTCCCTTTTTGTGTTGGCCTCTTTGAGAATTTCCTTGCTGGTTTTTTTAGCTGTCCAGGGAACTTTCAACATTCTTCTGAGAAATCCCATCTCTGTGACCTCTAATCGTCTTTTCATTTGTTTGTTTACTTTCCCTGATTCGCTTCCATAGGTCAGAATAGGCTCTATATAGAAACGATAGACTCTCTTTCTCACTTTTTTCATTTTCTAAAATGCTATTTTGACTTAAACTATTCTACTTTTTATTTCTGTTGTGCATCATCCATCTGATGTTATTATTGTGCACACACAAGTATTTGACGCTCTGCATTTGTTTCAGATTTGTCATGTCTATTTGTATGTTACATGATGATGATGATTGTATTTCTTCGATATGACCATTACTTCTGTTCTCTGACTATTTAGACTGAGGCCTTTCTTGTTGTTTCTTTTACTATAATTCTTATGTTGGTTATCATCATCATCAAGTACCTGGCCTGCTGGCGAAGGTGATCATGTCTCTCCACAACTTTCGATCTCGACAGTTATTTATCATTTCTGTTGTTGACCTTCGCCCAAGCCATTCTCTTAAGCTGCCTGGTATTTTTTCTCTTTGCTTGCCTCTATCTTTTCGTCCCTCACTTTTCCCAGTTGTCACAATATGTTCCAGCTGTTCCCTTCTCATTGCATGGCCAAAAATTTAAGATTGTTTTTTACTAATATTCGATATTAACTCTCTTTTTGCTTTGGCCTCTTTCAGAATGTATTCATTACTCTTCTTAGCTGTCCATGATATTCTCACCATTCTTCTGCAAAAACATATTTCTACAGCCTCCAGTAATTTTTTATTATTGGTTGTCCGGCTGTCCTACTGTCAATGATTCACTTCCATATGTTAAGACTGGCTCTACATAACATTTAAGAATTCTTTTTCTTGTTACTATTGTCACAAATGGATTGCTCAGTATTTTCCTCATTTTTTGGAAAGCTACTTTTACCTGAGACATTCTGCATCTCACCTCTGTTGTGCATCTACCTTCTGAGGTTAACATTGTTCCCAGATATTTAAATTTATTTACCTGTTTTAATATTGTTCCCCTTGTCTTTATTGTGCATTGCGGTGATGTCTTTTTCTTTATTGCTATGATTACTTCATAATATCGTAAGCAATAAAGAAAAGACGATGGTCATATGTTGGGCATGTGATGAGAAAAGATAATTACCGAATAGCAAAGCAAGCTCTCATGTGGAAACAACAGGTAAGAGGAAAAGAGGAAGACCCAGAGAGACATTGAGAAGAACATTTTTGAGAGAGGCAAGAGCAGCAGGAATCGGTTCCCTGAATGAGATAGATCTGCTTGCACAGAACAGAGACAAATGGAGAAATTCGATAAAATATCTTTACAAGAATTAAAAACTGCTAGAATTAAAACAAATTAGATAAGAGGAGTATCTTGGTCTACCACTATGGGCCAGCTACGGTTCGAAAGGTCAATATATAGATAGATTATTACTTCTGTTATTTTTCAAGAAACGATTCAACTCTAGATCAGATAATAATGAGATCTGAACCGGGAACATCTTTATTGTGAAGCTGGCGCATTGTCCTCAACTCAACATCAACAGATTGGTCCCAACCCCACTCTTGTAATATTTAGTTGTGTTTAACTTGTGGTTGTACGAGAATAAGTCATATGTTTAACTTGTGGTTGTACGAGAATACATCATATGTTTAGCTTGTGGTTGTACGAGAACACGTCATATGTTTAACTTGTGGTTGTACGAGAATACATCATATGTTTAACTTGTGGTTGTACGAGAATACGTCATTTATTTAACTTGTGGTTGTACGAGAACACGTCATATGTTTAATTTGTGGTTGTACGAGAACACGTCATATGTTTAACTTGTGGTTGTACGAGAACATGTCATATGTTTAACTTGTGGTTGTACGAAAATACGTCATATGTTTAGCTTGTGGTTTTACGAGAACACGTCATATGTTTAACGTGTGGTTGTACGAGAATACGTCATATGTTTAACTTGTGGTTGTACGAAAATACGTCATATGTTTAACTTGTGGTTGTACGAGAACACGTCATATGTTTAACTTGTGGTTGTACGAGAATACGTCATATGTTTAACTTGTGGTTGTACGAGAACACGTCATATGTTTAACTTGTGGTTGTACGAGAATACGTCATTTATTTAACTTGTGGTTGTACGAGAACACGTCATATGTTTAACTTGTGGTTCTACAAGAATACGTCATATGTTTAACTTGTGGTTGTACGAGAACACGTCATATGTTTAACTTGTGGTTGTACAAGAATAAGTCATATGTTTAACTTGTAGTTGTACAAGAATACGTCATATGTTTAACTTGTGGTTGTACAAGAATACGTCATATGTTTAACTTGTGGTTGTACAAGAATACGTCATATGTTTAACTTGTGGTTGTACGAGAAGGATTTGTGTTATTTTTAACCTGTTGGCTGTGCAAGAACCTGCGTTATGTTTAACGTGTTGGCTGTACAAGAACCTGTGTTTATGTTTAACGTGTTGGCTGTACAAGAACATGTGTTTATGTTTAACGTGTTGGTTGTACAAGAACTTGTGTTTATGTTTAATGTGTTGGATGTACAAGAACTTGTGTTTATGTTTAACGTGTTGGCTATACAAGAACTTGTGTTTATGTTTAACGTGTTGGCTGTACAAGAAATTGTGTTTATTTCAACGTGTTGGCTGTACAAGAACTTGTGTTTATGTTTAACGTGTTGGCTGTACAAGAACTTGTGTTTATGTTTAACGTGTTGGCTGTACAAGAACTTGTGTTTATGTTTAACGTGTTGGCTGTACAAGAACATGTGTTTATTTTTAACGTGTTGGCTGTACAAGAACTTGTGTTTATGTTTAACGTGTTGGCTGTACAAGAACTTGTGTTATGTTTAACGTGTTGGCTGTACAAGAACTTTTGTTATGTTTAATATGTTAGTTGCACAAGAACCTGTGTTATATTACCTCCGAAGCCTTATTTGAGTCTCAGGAGAGGTAAAGGCCAGATAAGAAAACGTTGAACATAAAATAAGGAAAGCAAACATTTAACGGTTAGAAACCAGTTACAGATAGTTGTCGATACCTTGCAGCCACATTGATACCAAAAATAGAACAGTTGCATCTCTGTGTAACTAACAAATGAGCCCTAAAGAGAGATTGTAAGTTCGGGGCAGCACAGAATCCCCAAATACCTTTTTCTAGATTGTGTTCTGGAGAGGTAATCTCCTTGTTATGTTTTATCTTGAGTGATCTACAATCAATGTATTTCTGTGCTGGGCATGGTTCATTTCTTGGTGTTTTCCGTGAAGCCATGGCTCATATCTTGATGTGTTTCTGTGCTTGCCATGGCTCATATCTTAGCTCATGTGTGTGCTGGCCATGGCTCATATCTTGGTGTGTGTCATGTTAGTCATATCTCATATCTTGGTGTGTCCTTGTTAATCATGTCTCATATCTTAGTGTGTATCTGTGTTAGTCATGTGTCATATCTTTGTGTGTGCATGTCTATGTTGATCATATCTCATATCTTTGAGTGCATGTCTATGTTAGGCACGTGTCATATCTTTGTGTGTGCATGCCTATGTCAGTCATATCTCATATCTTTATGTGCATGTTTATATTAGTCATGTGTCATATATCTTGATGTGTGTCCGTGTTAGTCATGCCTCGTATCGCTGTGTGCATGTCTGTGTTGGTCACATCTCCTATCTTTGTGTGTGCATGTCTGTGTTAGTCACCTCTAGTGACTCGGGCAGATGGTGCTCGTAAACCTGGGAGGGTCGACCATCTAAGGGCAAAATTCCCCTAAAGAAAAGATCATCTGCTGCCTTGCAGGAAGATTGGGGACAATCAAAGGCTGAGGAATGCAAACCTGAATAAAATTCTGGCTGAAATCGGATGCACTGGGCCACTGGCGCAGAACACAGTGCAACGTTTTAACGGGTGTTCAATCAGAGTGGATCTGGCAGACTCTAATTGTGATGTTCTGCCTGTGGGGGCGATCAACACACTTAACCTGACAGCTGATTTCATGTGAGAGTCTGGAATCCTACTCTGATTGAGTCCTGATCGCAGAGAGAGAGATATATATATCTACAATCAAAAAGGTATATTTATCTCTTGAGTGATCTACAATGAATAATCTATTTATTCCTTGAGTGATCTACAAAGAATATTCTATTTATCTCGTGTGTGATCTACAATGAATAATCTATTTATCTCGTGAGTGATCTACATTTAATAATATATTTATCTCTTGAGTGATCTACTACGTTAAAAGACACACCAATCTATTTCAAGTAATCTTGGAAGTGAAAATACAAGGTAAAAGAGGCAGAGGCAGACCAAGACTAACATGAATGAGTAACATGAAAAAGATGAACAAGTCAGTCTATGACAACCTACACTCTCAAAGCAAGAGACAGAGCGGAATGGCGCTCCATTATAGCCAATTTTTGATGCGGAGACGGCACTCAATGGCGATGTGGATCTACTATGAAACATATATTTATCTCTTGAGTGATCTACTATAAAACATCTATTTATCTCTTGAGTGATCTACTATGAAACATCTATTTATCTCTTGAGGGATCTACTATGAAACATCTATTTATCTCTTGAGTGATCTACTAGGAAAGATTTATTTATCTCTTGAGTGATCTACAATGAAACATCTATTTATCTCTTGAGTGATCTACTAAGAATGATTTATTTATCTCTTGAGTGATCTACTATGAAACATCTATTTATCTCTTGAGTGATCTACTATGAAACATCTATTTATCTCTTGAGTGATCTACTATGAAACATCTATTTATCTCTTGAGTGATCTACTAGGAAAGATCTATTTATTTATCTCTTGAGTGATCTACTAGGAAAGATTTATTTATAGCTTGGGTGATCTACAATGAATGAACTATTTATCTTATACAAGACTGAGAAAAGTCGGTCACTATTTAATGAATAGATCGGAAAAATACAAGAATAAGAAGATCAATGTCTAATTAACAAACGGATTAGATACAAACAAGAATAAAATCAAGAATAAACATTGAAAAGCTTAAGAAATCATCGATAGATTTATGACAATTGATCTGGGGAGAAGTCTGTGTGTTTGGCCCCGTTCTGGTTGTGGTCAGTGCAGGTCAAGAAGTGAATCGGACCCAGGAATCGGACCCAGGAATCGGAAATTAGTTTGTCTATCGATTTCTTGAAGCCATTACCCGTCGTTTAGAGCAATCTGGTTAGATCTGGTCATCAAGAATGTACGGGGGCTGGGTGGGCGGGGGCAGGGCAGGGGCCGGGATGTGTTCACTGAGAAGGGGCAGGAAGCTGGTAGGTTAAGTCCGGGCCAAAGTTCCCGAAAATTCGGGAATACCATGTTCTGATAACAATACAGCCGCTATCAATATATGCGTGTTGTACAACGTGTCACTGTGTTTGTATTTATTTTTGAGCAAGTTATAATTAAGGGAGCCGCGAAAGCTCAGTGGTTAGTGAACTGGACTGCAAAGGACAAGAGGTAGGGTTTAATCCCAACCGACCACTTCCGGTTCACCCAGCCTTTAATGGGTACCGGATTTTTTTCTGGGAAAGTAAAGCGGCACGGGCGTAATACCGACCACATTACCCCCAAAAAGCATGTACCAAAGGTTTGTAAAAAAATTGTCACTAACACCATATTCCTATACGCTACTGGCGTGACGGGGGTACTTTACTTTTATATATATATAATTAAGAACAAATATCAAAGAGAAAAGTGAGAAAAGTGTTCGCATGGAGCTAATTCTGATCTATGGAAGCGAATTATGAATAGCAGACAAACAAATGAAAAGACAATTAGAGGTCGCAGAGATTGGATTTCTCAGAATAATGTTAAAAGTTCCCTGGACAGCTAAAAAGACCAACGAAGAAATTCTCAAAGAGGTCAACACAAAAAGGGAGCTCCTAAAAACATCAGAAAAAAAAAACATTTTTCGAGCACTTCATGAGAAGATGAAAGTTGGAATACTTGATTACAACTGGCAAAATACAGGGAAAAATAGATCGCGGATGGCAAAGAGAGAAAATAATAGATAGCTTTGTGCCATGTCATGGAAAACAGTCAACAACAGAATTGATACGATGCATTGTGGATAGAAAATTATGGAAGGACATGATTGTCTACGCCAATCGGCATTGTACATGATGATGAAAATGATACAGGGAAAATAACTCGACGAGGAACTGGTCTAGATGGCTAGTGAACAGACTGGTACGGTCACGAGGTTAGGTTCGATTCCCAATGATAACTCCTGAGTTAGCTAGCCTTCAGTTGATACCTACGGAAACAAATTAGTACCTCCAAAGTTGGAGTTATCTGCCTGTGCGGCGAGGGCCCCTGTGCACATGGCTGCCAGAAAAAAAAAATTAAAACATGAAGACACACACATACATACATACATGCATACATACAGGCAGACAGACGAACGGATGAATGAATAGACAGACAGACAAACATACATACAGACAGACGAACGGATGGATGGATAAACAGACAGACGGAGAGACAGACAGAGAGACAGACAGGCGGAGCGAAATAGAGACAGACAGACAGACGAACCGATGAATGGATTGATTGATAGTCATACAGACGGATTGAAATACAGACAGACAGAGACAGACAGGCATGTAAACAGACAGGCATGTAGACAGACAGATATGTAGACAGACAGATATGTAGACAGACAGATATGTAGACAGACAGACAGATAGATAGAAAGAGAGTGCATACACGTAAAATTCAGTTCGTAGACTCTAGGGACTTCACCAGAGGGGAAAGCTGGGGAAAGGGACAAAAATGAACACCTGATTTTTTCCTGAGGAAAGTAGGTGGCTTGGCGTAGCACCAACAATACCATCCATAAAATGTGCCGATACCATCCATAAAATGTGCCGATACCATCCATAAAATGTGCCGATACCATCCATAAATATAGACAATTACATAAGATATAAGCTGTTGGGTTAAGGTTTGACTTAATCTACTTTTTACTTGATGACAGGGGGTAGGTCACAGACTGAAAGTCGTACAATTTCTGACGTGGGTGAAGGTACGCGTCATCCCCAGCGACACATAGCTGACTGATTGTGAAGAGCCTGCGAGCCTGAGCTATCGTACTCCACCATTCGTGGTACACCTAAGAAAGAGAGTAAGTCTAGTCTGGTTAAGTGGTTATGGATCGGAAAGGAAGGTAATCCAGCACGTCGAAACACAATTTTGAAGTCGGATGTGTTGGGCCGAAAAGTAAAAGTATCAAAGCTATGTTGCAAACCCAACGCAACTCATCTACGCCTGTTTAACGTCCTGTCAAATGGCGGATGAAGATGATGGTCCGTTTATTTAGCGTTCATCAGGTGGACTTTAAACATTCATACAGACAGACATACAGACAGACAGACATACAGACAGACAGACAGACATACAGACAGACAGATATACAGGCAGACAGACAGACAGATATACTGACATACAAATGGATGGATGGATAGACAGATATACAGACATGAAAACAGACGAACGGATGGATAGATAGACAGACATGCAGAGAGACCAACGGATGAATAAATAGACAAACATACGAATGGATGAATGGATAGACAAACTGACAGACAGACGAACGGATGAATGGATAGACAGACTGATAGACAGACGAACGGATGAATGGATAGACATACTGGCAGACAGATGAATGGATAGACACACTGACAGACATACATACGAATGGATGAATGGATAGACAAACTGACAGACAGATGAATGGATAGACAGACTGACAGACATACATACGAATGGATGAATGTATAGACAGACTGACAGACATATGAATGGATAGACACACTGAAAGACATACATACGAATGGATGAATGGATAGACAAACTGACAGACAGACGAACGGATGAATGGATAGACAGACGAACGGATGAATGTATAGACAGACTGACAGACAGACGAATGGATGAATGGATAGACAGACTGACAGACAGACGAACGGATAAATGGACAGACAGTCTGACAGACATACAGACAGACGAACGGATGAATGGATAGACAGACTGACATACAGACAGCCAAATAGGTTGATGGATGGACACACACACATACACACACACAGACACACACATAGGCACACACATACACACACAAACACACATACAGACAGACAAACATAGGCACACATACGAACACACAAACACACACACACACACAGACACACTTATATACAGGCAGGCGAATGGATGGATGGACAGACAGACATACACATATACAGACAGACGAACGGATGGATGAATAGACAGACAGACAAACATACATACAGACAGACGAACGAGTGGATGGATAAACAGACAGACGGAGAGACAGATGGATGGAGAGACAGACAGAGAGACAGACAGACAGACAGACAGACAGACGGACGAACGGATGAATGGATAGATTGACAGTTAGACATACGGATGGATGGATCGATAGGTAATACAGACAGACAGACATACACATATACAGACAGACGAACAGATGGATGAATAGGCAGACAGACAGACTGACCAACAGACAGACAGATAGAGAGAGAGAGAAGGGGGGGGGTATAATTCAGACGAAACCAACAGTATATTTCCAAAAATAAAGAGCTGAAATAAAACAGATTTGATATCTAGACCGAACATAAAAAGAAGCATATTTATGAACTGAATACACGAAGAAGTAATGAAGAGAATATATACATTATGTGATAACGAATTACACATAGACCAAAGTATAGGTTAATTACTTTAAGAACTAATGAGGGAAATAATTATATCTATCTATTGTCCTTTCGAGCCGAAGACGGTACATGGGGCAGAACCACATTCTCAAAAACTGAAACCTTGCGTGCCAAAGTGTCACATATTGCAGAGATAACTGCGAAATAATTACATAAAACGAAAAAAAAATCTCATTAAATAGAGAACAGGCGAGTAAACTAAATTTGGAAAGTTTTCAATAGAAAAAAAATGTAATGTTAAAGAGAAGATAAAATAAAAAGGAACTTACGAATAGTAAAAAAAGTAAAAGTAAAGTACCCCGTCACGCCAAGTGGCGTATAGGGAAATATGGTGTTAGTGACTATATATTTTACAGATCTTCAGCACTTAGATTTTTGGGATAATGTGGTCGGTATTACGCCCGTGCTACTTTACTTCCCAGAAAAAAAATGCGGTACCCATTTAAGGCTGGGTGAACCCGGAAACTGTCGGTTGGGATCGAATCTTACCCCTTGTCCTTTGTAGTCCAGTTCACTAACCACTGAGCTATCGCGGCTCCCTAACTTACGAATAAATTAAACAACTTGGGAACCACTGAAGGAATAGATAAGGTTAAGTAATGAATTGCAAGAGAATAACAATTGTTACTAAATACGTTGAATAGAAGTGAAGGAATTAACTGATAAATTAACTGCTTGTAAGAATAATGTACATGTAATTAGCGAACTGTTTAATAAGAAAATAGAGTAGGTAATCAAGTACTGAAGCAAGTACATAGATCCAAATACGGGGGACTGGTTGGTCTCGAGGCAAGACAGAAACAGAGAGGTTGTGGGTTCAAATCCCGGCTACACCAGACGGAATTTTTATTTATGATTTCTCTCTGCGGCAATCATCCCTGGTCTCAGCAGCGAGGCCCGGCTTGAAACGTCAATTACTCATGGACGGAAAAAATATGAGTACCTCCGAAATCGGAGTTATCTGCTTCTGCGGTGAGGGACCCCTGTACACACGGCTGCCAGGGAAAAAACGGATTAACACGCAAAATTCAGTTCCTTGTCTCTAGGGACTTCGTCAGAGGTAAAAAGCTGGCGAACGATAAAATAAAAGATCCATATACATGGGGTCATTAACAACATCAGATGGCATATGTAGAAGTTTGAAGCAGAATAGAAAAGACAGAATTCCGTCAAAAGAAAAAACTTTCTATGTAACAAATCATGTTCATTTAATGTTTAAAAAAAGTGTCCTAAAGTGCTATATCAAACCTGTTCTGCTTTATGGAAATGAGTCGTGGACGATAAGTAAGACAACACAAAGAACATTAGAGGCAGCTGAGATGTGGGTTATCAGAAGAATGTTACGAATTCCATGGATAACAAAAATGACAAATGAAGAATGTTTAAAACGAGCTGGAGAAACCAGAAATTTCACAAAAATCATAAGGAAAAGACAATTTACATTTAATGGGCACGTGGTGCGAAAAGAAGGCATTGAGAATACTATAACAACATTCAGAGTGGAAAGAAAGAAGAGCAGAGGAAAACCATGAGAAAAAAAATTGAACAGCTTATGCAAATGGTATACTGAAAGATCAGATCGGTTGCAAGCAATTATAGTAAGTCAGTATTTTGGTAAAAATTGCAGTGTCTTATGCTGGATGTTGTTTTGCTGAACAGCTATTTACGTGGCTGAAACTGCCAATATTAGATAGACATACCCGACCACAGAAAGAACAAGATGTATTCGTGGTGCCTGGCCTCGTCTCATTTCTCCTGCGCCTTTTGTCTTTTGAATTTGATATCAGCATTGTCTCGAAAGTTGCTGAGCTATTTTTTGTTGTTGTTGTTTTTTGTTCTTCTTGAGCTACGATCTGCAGACATATTTTACCAGTTTCTTTCACTGATAGTGAATTCACTGGTAGAGAATTCACTGATAGAGAATTCACTCAAGCAAGAATTAAGAATATACTGTACGCATAAATTAATGTACTTGTTAAGTAGTGTACGCATAAATTAATGTACTTGTTAAGTAGTGTACGCATAAATTAATGTACTTGTTAAGACAGTAGTGTACGCATAAATTAATGTACATGTTAAAGTAGAGCACGTATAATTAATGTACTAGTTAAGAAAGTAGTGTACGCATAAATTAATGTACTTGTTAAAAAAGTAGAGTACGCATAAATTATTGTACTTTTTAAGAAAGTAGAGTACGCATAAATTATTGTACTTTTTAAGAAACTAGTGTATGCATAAATTACTGTACTGGTTAAGAAAGTAGAGTACGCATAAATTAATGTACTTTTCAAGAAAGTAGAGTACACATAAATTAATGTACTTTTCAAGAACATAGTGTACGCATAAATTAATGCACTTTTTATGACAGTAGTGTACGCATAAAATTAATGTATTTTTAAGAAAGTAGTGTATGCATAAAATTAATGTACTTTTTAAGAAAGTAGTGTTGGCATAAATTAATGTACTCTTTAATAAAGTAGTGCACGCATAAAATTAATGTAGTGTTTAAGGGAATACCATCAGCATAAAATTAATGTACTTTTTAATAAAGTAGTGTACGCATAAAATTAATGTAGTGTTTAAGAGAATACCATCAGCATAAAATTAATGTAGTGTTTAAGAGAATACCATCAGCATAAAATGAATGTAGTTTTAAAAAGAATAGAGTACTTTTAGTGATGATGAGCGTTGCCCAATTACATTAGCGGTGATACTAAGAGAAATATCACAAGTAAATGTTTGTAATTTGGACAGAACATGACGGGAAATGCCAAAATAAACAAACATGTCCTACCTTAAATGTTGAGAATTGAATCGAAGTGTTGAACCTCCATTAATCTCTTTTCCGGACTGTGCAAGAGATCACGTCAACGATAATGCAAATTGCTGACCACTCTGTTGAAGCCAGATATAGACAACAAGACGCTGTGGTAAAGATTTCCACTAATTTTGTGTTTGATATCTGCACGACTTGATAATATTTTATGTCTGACTCTGCGAAAGATTCATGATACAACATCAAACTCGTAGAAATAATAACCCACCACTGCAAGCATCTAGATGTGTACATAACCAAACAGTGAGAGAGTGTATCCTGTATTTTTGACACGCTTCATCGTACAAAGACAACGGCTGACAGATTGTGAGTTTTCGCTCAAAGTGTTGCGTTATCAACTCTATAAACGTGTAGATTCAATACGTGAAACGAGCGTGATATACTTTATAAAAATGTGGTTCAACGACATACAGCCGCGAGTCCATTACTGTTGATACAAGCTGGTGATTCTCATTTCACGGCTAATCCGGGATAAAACAAAACAGGAATTCAAGTGACTCAGCATAGTTGTGATAATTGAAACTATACAAGTATTAACCAACTACTGAAATAAGACAAGAAACTATTGGTTATTGGTTATGGAAGGCCTCGGTATCACTGTAAACGAATTAAAATCCATAATTGCTCAACCGCCCGTGCCAGTGAAATCATCCGAATTACTAACCAAAACGGATG
>JAVIAB010000088.1:66385126-66405126 GCA_032433765.1 Megaustenia siamemsis
AGTGCCGAGAACAGAATCAACTTTCGGCTTTCTCTCGTTTAACAGTCTAAGGGAAACAACTCGAGAAATCTGAAACAGAAAATCTGTCCTTGACACGATGTTCTATTGTAAACAAACACTTAACACAGGTGGCACGTGTGTAAGGGCGGATTATGATCCTTAGAGGAACTATGCACTTAAAAGTTATACACTCCCCCTTCCCCCATGCATATATTTGCACTTCAAAATATAAACAATAGTAAACAATAAAATAAAATGTTATTTATCAAAATTAAACCCAACTTACAGTAAGATGGAATATAATATTAATTTTTGTACACATTCGCTTTATTTATATTTGATTTTATTTATCTGGACGTTTGCAATACCGTCAGTTTAAAGGTACGAAGTTCCCATTCCGACCAATCTTTATTATTTATTATCAGTTTCTGATCTACTCCTTCAAAATTAGGCATTTGCCAATGCAGCTTGTACGCGAGCCTATATAAAAGGACGTTACAATTGCATGCTATTTTAGACTGCTGCCACCACGAAGAGGACATCAATGTGCTGGGTTAAAGCTAAGACATGTAATTATACCACGCTGGTAAAAACCGTATATTCAAACATAGGTTTTGCGTAAAGTAAGTGATGTTATTTTTATTTTCGGGTGGTCATTTTTTTCGTTCCCGGCGGACAGACAAGTAATTCGAGCTAAGTGTTACTATTTTATATATTTATATATATATATATATATATATACTCTCCTAATCATTCTATTTATTCATCCAACCTTCCCTCATGTAGCTTTATTTTCTTCTTCTATTTTCATTTTTCTACATCCTACTTCCCTCTTTTCTGTCTACCTCCTCCTTCTTATGATCATGTAGTTATAGATAATTGTGTTTCACCGTTTGTTTTCGTTGTCCTTGTACTCTGAAGAAGGCCTCAGGCCGAAACGTCAGTATTGTGTTGTGTTCTTCCCTTGTAAAGCTGTCTTCATACCTTGGGGTGTTTAACACTCCCCACCACTGGTTCCTTGCTACCAGCTTTACAGCAGCATCGCAATTATTTGCCTATTCAATAGTTATTTTATACGGAATATATTGTAATCTTAAGAGTCACTGCAGCAGGAAGACGACGCCTAGGAGTCCTGACCCAGGCGGGCCCATCTCCCTTAGAGTGTCAAGACGCTAAAGGGCCGAAAAACTTACTCGACGCGACTGCTTCTGATGATCAGAGTGCCTCCTGCTGCGAAGCTCTTTTTAAAGAATTCCCTATTATTGAAAACGTTCTGAAAGAAGCCAAAGCAAAGAGAGAGCTAATTTCCAATATAAGGAATAAACAATTATCAATTTTTGTTCATGTAATGAGAAGGGAACAGCTGGAATATATTGTAACAACTGGGAAATTGAGGGACGAAGAGATAGAGGTAAGCAAAGAAAAAAGATACCAGACAGCTTAAGAGAATGGCTTGGCGAAAGGTCAACAACAGAAATGATAAATAACTGTCGAGATCGAAAGTTGTGGAGAGACATGATCACCAGCGCCAGCAGGCCCGGTACTTGATGATGATGATGATTAGTGAAAAGTTTTAATCTAATTTTTTTTAATTGCAAAGTCTTTGATGAGATCCTCTAAATCTGATGTAACACATCTGCTTCTATATTTATTAGTGATAGCGCATCCAGCCTGCCATTGTTTGGCTTTATGACTCTTGGCAGAGGCCGTTCTCACTGAGTGCCCTTATTATTATCGCATAAATATATGTTTGTTCCCTGGACAGCTAAAAAGACCACATGAGGAAGTTCTCAAAGAGGCCAACACAAAAAGGGGAGCTCTTAAAAAACATCAGAAAGAAACAATCAACATTTTTCGGGCACATCATGAGAAGAGGGAAGTTGGAATACTTGGTTACAACTGGCAAAATAGAAGGAAAGAGAGATTGCGGGCGACCAAGAGAGAAATTACTGGATAGCTTGGTGTCATGGCATGGAAAACAGTCAACAACAGAACTGATACGATGCACTGTAGATAGAAGATTGTGGAGGGACATGATCACCTACGCCAACCGGTATGGCACATGATGATGATATGTTTGTTTAAGAGAATGGCTTGGCAGAAGGTCAACAACAGAAAAGATAAATAGCTGCCGAGATCGAAAGTTGTGGAGAGACATGATCACCTACGCCAGCAGGCCCGGTACTAGATGATGATAATACATGTATATGTATGTACTTTTTTTTCTTTTTTTTATTTAACGTAGGGGAGCCCTTTGAGGTAGTAAAAAAGTAAAGAGCCCCCGTCATGCCAAGTGGCGTATAGGGAATATGGTGTTAGTGACCATAAATTTTACAGACCTTCAGCACACGATTTTTGGGTTAATGGTGTCGGTATTACGCCCGTGCAACTTTACCTTCCCAGAAAAAAATCCGGTACCCATTTAAGGTTGGGTGAACCCGGAAGCCGTCGGTTGGGATCGAACCCTACCCCTTATCCTTTGTAGTCCAGTTCACTAACCACTGAGCTATCGCAGCTACCCTTTGAGGTTCGCCCTTCCATTGATGCCACAAGCACGTACTTATTCAGCTTAATGGTAAATCATTCCCTGCACGTGGGTTGTGTTAACAACAAGGAAAGCAAGTACAGTCACACAGCAAATATCTCGAGAAAATATACAGTAGACGGCCTGAAGAAGGAATGTAAAATCTGGTGCTCAACAACTGCCATGATGAAGTCGGATGTGGTGGGCCGAAATGTGCAGATAGAGCAGCTAGTAGCGAACCAAAGAACAACACAAGCGCGCTTATTTAGGTTCTTTGTTCAAAGAATGGACCATGAATATGAGTAACCGGCGAGGAAACGCAATAGAAGAAGATAGTATGACTGCCTACCCAGCGAGAGACAGCTCTGACTACAAACAGATGATGCTTCACTGCAAGGTGAAGGAAAGACAAAGGTTTATGTGAAGGGAATAAAAAAATGTGTGCTGAAAACGGATGTACCGGGCCTTTAGATGAAAAATACACTTGTAAGTATTCAGCTAAAGAAGCAGCACAAGAGATGAGGTGTAATGAGGAGTAAGGAGGAGTAATGAGGAGTAAGGAGGAGTGAGTAGAAGAAAATAAAGGTTGTCATTGTTACTATAATTGTTATTATTATTATTACTATTATTGTTACTATTATTGCTACTATTAGTGTTACTAATCTTCTACCTTTTAGCTCCCAGTGGAGCATAGGTCTTCAACAAAAGCTTTCCAAGTCGGTCTGTTTTTTGCAATTCTTTTAAGATCATTCCATGTCTTCCCCATCATCTTCATCTCTTCTTCGATCTTTCTTCTCCAAGAATTCCTTGGTCTTCCTCTTTGTCTTTTCCCCTGGCGATTCCAAAAAAGGGCCTGTTGTGTAATACTCTCAGTTGGCTTCCGTAGTGTGTGTCCTATCCATCGCCATCGTCTACGCTGTATCTCTTTATCCACTGGTATTTGACCGGTACATTTCCATAATTCCACGTTAGTGACTTTGTCCTGCCATTTCCATCCCTTTATTCTGCGTAAGCATCCATTAATGAAAGTATGTATCTTCGTGATAGTCAATTTTGTTGTTCTCCATGTTTCACAGTCATATAATAGGACCGACTTAACATTTGAGTTGAAAATTTTTATTTTTGTGTTTAACCTAATTTCTTTGGATTTCCATATGTTTCCCAGTGCAACGAAAGCTCCCCTTTCTTTTGATATCCTTATTTTGGTATCATTTTCTGTTCCTCCCTCTTTATCTATATTACTGCCCAGATATATGTAAGATTGTACGTCTAGTAGAGGTATTTCTCCTAGTTTTATTTGGTTATTCCCAACTGCATTAATTCTCATAATGTTGGTCTCATCTTTATTAATCTTTAGTCCTAGCTGTTGTGATCTCTCATCAAGTATGCTCATTTTATCCTGCATCTGTTGATGGCTGTGTGATAGGAGAGCGATGTCATCAGCAAAGTGTAAGTCATCAAGTATTGCTACTGTTATTGTTACTATAATTGTTACTATTAGTGTTACTATTATTGTTACTATTATTGTTACTATTATTTTTACTATTATTGTTACTATTATTGTTATCATTATTGCTACTATTATTGTTACTATTATTGTTACTATTATTGCTACTATAATTGCTACTATTATTGTTACTATTATTGTTACCATTATTGCTACTATTATTGTTACTATTATTGTTACCATTATTGCTACTATTATTGCTACTATTATTGTTACTTTTATTGTTACTATTATTGCTACTATTATTGCTACTATTATTGTTACTATTATATCTACTATTATTGTTACTATTGCTGCTACTATTATTGTTACTACTATGGCTACTATTATTGTTACTATTATTGTTACTATTATTGTTACTATTATTGTTACTATTAATGTTACTATTATTGTTACTATTATTGTTACTATTTTGTTACTATTATTGTTACTATTATTGCTACTATTATTGTTACAATTATATCTACTATTATTGTTACTATTGCCGCTACCATTATTGTTACTATTATCGCTACTATTATTGTTACTATTATTGCTACTATTATTGTTACTATTATTGCTACTATTAGTGCTACTATTACTGTTACTATTATTGTTACTAGTATTGCTATTATTATTGTTACTATTATTGTTACTATTGCTACCATTATTGTTACTACTATGGCTACTATTATTGTTACTATTATTGTTACTATTATTGTTACTATTATTGTTACTATTATTGTTACTATTTTGTTACTATTATTGTTACTATTATTGCTACTATTATTGTTACAATTATATCTACTATTATTGTTACTATTGCTACTACCATTATTGTTACTATTATCGCTACTATTATTGTTACTATTATTGCTACTATTATTGTTACTATTATTGCTACTATTAGTGCTACTATTATTGTTACTATTATTGTTACTAGTATTGCTATTATTATTGTTACTATTATTGCTACTATTATTGCTACTATTATTGTTACTAACATTGTTACTATTATTGTTTACTATTATTGTTACAATTATTGCTACTATTATTTTTACTATTATTGTTACTATTTTTGTTACTATTATTGTTACTATTATTGTTACTATTATTGCTACTATTATTTTTACTATAATTGTTCCTATTATTATTATTTAAGAGATCATGGAAAAAGATACCTGAGATAAAAGAGGAGGAAGAGGAAAAGACCGAGGAGGATGAGGAGAATGAGGAAGATGAGGAGGAAGAGGGAAAGACCGAGGAGGATGAGGAGAAAGAGGAAGATGAGGAGGAAGAGGGAAAGACCGAGGAGGATGAGGAGAAAGAGGAAGATGAGGAGGAAGAGGGAAAGACCGAGGAGGATGAGGAGAAAGAGGAAGATGAGTAGGAAGAGGGAAAAACCGAGGAGGAAGAGGAGGATGAGGAGAAAGAGGAAGATGAGGAGGTTAGGGCGGAAGAAGAAAATGAGAACAATGGAAAGACCAAGGACGAAGTGGAGGTGCAGGATGAGGAGAAAGGGGAAGATGAGGTGGAAGATGGAAAGACCGAGGAGGAAAGGAGGGTGAGGAGAAAGAGGAAAATGGGGAGGATAGTGCAGAAGAAGAAAATGAGGAGAAAGATGAAAAGACCAAGGGGGGGGGAAGAGGAGGTGCAGGGTGATGAGAAAGTGGGAGATAAGGAGGATGGGGAGGAAGATGAAAAGATAGATGAAGAAGAGATAGATAAGAATGAAGAGGAAAAGATAGATGAAGAAGAGATAGATAAGAATGAAGAGGAAAAGATAGATGAAGAAGAGATAGATAAGAATGAAGAGGAAAAGATAGATGAAGAAGAGATAGATAAGAATGAAGAGGAAAAGATAGATGAAGAAGAGATAGATAAGAATGAAGAGGAAAAGATAGATGAAGAAGAGATAGATAAGAATGAAGAGGAAAAGATAGATGAAGAAGAGATAGATAAGAATGAAGAGGAAAAGATAGATGAAGAAGAGATAGATAAGAATGAAGAGGAAAAGATAGATGAAGAAGAGATAGATAAGAATGAAGAGGAAAAGATAGATGAAGAAGAGATAGATAAGAATGAAGAAGAGGAGCATGAAGAAGGAGCAGAAGAAACACTCTGGCTGTATTTCATAAAACACTCAACAATCATTCTTACAGAAGACACGCTTTCTGGACAAATGTGTTTGATAGCACCAACATGCGATCAGAATCAAACAAAACGGGAGTCACTCGAACCTAAAGCCAGCACATACATTCTCTTATTCGTCTCTTAATGATGATGACTCTTATTCATCATCATCATCAAGTACCGGGCCTGCTGGCGTAGGTGATCATGTCTCTCCACAATTTTCGATCTCGACAGTTATTTATCATTTCTGTTGTTGACCTTCTGCCAAGCCATTCTCTTAAGCTGTCTGGTATTTTTTTTTATCTTTGCTTCTCTCTATCTCTTCGTCCCTCAATTTTTCCAGTTGTCACAATATATTCCAGTTCTCTTCTCATTACATGGCCAAAAAAAATGATGATTGTTTCTTCCTAATATTGGAAATTAGCTCTCTTTTTGCTTTGGACTCTTTCAGAACGTTTTCATTACTCTTCTTAGCTGTCCATGGTATTTTCAACATTCTTTTGTAAAACCACATTTCTACAGACTCCAGTGATTTTCTTGCCTGTTCTCCTATTGTCTATGATTCACATCCATATGTTAAGACTGGCTCTACATAACATTTAAGAACTCTTTTTCTTGTTTCTTTTGTCAAAAATGGATTGCATAATATCTTCCTAATTTTTTTTGGAAAGCTGCTTTTGACTGAGCCATTCTGCATCTCACCTATGTTGTACATCTTCCGTCTGAGGTTAACAAAGTTCCCA
The DNA here is from genome assembly GCA_032433765.1 of Megaustenia siamemsis. NCBI lineage: Eukaryota > Metazoa > Mollusca > Gastropoda > Stylommatophora > Ariophantidae > Megaustenia > Megaustenia siamemsis. The sequence goes on from JAVIAB010000088.1 coordinate 66,392,013, forward strand.
AATATTTAAATTCATTTACCTGTTTTAATATTGTTCCACTTGTCTTTATTTTGCCCTGAGGTGATGTCTTTTTCTTTGTTGTTACCATTACTTCTGTCTTTTTGCTATAAAGGCTGAGTCCTTTATTTTTGCTTTCTTTCACTATAATGCCCAACATTTCTTGTAACTCATTTTCACTCTTAGCAATTAAGACTGTATCATCAGCATACCTTAGATTATTTATATTATGACCTCCAATTGTTATTCCATGCATGCCCCTTATGGATCTTAAAATAATCTCGCTGTAAATATTAAACAAAACTGGTGACAGCACACAACCTTATCTAACACCCTGTTTTATTTATCAACTCTTATTAATATGTCAAGATTGGTTTTATATCTTTTTCTCCTTCTTCTTTTCTCTTTCTCACTGATACATAAAGGTGTCGTGGTTTATATCATTTGTCGTTCTTGTGCTGCTCGAATTGTCTGAATTAGTGATTTTCCTTGTTGTTACATGTCTCTGTCACTGCATCTATCCATCTTCTTATGGGTCTTCCTCTTGGTCTTTTTCCATGCATTCTCGAGAAGAACGCCCTTGATGGTGATTGGTGAGGATTCATTCTGACCAGGTGGCCGAACCATTTAAGTTGTTGTTGTTCTATATATTCTTGGCAGGGTTTTGTTCCTACCATTTTTCTTATGGTTTCATTTGGTTTTATATAACAGTGCAGAAATTCCTTGTCTCTATTTAGATAACAAACACGCGTCCACTCACCGTTCCTGTCCTGTCCTCTCTTTCCCAACTTTGGTCCAAAAATTATTTTGCCGTTAATGTTTGCTTTGAAGCTCAAATGAAACTGGCTTCTGCGACACAAAGATAACTCTGTAGTTTAGTCATTTTTACAATTAATTCCCCTTGTATTACTTAAACACTTGTTTCTATGAATTCCATTGACACCATAAAGGTCTTTAGTCTAAATAGTAAGAAAACAGAAAGTCAAGGTCGTATCGAAGAAACAATCAACACCACGATGAGACATAAATAATAAACGGGATAAATCTGAAACAAGTGCGACGCGTCAAATACTTGAGAACAATAATAACATCAGATGGAAGATGCAGCACAGAAATAAAAAAGCAGAATAGCTCAGGCCAAAATAGCATTTCAGAAAATGAAAAACGTCTTCAGTAACAAATCAATGTCAATAGAAGAGAGAAAAAGAATTCAGCGGTGCTATATTGAGCTACAGTAATGTAGATGTTCTGAGAGAGGTCAAAGCAAAAAAAGAGCTAATTTCCAATATTAGGAAGAAACAATCATCATTTTTTGGCCATGTAATGAGAAGAGAACAACTGGAATATATTGTAACAACTGGAAAAATTGAGGGACGAAGAGATAGAGGAAAGCAAAGAGAAAAAATAACAGACAGCTTAAGAGAATGGCTTGGCAGAAGGTCAACAACAGAAATTATAAATAACTGCCGAGATCGAAAGTTGTGGAGAGACATGATCACCTACGCCAGTAGGCCCAGTACTTGATGATGATGATATAGAGCTAGTTCAGACCTATAGAAACGAATCATTGACAGTAGACAAAAAATTGAAATACGATTAGAGAGCACAGAAATGGGATTTCTTAGGTGAATGTTGAAAGTTCCCTGGACAGCTAAAAAGACCAATGAGGAAATTCTCAAAGAGGCCAACACAAAAAGGCAGCTCCTAAAAAATATCAGAAGGAAACAATCAACATTCTTTGGGCACATCATGAGAAGATGAAAGTTTGAGTATTTTGATACAACTGACAAAATACGGGGAAAGAGAGATCACGGACGACAAAGAGAGATGATACAAATATTAATAACTAAATATTGTCATTGAAAAAACTTTCGAGGTGATAGATCAGCGAATTATTTCAGGGGAAGGGGTATGTTTACAGCACTAGAAAGTGAGAAGATACTAGGCAGCTTGGCGTCATGTCAGTCAACAACAGAATTGACACGATCTACTGTGGTCATAAAAGTGTGATAGGATATGATCGCCTACGCCAACCGCTATGGCACATGATGATGGTGATGAATTGTTAAAACAATTCCAGCTGTTACAATCTCTCTGCGTTCACAGCTGCAAATGTTCTTTCAGAAGAGCATGTACAATCATATTGCCTGTTTGTATACGGCTGATTTAAAAATCTCATTTTAGTCTTCTAGAATAGAACTTAACAAAACGAGGGTGTTTCACGTGGTTTTGAATCTCTTAAAAGGTCATCTGAAGTCAACGGTTACAACATAAACAATTTGCGACATGCGGATGACACAGTCTTAATAGCGGAGAGATAGAACGAACCACAAGAAATGACAGACAAATAGAAAAAGAAAGCAACAAGAAAGGTCTCAGTCTGAATAGTAAGAAAACACAAGTAATGGTCATATCGAAGAAACCATCATCATCAACATGCAGTATAAAAATAAATAAGACAAACCTTAAACAAGTGCAACGTGTCAAATACTTGGGCACGATAATAACATCAGATGGAAGTTGCACCACGGAAATAAAAAGTAGAATGACCAAAATAGCATTTCAGAAAATGAAAAATAGCTTATGCAACAAATCTTTGTCATTAGAAGTGAAAAAGAGAGTTCATCGGTGCTATATAGAGTCAATTTTGACCTATGGAAGCGAATCATGGACAGTAGACATACAAATGAAAAGACGATTAGAGGCCACATAGATGGAATTTCTCAGAAGAATGTTGAAAGTTCCCTGAACAGCTAAGAAGACCAATGAGGAAGTTCTCAAAGAGGCCAACACAAAAAGGGAGCTCCTAAAAGAAAACATCAGAAAGAAACAATGAACATTTGTCGGGGACATCATGAGAAGAGAAAAGTTGGAATGCTTGGTTACAACTAGCAAAGTACATGGAAAGAGAGATCGTGGACGACAAAGAGAGAAAAAAAACTGGATAGCTTGGTGTCATGGCATGGAAAACAGTCAACAATAGAACTAATACGATGCACTGTAGATAGAAGACTGCGGAAGACATGATCGTCTACGCTAACCGGTATGGCACATGATGATGACTAGGCGATCTACAGCAAGAGGAAATGTTGGAGGCAGAATGACACGGAAATATAGGTCGGAGTAAAACTTATTATTTTAATTTGTGTTTGTTGTTTTAAGTTTTTGTTTGTTATTTATTCTTTATTTGTTATTTTAATTTGTATTTATTATTTTAATTTCAACGATCAGCCAGTGGCGTCGATTTTGTTGTTAACACCCAACATCAGACAAGAGCTGTGTAGCTTTCTATTTTAAATCTACTCTTACTAACTGCATTTTTCTTTTCAAATTTGCCAATCCAAAAAAAAATGCTCCCCACAGCCCTTGCCCCTCTTCTCACGCAACGCCACTGGAACCGGCATCTTTATTCAAAACGAATTCACGCAACGCCACTGGAACCGGTATCTTTATTCAAAACGAATTGTGTGGTGCACAAATTCATTGCTACGCCTATGAAAATAACAAAAAAGATAGAACAAAAAGACCCCCCCCCCCTCACCTGTTTACCACGTTACTATCAGTTATCTATCTCCCGTTACATTCTTTTTGTTACTTTTATTTCTATTTGCACATACACAGTCTTAACTCATAAGCTGGACGTTAGCTAAACATACAAGCGAATTATCGCAGACCATAGAAACGAGGTCTCATAGAAGAATGTTTAGAATACCGTTTCGTTCAGTTCCCTCTTGTCAAGATGTATCCAAAAAATGTGGATCGATTCTTTCTATTATTTTTAAGGGTTTCTTTTTTTCTGTTGGCCTCTTTGAGAATGTCCTCGTTGGTATTTTTAGCTGTCCAGAGAAACCACAATATTCTTCTAAGAAAATACATTTCTGAGCCTTCTAATCGACTTTTCATTTGCTTGCCTACTGTCCATGATTCGCTCCCATAGGTCAGAAATGGCTCTAAGTAACAATGTTGAACTCTTTTTCTCACTTTTATTAATATATACTAAAGTTAGGAGAAATACCTCTACTAGACGTACAATCTTACATATATCTGGGAAGTAATATAGACAAAGAGGGAGGAACAGAAAATGATACCAAAATAAGGATATCAAATGCAAGAGGAGCTTTTGTTGCACTGGGAAACATATGGAAGTCCAAAGAAATTAGGTTAAATACAAAAATAAAAATTTTCAACTACAATGTTCCTAATATATTGCTGCGAAACATGGAGAACAACAAAATTGACAATCATGAAGATACATACTTTCATTAATGGATGCTTACGCAGAATAAAAGGATGGAAATGGCAGGACAAAATCACTAACATAGAATTATGGAAATGTACCAGTCAAATACCAGTGGATAAAGAGATACAGCGAAGACGATGGCGATGGATAGGACACACACTACGGAAGCCAACTGAGAGTATTACACAGAGATGAAGATGATGGGGAAGACATGGAATGATACTAAAAGAATGGCAAAAAACAGAACGACTGGAAAGTGTTTGATGAAGACATATGCTCCCCAGGGAGCTGAAAGGTAGAAGAAGGAGAATTGATATAGACTTGTTGCGCTAAACGTTCTCCATGTTCTGAAATGCTATTTTGGCCTGATGTATTTTACGTTTTATTTCTGTGGCGCATCTTCCATACGACAGACATTCTAGTCTTTATGTGCCCGACTATCAAGCATCAGACTTTGCACAAGATCCGCATTGTATCTCGCCACATCACTCTGTTCTGGGCAAGCGGTTCAATCTCAGCGATGGAGCTGGTGTTTGCTATTCTTGCATCTCTCATCAGTTTTCTTCTTTAGTGTTTCTCAAGGACGACCTTTTTTTCTTTTACCCTCTGGTTCCCATTTGAAGACCTGCTTTGAAATTTTCTTGTTGTCTCCATTCATCACGTGACCAACATATAACAAAATTCTCTTCTCATCACGTGACCAACATATAACCAATTTCTCTTCTCATCTCGTGACCAACATATAATCAATGTCTCTTCTCATCATAGGAGCAACATATAACCAATGTCTCTTCTCATCACGTGACCAACATATAACCAATGTCTCTTCTCATCTCGTGACCAACATATAACCAATGTCTCTTCTCATCATAGGAGCAACATATAATCAATGTCTCTTCTCATCATAGGAGCAACATATAATCAATGTCTCTTCTCATCATAGGAGCAACATATAACCAATGTCTCTTCTCATCACGTGACCAACATATAACCAATTTCTCTTCTCATCATGGGAGCAACATATAACCAATGTCTCTTCTCATCACGTGGCCAACATATAACCAATGTCTCTTCTCCTCATGTGGCCAACATATAACCAATATCTCTTCTCGTCACGTGGCCAACATATAACCAATGTCTCTTCTCATCATGTGGCCAACATATAACCAATATCTCTTCTCATCACGTGGCCAACATACACCTAATGTCTCTTCTCATCACGTGGCCAACATATAACCAATATCTCTTCTCATCACGTGGCCAACATATGACCAATTTCTTTTTTCATCACGTGGCCAACATATGACCAATGTCTCTTCTCATCACGTGGCCACCATATAATCAATGTCTCTTCTCATCACGTGGCCAACATATAACCAATGTCTCTTCTCATCACGTGGCCAACATATAACCAATGTCTCTTCTCATTACGTGGCCAAAATATGACCAATGTCTCTTCTCATCACGTGGCCAACATATGACCAATGTCTCTTCTCATCACGTGGCCAACAAATGACCAATGTCTCTTCTCATCACATGGCCAACCTATGACCAATGTCTCTTTTCATCACGTGGCCAACATATGACCAATGTCTCTTCTCATCACGTGGCCAACATATAACCAATGTCTCTTCTCATCACATGGCCAAAATATGACCAATGTCTCTTTTCATCACGTGGCCAACATATAACCAATGTCTCTTCTCATCACGTGGCCAACATATAACCAATGTCTCTTCTCATCACGTGGCCAACATATAACCAATGATGGGAAATATGAGGATTTAAATATGGTGAAAAACATAGACACTGAAACGAACACTGATAAGAGAAGCAAAATAGGCATGCACATACTCATTTGATTTGATCGAACATCTTGACCAGAATAGAGATAGAGGAAGAATAACAAGCACAAGCAGCCACCATGTGTCGTCACTCGGCGATGGAATGGTCAAGATCAAGATCAGTACGTAATACATCATCATCGAGTATCGTCCCCACAACGAAGGTTGGCTACCATGGAGCGCCATTCCACTCCTTCTCTTGCTTTGATGGTGCAGGTTATCATAGGCTGACTCGTTAATCTGTTGATGTTACTCGTCCATGTTAGCCTTGGTCTGCCTCTGCCTCTTTTACTTTGTATTTTTACTTCCAAGATGATTATTAGTAGACTGTTGTGTCTTTCAACATGGCCAAAAAGTCTCATTTGTCTTGTTTGAATTGTGTTTAGTAGTTCTCTTTTCATTTTAATTGTTTTAAGACTTTATCGTTTGTTTTATTTTCTTTCCATCCAATTGTACCTATTCTTCTATAAATCCACATTTCAAAGACTTCAATTTTCTATTCTGTTCTCTTGTCTAATGTCCATGTTTCTGCACCATGCAGAAATTTTGAGAAGATATAACATTTTGTTATTCTTAGTTTTAGCCCTGGTGTTATTTGTTTTGATATTAGTTTATTTTTCATGGCATTAAAATTACTTTTTGCCATTCATATTCTTTTATTTTTTTTCAGTGTTACATTTTCCATTACTGTCTATAGTATGTCCTAACATCTCATGAACATATTCGCAAATCTTTCTTGCACCATAAAATAGAATTTCTCTCTGTGACTTTCTTTGAAATAGTACGCGATGAGGCTCCAATCTATTTCATGGTGGAGTACGCAATAATTGGAGTCAACTTTTACATAACTTTCCCTCATTTTACAACACAGAAACGCCAGGCCTAAACATTCATCATCATCATTGAGTGCCGTCTCCACATCGAAGGTTGGCTACCATGGAGCGCCATTCCACTCTGCCTTTTGCTTTGATGGTGCAGATTGTCATAGGCTGACTTGTCCATCTTTTGATGTTACTCGGCCATGTTAGTCTTGGTCTGCCTCTGCCTCTTTTACCTTGTATTTTCCCTTCCAATATTACTTTTATTAGGCTGTTGTGTCTTTTAAACATGCCCCAACAATTTCATTTGTCTTGTTCTAATTGTGTTTAGTAGTTCTCTCTTTTCATTTTTAGTTGTTTTAAAACTTCATCGTTTGTTTTAATTTCTTTCCGTCCAATTCTACCTATTCTTCTATATATCCACATTTCAAAGGCTTCAATTTTCTGTTCTATTTTCTGGTCTATGTCCATGTTTCTGCAACATACAGGAATATTGAGAAGATGTAACATTTTGCTATTCTTAGCTTTAGCCCTGGTGATATTTGTTTTGATGTTAGTATATTTTTCATGGCATTGAAATTACTTTTTGCCATACCTATTCTTTTGTTTATTTCAGTCGTACATTTTCCATCACTGGTTATAGTATGTCCCAGGTAGTTGTAATTCTGAACTTTCTCTAGATATATTCCTTCCGCTTTGATATTTAATTGTAGGTCTTGAGAATTTTCTTGTTTATGATCATAGTTTTAGTCTTTTTGATATTCATATCTAGTCCATATTTTTTGCTTGTCATGTTTATTACATTAAGTAATTGTTGTAGATCTTTATGATTTTCTGCTAGTAGTACAGTATCATCAGCATTCTTAGGTTATTGATTATCTTTCCATTAATTTTTAGGCCTGGCATCTCTATGATGTTTTTAAAGATTTGCTCAGTGTATAGATTGAACAAGCTTGGTGATATGATACATCCCTGTCTTACTCCTCTTTTTATATCAATGGGTGTATAGAATCGGTGTCCTAAACATTAATGGAAAGATAATCAATAACCTAACATATGCTGATGATACTGTATTACTAGCAGATAATCCTAAACATCTACAACGATTACCTAATGTAATAAATATGACAAGCAAAAAATATAGATTAGATAACAATATCAAATAGAGTAAAACTATGATCATAAAGTAAAAAGTAAAGAGCCCCGTCACACCAAGTGGCGTATAGGGAATATGATATTAGTGACCATAAATTTTACAGACCTTCAAAACAAGATTTTCGGGATAATGTGGTCGGTATTACGCCCCTGCCGCTTTACTTTCTCAGAAAAAATCCGGTACCCATTTAAGGCTGGGTGAACTCGGAAGCCGTCGGTTGGGATAGAACCCTACCCCTTGTTCTTTGTAGTCCAGTTCACTCACTAACCGCTTAGTTATCGCGGCTCCCTAAAACTATGATCATAAACAAAGATAATACTCAAAACCTACAAGTTGATATCAAATTGAAGGAATAGACCTAGAGACAGTTCAGAGCTACAACTACCTTGAACATACTATAACCAGTGATGGAAAATATAAAACTGGGCTAAAACTAAGAATAACAAAATGTTATATCATCCCAACATTCCTGTATAGTACAGAAACATGAACATTAGACAAGAAAACAGAACAGAAAATTCAATCCTTTGAAATGTGGATTTATAGAAGAATAGATAGAATTGTGTGGAAAGAAAAGAAACAAACGATGAAGTCTTAAAACAACTAAAAATGAAAAGAGAACTACTTTAAATACAATTCAAAGAAGACAAATGAGATTTTTGGGCCATGTTAAAAGACACAACAGGCTACTAAAAATAATCTTGGAAGGGAAAATAGAAAGTAAAAGAGGCAGAGGTAGACCAAGACTAACATGGTCAAGTAACATCAACAGATGGACAAGTTAGGCTATGACAACGTGTACCATCAAAGCAAGAGAAAGAACGAAATGGCGATGCATTGTAGCCAACCTTCGTTGCGGAGACGGCACTCGATGATGATGATGCATTTTACAAGTCAGCATGTGGCGACTTTCGCAAGTTCGCCAAAAAAAAAACGTTCTTGGGATTGTGAAGTGATCCGTCTACAAGAATTTTGATAACTATCAGAGCTGTGACTTCCGCGCACCCAAAGCTGTTCTGCCAATCACAGAAACACCACGTGAACTGTCATTGTCACCAGTCAAGCGTGGCTCGTGCTGCCTTGTCACCCCCCGCCGTCACTGGGGACTAAAGTGTTTTCTATCAGGTCACTCAATGCCGATTAAATCACTCGCTTCCCCCTCGTAAGTTACAAGGCAAACCTTTTGGGACGTTCATATTTCGACTGTACCACTGGCATCTGTGTCACATTTCCGCTTATCCAACCATACACAAGACATTCATACTCTTTTATAGATCGTTTATATTCTTTTATTGAAACTAATTTACACATTTGTTATCTATATCTTTTTTTCATTTTCAAAGAGGATACATGTTTGAATTAGTGAAGTGCCGGTAGACAGTGCAGTTTTACACCGATATTTTAGTTGTGTTTTTCTGTTACTAATTTTACAACTAAGGTATTTCTGTGATTTATTAATGGTAAGCTCAAGATTAGTAATGAAATTGGTAATTAAGTTTTCAGATATTCATAGTTTAGTATTAATGTATTGTACTGTAGCAAGTGTTTCTTTTGGAATACGGTAACAGTTGGTATCGGAGGTCAAGTACAAGTGTTTACTGTGTTGAGACGTCACACACAAACACGGACATTGTGTTTAGATGTTAAACATAAACATCGTTTCTTTTATTGCGTCAGTTAACTGATTTTAAGGGAAAAACAATATTTTATCCAACAATAAAGCTGATCTTCCTGAAGGAATTGAAAATTATAAACTAAAGTCAGGAAACGGAAGTCATCATCATCATCAAGTACCATGCCCGCTGGCATAGGTGATCATGTCTCTCCACAACTTTCGATCACGACAGTTATTTATCATTTCTGTTGTTGACCTTCTGTCAAGCCATTCTCTTAAGCTGTCTGGTATCTTTCTCTCTTTGCTGCCCTCTATATCTTCGTCCCTCAATTTTCCCAGTTGTTACAATATATTCCAGTTGCTCCCTTCTCATTACATGGCCAACAAATGATGATCGTTTCTTCCTAATAGTGGAAATTAGCTCTCTTTTAGCTTTGACTTCTTTCAGGACTATTTCATTACTCTTCTTAGCTGTCCATGGTACTCTCAACATTCTTCTGTAAACACAAACGCAGACATTATAAATTAGACGCTTCAATAAGCAGTTCTCCATCTTAGTAAATAAACAAACGATAATTTGATTAAAAAATAATTATGAATTCTGCAGGATTATATATTAATAATGCATCATCAATGAGAATCGAACTCGGAACCTTCTTGTCTAGAGTCCGATGACTTACACTAGACCACCCAATTCCGTGACTTCCATCCGTTATTTATGAGCAGAGGCAGGAGTCGAAGATTAAGATGGCCGGGACGTGTCAGACAAATAAATTTAAAAATAGACACGAACTGCATTCGCACTCTTAAATGGAATGGGGGAACTACAGACGGGCGTAAGCCGCGGTATCTCAGTGGTTAGTGAACTGGACTACTAAGGTCTAAAGGTCGGGTTCGATCCTAATCGACGGCTTCCCGGTTCACCCAGCCTTAAATGGGTACTGGGTTATTTTTACGGCAAAGAAAAGTGTCACGGGCGTAATCTATCTATCTATTGTCCTTTCGAGCCGTAGACGGCACATAGGGCAGAACCACAATCTCAAAAACAGAAACCTTGCGTGCCAAAGTGGCACATTGTTTCCATAACAATACTTTTTACAATGACAGCTTGTCAAGCGAACGATCAACCACCTTAGTCGCCTCTTACGACATGCCTGGAAGGTCACAGTGTCACTATTATCACGGTATCACGGGCGTAATACTGACCATAAAAAAGTGCCCCCGTCACGCCAAGTGGCGTATAGGGAATATGGTGTTAGTAACCATAATTTTTACAGACCTTCGGCACATGATTTTTGGGGTAATGTGGTCGGTATTACGCCCGTGCCGCTTTACTTTCACAGAAAAACATCCGGTACCCATTTAAGGCTGGGTGAATCCGGAAGCCGTCGGTTGGGATCGAACCCGACCTCCTGCCCTTTGTAGTCCAGTTCACTAACCACTGAGCTATCGCGGCTCCCCAGTTCACTAACCACTGAGCTATCGCGGCTCCCACTGTAAGACATACCTGAATGAAGGATTCTTATTAGCGGAAAAAGCCTGAGGACTGGCAGCAGATCGTAGCTTATGGGATAGATTGATAAAAATAAATATGTAGATAAAATGAAATCAAAATTAGAAGAAAAGAGACGCAAGAGAAAAGATGCATTTCACTTGACATAAAACGGAATTGCTCGTTTTGTAGACGGAGCTTTTGCTGCGGCTGATGAAATAAAGCAGGAAAAAATATTCCAAATAAATCATCGCCTGACAGTTAAAAATGAAGATCGACATCTTCCAGCTTCTAAACGTCTGTGAATGCCTCAAATGCCAGATATTATCGTATCTTTGTATGCCTGCGCGCATGTCAGTAAATGTATTTCTTTGTGGGTATGTTTTTACGTCTTTCTAAATATCTCTTTATTGTCAGGTCGGGTAATTTTACCTGCTACTGTATGCAGTAAACAGTACAACCTGTGGCTGCCCTGCTGCCTTGCAGGTAAGCTCGAGAGAGTAAAAGGCTAAGGGAGGTTACCCTGAATTAAAACAACCCCAATGCCTTGTGGGTGAGATTTCTTAGTCAAAGGCTAGCAGAGCCAACCGTAAACAAACCGGAAACGGAAGGTACAGAAAACCACCGTCGTCACTTCTTTGTACAATCATGAATCGCCACAAGCAAATAGAGAGCTAATTTCCAATATTAGTAAGAAACAATAATCATTTTTTGGCCGTGTAATGAGAACAAAACAACTGGAAAATATTGTGACAACTGGAAAAATTGAGGGACGAAGAGATAGAGGGAAGCAAAGAGAAAAAAAATAACAGACAGCTTAAGAGAATGGTTTGGCAGAAGGTCAACAACAGAAATTATAAATAACTGTCGAGATCGAAAGTTGTGGAGAGACATGATCACCTATGCCAGCAGGCCCGGTACTTGATGATGAATATGTTTTTACGTCTTTCTAAACATCTCTTTGTATGTGTTTTGTATCTGTCTGTACGAGTACATAGATAAAGCAGTTTTATTATTTTATAAGTATATACTGTTATATTAGTTTTACTGTAAAACTACTGCTGCTGCTGTTGCTACTACTACTGCTACTATTACTGCTGTTACTACTATGCTATGTTACTTATACTATTATTATTACTATTATTATTACTATTATCGCTATTGCTACTCCTACTATTACTATTACCGATAATACTACAACTAATATAAATATTACTATTACCACTACTACTCTTACTACTACTACAACATTTACTACTACTATTAAGACTACTATTACTCTTACTACTACTGCTACAACTATTACTATTATTACTACTAATATGATTACTCCTTATCATCATTGAGTGCCGTCTCCGCATCGAAGGTTGGCTACCATGGAGCGCCATTCTGCTCTTCTCTATCTCTTGCTTTGATGGTCCAGGTTGTCTTAGGCTGACTTGACCATCTTTTGATGTTACTCGTCCATGTTAGTATTGGTCGCCCTTGCCTCTTTTACTTTGTATTTTCCCTTCCGAGAATACTTTTAATAGTCCGTTGTGTCTTTTAACATGGTCCAAAAATCTCATTTGTCTTGTTCTAATTGTGTTATGTAGTTCTCTTTTTATTTTTAGTTTTTTTTTAAAACTTCATCGTTTGTTTTATTTTCTTTCCATCCAATTCTACCTATTCTTCTATAAATCCACATTTCAAAGGCTTCAATTTTCTGTTCTGTTTTCTTGTCTAATATCCATGTTTCTGCACCATACAGGAATATTGAGAAGATGTAACATTTTGCTATTCTTAGTTTTAGCCCTGGTGTTAATTGTTTTGATGTTAGCATATTTTTCATGGCATTAAAATGACCTTTTGTCATTCCTCTTCTTTTGTTCATTTCAGTTTTACAAGTATTATCTTTGTTTATGATCATGGGTTTCATACTTTTTTATATTCATATTTAATCCATAATCATT